>CM031860.1:46476810-46692196 GCA_018697195.1 Certhia americana | reverse complement strand
TTTTTCTTTTTCTTTTTCTTTTTCTTTTTCTTTTTCTTTTTCTTTTTTTCTTTTTCTTTTTTTCTTTTTTTTCTATTTTTCTTTTTCTTTTACTCTTGTACTGTTTTTTACTCTTTTTCTTTTCTTTTTTTTTTTCCTTTCCAGAAAAAAGATTCATTACAGACTAGTTGAATTTTCAAGGGGAACAAGTTATATCATCCCATTTTTTTCTGGCATAGTTAAGTTCCTCTTGTGTCTCAAAAAACAGGTACTAGTATATCCTGGAGTTAGCCTTCATGGTGTGTTCTCATGCCCAGATGTCCTCCCACTCAGCAGTATGAGACAAGGTTCTTAGGTTTGTATTTTGGGTATCTACAGAAATTTAGAGAGCTAAGGTAGTTTTTGGTTTTTTACTCACGTGCTTCCTCTTGTTAATACACATCAGAGAATATAGTTATTTTACTCTAAAGTACATTATACTGTTTGCATCATAACTGAGAGGTTCCTTCTGGCCAAAAGAGAGACCTAAATATTCTTGTTCCTAGAATTTCTCAACGAAGATAAAGAAGATATTGAAAGTAAAGGGAGCGGTTTTCTAGTAGGAGTTGAAAAATAGAGAAAAACAATAAAATGTCCCATACTATTTATCAAGTCACAGGAACAGGAGCTGGACTGTCTTCACTCTCACCTAAACAGAGTAAAGCCTGAAGGAAGGACAGCACACCATTAAAAAAAGAGGCTGAGAAAAGACCTAATGCACCTAGGTAAGAGACAATGATACTGAGGTTACATCCACATTGCAGGCACTAAGTCCCTAGGTTGACACCACTCTAAGTAAAATTCACCCAAAGCTCTGAACAACTTGATGTAACTTCAAAGATACATTCAGCTTTGAAGCTGTTTCTGCCCTGAGTGAGGGTTCTCCACTCCAAAGTAAATTATTCTGTATTCCATCAAACCTAAATTATTTCATGATTCTGAGAAGATAAAACACCCTGCTGAGGTACTTTCAGGATCAATTTGGTAGATGTACAGTGCCAACTTTGATGTGAACAAAATATTCAGCTAAGGTCATAGTTGCTTAAGGGTCTCTCTTACCCTGCACGCTGTGGACACATCCTTTCATTCATCCAAATGTAGCTGCCCTCTCTATTTCTTTAAAACTGCATCACTTCATATCTGTGTTAAGCTGCTTAACCAGGTCTCTTCTTTTTAATCTAGACTCATTTCAGTTAAGCACAGACTTCTTGGTAAAATGGTGGCTTCCAGACTATTTTCCCTCAGTGATGGATCATATATCCATTATAGTTTAGCAGAATATGTCTATCTGTCTCAAAATATAAGTTATTTGTTTTAGGACAGCCTAATCCAGACTCACCTGCAGACTAGTCTGCAAAATTTGTAAACAAATATCAATGTAAATCAAAACTGTTTACACACAGCTGTAGAAAAATGCTTATGTTATTCCAAAGTGACAGAGAGGGGGAAAAAAAGCAAAAAAAAGAAACCCAGGACCAAATACAGATTAAAAATACTTATTAATAAAGGTCTTCAAAGATTGCAAAAAATACCTAGAAACATGAAGAAAAAATTATCAAGAAAGCCAGGATCCTTTCTTCACAGAAAAAAAAAAAAAAAACAAAAAAACCTACCATGTAAGTAAACAGAGTATGTCAGAGCTTATCTTTTCCAAAGAAGGTTAGTACAACATAGCTGCTGTACATATAGCTTGCATCACATGACAAGAAGCACAGGATTTGCTTGCATCATTCAATAAAACATAAGGCATGAAGTAGCAGGCAGCAAATTATCTAATTCCAGAATCACAGCCACATACCTCTGTCAAATATATTTCTACTCCAAAGCTAATTAACCAACCCAAGAAATAATATTAATTAGCCCAAATACTTCACTACACTGAATCTGATTCCACAGCAATATGCATGGCATTATGCTTTATCTGCTTTCAGATGTACTAGTCAACTGACATTTGGCTCATGGACGTTTAGCTCTATGTTCAGTGGACACGCATGCATACCTATGGAGTTTTACTCAGGAATCCTCACTGTCTGTTCAAAGCACTATTGAATTTAAACTCTTCAGTGTTGTCTAAAGTGAACTTTTTCTATCTCTTGATTTTGTGTTAATATGATACTGTCCAAAGTATTAGAGGACATGAATGCACACAGTCAGTTTCATATCCCTTATGACCTGCTGCCTTTTTTTTTATTCTCGACTTACAAAATGTAACAAACTAGCAATTTGATACAAAACAATAAAATAAAAACCATCAACTATCTCTAAGCCTTCCCAACAACAGGAAGAGACTGGGCGGGGGGGCAGGGGGGATTAGGGGGGTGGGAAATAACATTCTAAAATTGGGAAAAAGTAATATTTTTTCATCACTGCCATGAATGTTCATAACATATGAAAACTACAGATTTGATTTCCAACTCTCCTAGCTCCTGTGCAAGGTAAGACATATTTTGCCCAGGCTGAACCATTCTCAGTTGCAGTATTCTTGGCAAATTTCTAGTTATGGTTAAAGAAATTAAATGAGACTTCAGGTTTCAGTCCCATAAAATAGAAAGAGAGATAGAATGGAAGGTCTAGTTCTGAGATTTGTGTTTAGATTATTTCCAAAGCTAATTATTCTGGAGAAAAATGGGGAGCACACAGGAGGAATTGCAACAATTTATACAGAAGAGAAGCAGTCAGTCAGTCAAAAGCAGGTAGAAGGCTTTAGTAAAAAAGTCCTTCTTAGCATTAAAATCCCATCAAGTAAGTGGTCAAGCTTAGGAATAACTATCTGTATTCATAGCACTAGTAAGTTTCTGAATGTCTTGCTCTTTTCTTCATAAGACACAAAACTTGGCTGCTTGGCAAAGTCGATTTCATTTCATATAGGCTGGCTCACTGTCCTTCCAAATCAAACAAGATAAATAGTGCACATTAGGACATTATATATATTTATATATATTTACATATTTATTACATTATATTCTTAATACTTGTTCAGGTTTCTAATCCTGGACATTGAGTCTTAAAGTCCTCTGTTGTTCACTGGTCTGCTATTATGCAAAAGCTTACTTTTCAAAACTGATTATATGAAGATTTTAATAGTTGGTAGTCAAACTGAATGCAAAAATGAAGAAATCAAAAACAAAATTGTGAATATAAACTTTGTTGAACAAAGGTTTTTAAGTGAGCAATTGCCCATTGCAGACAACTATTTTACATTCGCAAAATTTGTGGTTTAGAATTAACACTTAACATTTTTTTCTCTCCATTAACCTCATGCAGCATTGTCTCCCATATTCAGGTGTTACCAATATGACTCTTATTATATTAATTCTTTAGTCTGACACAGACATTGCAGAGATTCCAAATTAACATAATCTCAATCAATGTGTTCCAGTCTACCGAAAACTGCTTTGGTCATTGGATCTTTTTATTTTATATTATTAAAATAGAATCAAGTGTCATACTAAATGCAGTCTACATCTGTTGATTTAAAACTGTCTTTGATATAAGATGAATCTATATGTAACCCTTTAAGTTGAATAACCAAATAATTTATGAAGACCTTTTGCAGTATAAGTGGCATGAAAATCCTTTGTTCAGCAATTTATCTGTAAATTATATTCCCTGTGCTTATATTGTCATATTAAGTTTACTTAGATGCATGCAATTTAATCACATAGCTTTTTTAGTTAGGGCATTCATGAGTATATTAAAATTGCAATTTGAAAATGATTCAAATATTTCTTCATGGATTACCTTTTTCCTTTGTTAGTTTTATCAAAATACTTACCCATGAAAAAGACTAAGCCGCTCACTTTCCTTGTTGGAAAGTGAAAAAAAAGTGTAAAACAAAAGTAATATTTTTTTCTTTTCTTCATCAAACTTTAGAAGTTCAGTTTTTCAGTTTCATTTTATACATGGGTATGTAATTTGCAGACAGGGCAATGACATAGCATTTAATCTTTTTGTTAAGTACACAAGCACAAAACTTTGTTCAAGTCCACTCTTTGGAAATTTTGTGGTCTAAATAGCCCTATGTCCAGTGAAACATTGGAAACAGTTGATTATCTGTCTTGGAGCTAGTCTGTGCTTCATAAGAAAAAAAAAAAAAAATAGCAAAAGTCAGTATGTTAGCTAATTTCCTTTGGGAAAAACTTATTCAGCGAGGTTTGTAATCCTCCCTGTTCTCTGTGTTGTCAAATGTCCTGGCTCCACCTCAATACTTCCTTCTTCCCCTGTATTTCAGCTCCCAGAGGTCCCTCACAGTAACCAGGAAGAACTGGAATAGAGGCTTCTATCAAGCTATGTAAGCTCTAGATGAAACAGTTATATTTTAAGACCCATTTAAGACATTTAATACCCATGTAAGATAGTTAAGTAGTGGGTAAGCCTCAATGCGTTCAAACTCGCAGAATAACCAGATGGTTGAGTTTGGAGGTCATCTGGTCCAACCCTCATGCTCAGGCAGGGCCACCTGGATCTCATGGCCCAGAACCATGTCCAGATGGCTTTTGGATGTCACCTCAGATGGAGACTCCACAACCTGTGCCAGTGCTCAGTCACAGTCAGTAAAAAAAGAGTTTCCTTATATTCAGACGGAAATTCCTGCGTTTGTTCCCATTGCATCTGGTCCTGTTACTGGGCACCACTGGAAAGAGTTCAGCTTTTTTGGCTAATATCAAGTTAACTGGCTCCAGTGTGCAAGTTTTCTGATATATGTGGGTTTAGAGTGGACCCATCATAAGGTTTGAGCTTTCCCCTGTTCTAACATCAAACATGTCAATTTGTATTTCAGACTCGTATATCCTGTCTCTTCTCTCTGCACAGAAGACTTCTAATTCTCTTTTCTAATTAATTTTTGGAAAATAAAAAGATAAATATGTAGAAAATACTTTAAAATTATAAGCACTACAAGAAATTGAAGCAAGTAGTATTTCAAAGCTGTGAAATGGCATTATTTGCAGTATCATTTATTGTTGCATGACTGAACTTTGGTATAAAAGTGTGTTCTGAAAAGGGAGCTAACACTATTTTGCAAATCCTTTGACTGACTGTTAGAGTTACAGAGAAGCAACAGCTGTTTGTCTGATCATTTCTCATTTTCAGGAGGTTAAAACACTTGTAAATAGCATTTCCGTCTATCCCTTCTGATTTTTTATTTTTTTTTTTATTATTATTCTTTAACTAAGAAGTTCATACAAAATGCTTTCCTTCCTCTGGATCTTGTTCCGATGTTAATACCAACTCCTTCATTTCCTTCCCTCCATTTTGGAGAGGGAAGCAAAATAAAATAGTTAACAGAGCTCTAGAAAAACTGAAAGCAAAGATGGATATTTGAGGCTTTTAAGAGGAATTGCTAGAGTAGTTTTTTCATGTCAGTGAACCTCTCTTAGAGATAATGCATTCATTATCTTTTAGTTTTTCTAGGATTTGACTGGTGTCTACTCATGTCTATACAGAGGGACAGTCAATGACTCAAGCTGTGATCCAAAGTTTGTTAGTAAGAAGAACTAAGTAGCAGCTCTGCCTTCAAATTTTAAGCAAGACAAAGACATTTTGTTGTAGATATAAATAATTTCAAAATTTTTAGAGATTGAGCACTGATTAAGATATAAGTTTTCAGTCAGAAAGAATAAATTTTTCCACCGATCTTTGGCTCATGATATCTCCATAATAAAAAAAATTCTACAATGACCAGGAACAAAAACCAAAATTGTAGATATTTTTTCAGTGAGAAAGAAGTATATAAATGAGCCTCCTGGAATACTGTGTTTTAATTACATTCTTTTAAATCTGCATTTTAAATAAACCAACTAAGATATAATAGAAATGAACATGCATATTAATGAAAATTCAGTGGAACGTAAGAACATTTTATTACATGGTCATGCAGGCCCTTTTCTATTTGGAAAAATAAAATTTTGTTCCCTACAGGGAAAAAAAAAAAAAAAAAAAGCCCTTCATTCTGAAGACAAAAACAAATATATTTTATTTGAAATTTCCAGTTCATTTTAATTAACATGTATTACTTTTGAGAGTATTCCAGAGATTTTGACAAACTATGTGTGTGACAGAACATTGATAAGGAGGACTATTTAACTGCATATATTACAATTTTTTAAATCAATAACTCTGCAACTTCCAAAATATTTCAGACACTGGGGAGACTGTGTTTACTTTTGAGGGTTTGTGGTCTACACTTATATCAGATAAAATGTATAAAGTATATGTGCAAAAAGGATCAAAGGAAATGTGTAGATTGACATATTTTTCATGTTTTATGAAACTGGGTTTTCAGTTTCATGCTAAATGCCGAGACCTTCATAAGAAATTGTAAGAACTTCAAATATATAATGGCGCAACAATAAACTTATTTTTCTGATTTTTCCCAATACTTTTTCTTCCTTAAATAGACATACAGACATACATGCGCACACAGACATATACATAGAGAAGTTATTTCTGTTTTCCTACAAATAAAAAAATTGATAGCACATAAAAATAATGAAAAAAAAAGTTATCAAAAAATTGTTCAAAACAGAGCCTTTTTTCTTGTTTGTTTTTTGAATTTTGTTTTCTTAATGGGATCTAGTATTAAATATTCTCCAAAACAGACAGTTTTCTTTTATGTTACCATCAGTATCCATCTATTTATTTACTTTTAATTATGCACATACATTTCAGCAAAACAATCAGATCCAGATTGTCAAAAATAATTATAAGACTAATTTTAGAGAAAAGTTGGAGTTTCAGATAAATGTAGAACCTTTGATGAAGTCCTTAGTCATCCTTTCATGGATTCTACGTGTCAGAGAATCCTAGATATTTCTCAAGATAGTTGGAAGTAAGTGATACCAAGCAGTACTTAAAATCAGCCTGCTTTTATTTGAATACTTAAAGATTTAGACATTTGATGGCAAACATCGATAACATTGGATCTAGTGTGTTTGACTACTAGCTGTATTAAACCCTCCTACTTCATTTTGGAAGAGTCAGTATGTGTTAAAGTAGATGTACAAGACAGCTTACACATATTCTGCTTCAGCAGTGCATTATATTTTGTCATAAACATATCTCTGAAAGCTGAAAACCATGCTTCTCTAAAGGTAAGAGCTACACATGACAGCTGCAGTATATGACAGAAAAATAAGTTACCTTTATTATTTTATAGAAATATAACTTACCTAAATGAATCCTTGATTTAAAAAAAAAAATTAAAAATCCATGGTTTACCTGCAGTTAAAAACCAGGAAAAAACAGAGGAAAAAGCAAAACCAAAACAAAACCCAAAATAGACTAATTTTGGCTGTTTGTGGAGAGCTAATTTAATCTTGATTTCTATATTAACATTGTTTGAAATTATCAGACGTATGTGGCGGAGAGGCTGCACAAGTGCTACTTGCAGGAGGCAGCTTGGAGAAGATGGAGAAAAGCTCTGTCTCTAGTAAGACTTCTCCTGACAACCATTTCACATAATAGGCAGTTGGGAGGAGACCACTGAAAACACTGTGCCCTTTAGAAAGGTTCTCCAATCATGCAGCAAAAGGTCTCCACAAATGGACTACAGTTGGATTGTAGCGAGCAGAACTTGGGAGGAGCCAGGGGTATAAAAAGTAACTGTGTCACAAACTATGAGGTTTTAGCCTGCTTTTCACTTTTGCCCGCTCTGGAAATCGTTTTCACTTGCCCTTGCTCACTCTCTCACTCTCCCTCTTGCTGTCTGGACACCTGCTGACCACCTAGCTTGTGTCCTGCCCTACCACTTTGTCTCCCTCACCTACTCCAGCCATTGCCTTTCCTGCCTCATTCCATTCCTGTCTGATGCCCTACCTGCTTCATCCCTGCCTAGTAGCTCATTCCTGCCTGAACCACCTGCTTTCCACCCTGCTTTGCTGATCCAGCCACGATCCATAGCAATCCTTGCCATGACCCTGTCAAGGGCCCTGCACATCCTGCCCAAGTGCCCACTCACCACGTGTCCAGCACACATACCCTGCCTCTTGGACATCAACAGCAACCCCTAACCTTCTGGTGGTAATGCTTGCTTTTCCTCTCTGTCTTCTCCCTCTCTCTCTCCCACCATTCTTTTTTCTTGTCCTTCCTCCTTGTCATGGTCTAATGTAGGTTTGTTTTTTAGTTGGGGAGGGTGTCCACGACCTTGTGGAAGTGGTTCCCTATGGGGACTCAGCAGAACCAATTAGCTGGCTAGTTTTGAAGTTTGACACACAGTTAAACCACTTAAGAAAGCTGAATACTCTGTGAAGATACATGTAAAAATGAACAAACCCTGGAAAGCTCTTTCTTTGTCCTGGCCTTTGAACAGGTAACTGGTTGTTCCAGGTCCTGCTCCACTATGGGACCAGGCCAGGCGTGGTGTGGCTCAGCCAAGATTCTGTTGTTGCTGAGTTTCACCAGCAACTGGGCAGGGGGAGGGGAAACCCTTGGTGCACAACACGCTGCTGCTGAGTCCTAGTCTGGCTGATGAGATCCTAGCCCCTCCACCAGCGAGGCCGATGAAAATTCCTCCACTGTAAACAGCTCCAGCCACCACCCGGCAGAGCCCACAGGGCTATCCACGGTTCGGGCGATATATGAACTCTTTCGGTGCACAGATGAAACTTGGAGACATCAATCCTCTCTAGAGTGAGAGAAAAGGAAAGAGTAAAGACATGTATAGAAAACTACATAGAAGCACCAATGTCAGTAAAGAAGGAGTCAAATCCCAGATTGGGAAGCGAATGCCTTAGTCTTGGGCTGAAATTCTCTTGTAAGGTTATGGTGAAGATAGAATTGTTACATCATTTTATTTTTTCCCTGTAACTCATGGAATGCACTGGGGGGCTCTAGCATTATAGTCACAGCCATGAGCAGAAGCACAAATGTTGAAGTAAGCAGACGTTGAAGTAGCTTGAACAGAGAGAAATGAGAGAGATGAGAAACCTTGCCCCAGGAATAGAAGAAGAAAGCCTCTGTTTCCCAGAGATGGATGAAGAGAGCTTTTGTTTTTATGCTAGAAAACCTATCCTTAAAATAGCACCCCATAAATTGATGTGGCCCATGAAAACTGCTGTGATAAAGCTGCAAGGCATGGGAAGGACTTTCACTCTGTTGTCCTTCCCTGGGCAGCTGATTCGCTGTGACATTGAAGCCATGAGAGAACTGTTTCTCATGGAGAAGTCTTCATGGCATGGCAAGAGAGACTCATCTCCCTAAGAGAACTGAAGAAAGACTATTTTAGAGGTGGTAAACAGACTGAAAGTCTCAGGTTTTGTCTGTTTACATTTTCAGTGGGAAAGAAAAGAGGATGTGGGGGGAGAAGAAGTGTTCTGAAGGTTTATTCTGATTTCTGATTATTTTTTCTTTTAATTCTGTTAATAAATTTTCTATACCCTTTTTACTCATTAATGTTTGAGCCTGCTTTGCTTTCTTCCTAATCCTTATCTCGCAACAGAAAATGAGTAAATAATTCTAGTGGGTGCACTGGCATTTGGCCAGCATTAGAACCATTACACTCCTTTTCTGCCATTCCTGTTCTTTAGCAGGGCATTCATTACCCTTTTCATTCCCAATAAATGCTTCTCAGATATAATATTTTCCTCACTTGGCTTAATTCTGTCCTAGATCATCCGTTTTAAAAGAACCACCTGCAGTTCCCCAGAGTGGAATGCAATACTATTTTAGCCAGTTCCAGCTGAAAAAGAATTGTGGTGACATTGAAAAAGCTATACAAACATGAACCTCAACTTATTATTTTGTTGGCTTCTGACCCTTCTGAATTCTTTAGAGATTTTCCAAACCCTCAATTTAATCAGAATAGAAGTTGCTTCAATCACCATGTCAGTTGCCAGTTAGAATCAGCGAATATGATTTAACTGTCTTTATAGCTTTGATGACCAGTGGATATGTTTCCAAAAGAAGTGTAGTTATATGTTTAATCCATAATACAGCAATATGATAGCAAAAAGAATGCCATAAAATTATAAGCTCTGAGACTTTACTTAAAATCTTCAGGCTGAATTACCTTCATTCCAAGGCTTGCAAGAGAATACTCCACTGTGCTCCTGATAATGGTCTGTGTAATTTCTTTCTTAAAAAAGCGAAATTGAATGGAAATGAATGTCAAATACAGTTTCTAGTGTGCTGTAGCAACTACCTGTGATTTTTACTATTAACCTTAAAAATTTTTAAACCTTGGTAGAAATTTATTTTTCTTCCTTAATTCATAGAATTACAGAGTCACTCAAATTGGAAGGGATTTCAGGCGGTCATCTAGTCAGTTCCCCTGCTGAATTAAGGTCACATAGAGCAGGTTGCCCAGGACCATCTCCAGGTGGCTTTTGAATGTCTTCAAGGTGGAAACTTCACAGAGTCCCTGGGGAACATTTTCCAGTGTTCTCAATAGAAGGGTGCTTTTTTCTTTTCAAAGTGAATTCCTACCATTTTGGTTTGTGGCCATGGCCTCTTATGTTATTGAATGTCACTGAAAAGTCTAGCTCCATATTCTTTAATCTCTTGTTTCTATTTTAAAAGATGTGAATTAGCAAGAAAAGTTATAGATCAGAATAGTTTCTAATACCAATAACAGCTCATACAGTAGACACTAATAAACCTCTTTGTGTACAGACTGGATGAGAGGACAGTGAGGTGGATTGAGAACTGACTGAACAGCAGATCCCAAAGGGTCATAACCAGTGTCACAGGATCTAGTTGGAGGCCTGTCACTAGTGGTGTCCTCCAATGTTCAGTATTGTTTAACTTACTCATCAATGACCTGATGAAGATCCAGATGCCTCTCCAGCAAATTCACCAATGACACAAAGCTGGGAGAAGCTTTGGGCTGAACCCCCTGGGTGATGTGCAGCCCTTCAGAAGGACCTGGGCAGGTTGGAGGGATGGGCAGAAAAACAGAGGGCAATGCAGGATCCTGCACCTGGGTAAGTGTAACCCCACACACCAGCACATGCTGGGGGCTGACCTGCTGGAAAGCCCAGATCATTGGAAAAAGATCTGGGGGTCCTGGTGGAAAACAAGCTATACCTGAGCCAGCAGTGCCCTTGTGGCTGAGAGGGCCAGCTGTATCCTGGGCTGCATTTGAAAGCACATTGCCAGCAGATCAAGGGAGGTGACCTGTTTCAAGTGGAAAATTCTATTTAAAAAAAAAAAAAAAAAAAAAAAAAATTGAAAGGGGAGAAATTCCAATATTTTTGCATTTTAAACTGCTATCCAGTGTTTTCTATTGTGTGGAAAGCTTCAAAAGAAGTGTTTTTCAAGAAGGAGTTGTTTTAAAACTTTATTCATTCATTCATTCATTGGTAACATTACTGAAACATCAGGATACTGATAAAGTTAGGAAAATAAAAATTCTGCTTTTTTTCTCACAGCATGTTAATCCCTAGCTTCTAGTTTTGTCTAATGAAAGAGAAACTAAGTATAGGACTACACAAATAGAAAATATTAACTAAATTTTATTGAACTCTAAGGAAAACCTACAACGATTACACTGCTTATTCTAAATGTTTCCATTATGTTTACTTATAACAATGTAATCTTATCTGTATTGAAGAAAATATACATTTTATCATTAGCTGAAAAATATGAAAGATAAAGAGGATCTTGCCCTTGTCTTTGAGTCAGAAAGGTATTCTGCACAGATTAATTAATCTTAATTAAAACTGTTATTCCTAAACCAAAGACAAATGTTAAAATAAATCAATTTAAGATGTTTCTGGATGTTTTTCTGTGGGCATGTTTCTGAAAAAGACACCAAACACTGAACAAAATGTAAGGTATTTTATGTTAAAATGTTTCCTTAAATATCAAAGTTTGATGAATCAAAATGTGTAAAAAATAAAACCTGCAACATTTTAAAAATTATACAAAAAAAAGATAAGAAAAGGTGGAAAATAAATGGCAAGGCAATGTAGGTATAGCACATGAGATAATGAGTACACTGAATGAGGGCAGGTTTAGGTATTAAGATAAAATTCTTCACTGTGGAGGTGGTGATGCACTGGAACAAGTAGTACGGAGAATTTGTGGATGCACCCATTCCTAGAAGTGATTAAGGCCAAGATGGATGGGGCTTTGAGCAGCCTGGTACAGTGGTAGATGTTCCTGCCTGTGGCAGGGGGCTTGGAACTCGATGATTTTTAAGGTTCTGTCATGGGTTGCAGTGCAAAATGTAACCAAAACTGTGTACTCTGTCACCATCTGATCAAACTGGGGTGTGTGTGAGTGGTGTAATTGTCTGTCAATGGACAACTGCCAATAAACCTGCTGGGGCAGTTTTCTTATCTCTTCCACAACCCAGCCTCCCTCCAGGCAGAGATCTTCTGCTCATGGGCCAGTGAGTCTCACTGATAGAATTACATCATCCCATTGGGAAATGCTCCAGCCAGGGGAAGGAGCCAAATATTCCTACCTGGATAAAAATCTGGCAGTCGGAACACCAAGGCAGCCTTTCCACTGGATTCTCAGAGGAAGACCAGGCCCATCTCTCACCACTGGACCTTCAGTGAAAGAACTCCACTCTTTCTACAGGAGCATCACTTCAACAGAGCCACATCTGCCACTGGGACTGCAGCCACCATTGAATGGGACTGCCACCAACACCTTGACCCACAGGGTGGCAGGTTGTATCCTGATTCTGTCAGTAGGGTTTGTTTGTTTGTTTGTTTGATTGATTGATTTCTGTCTTTTGTAATACTGTAATACTGCATGTGTTTTAGTTTTATTGTTTGTTTTAGTTCCCCTAATAAAGAACTGTGTTCCTATTCCCATATCTTCATCTGAGTGTCCCTTAATTTCAAAGTTATAATAATTTGGAGGGAGGGGGTTTAAATTCTCCATTCTAAGGTGGTCTCCTGCCTTAGCAAACATCTGTTGTTCAAGCCACGACAGGTTCCAACCCAAAAATTGGTATGATTCTAATATTGTTATATGAATTTCCTTTTGATCACTTCAAGTCAGCTGTCTTAGCTATGCCTCCTCACAGTTTTTACGCCCTTCCTTAGTGACAGAGCATGGAAAAATTCCAAGCCAAGCCCTTAACTTATGTTAAGCACTAGTTAGCAACAACTAAAACATGAGTGTGCTATCAAAATTATTCTCACACAATATAAAGTACAGCTGGTAAGAATATGAACTCTATCCCAGACAAAACCAGATCACAGAGACATGAAAAACTTGTCATTACAAAAAAGAGATCCACCTTACTGGCTCTATTCTTAGTCTTTGCTAGTATCACTGACTACAATTGCAGAATATGTGTCCTAAAGTATATATTTTCTCCATATTTCCACTGAGCTTCACCACTGGTAAGACCATTAAATTTTTCCATTCAGAATTCTCTTTATTATATTTCTTTTGTCCTGTTTTCCAATAATCACTTTCAGCTAGGGTATCTCACAGAGATCAAGTTCTGAGCACAGAGTGGTCATCAAGCATTGTAAGATTCTTACAACATATAGGGCACAACAACATAGTCCCAGCTGGCCCTTGTGAACACAGATCAAATGCTGATGCTGAAAAAGCCTCTTCAGCCTCAATTAAAGATTATTGGAAGGGCAATGGAAGGCAACTGAAATTGAAAGGACAAGATATTCCTAAGAAGCCGCTCAGCTCAGATGAAAAGACAAACAAATTGAGATGCATGTGGGAAACAGAAGGAACAAGAACCTTGGAAAGAGAGAATTTGGGACTGGAAGAAATAATTGGATGGAATGACTGATACACTAGGTAAAACAATATATTGGGGGGAAAAAAATCAAACACTAACTGGCAGAGGGACAGAGAAACGGGAGACAACTTTATATGGGTGACAAGTATTTAGGGATGAAATATAAAGGAATATCTACTTCATCATTCTCTCCTACTAGGAGATTTTGGGTTGCATACATTTTCTGCAATAAGAACAAAGTGTTTCAGTGTTGTGAGATATGCTACCTGTCGGAACATTTAGTACCATATTAGTTGCCAAGGGAACAACATCTTTTTGTGAAGTACATTCTGAGTCTGGCTTTCCCTTTTGGAGTTATACCCCTGTGGTGCACAAATAAATGTGACTAAGTTATGCATGAGGAGCCTGAATTTGATGAACCATAGCAAACATTAAATTGCCTGCATTTTGTTCTTCTATAGTATAATTTCCAGAAGACTATTGTCACAATGATTAGATTTTCATGACTATGGTTCAAAAAATTGTAATTAGACATAGAAACTCAAATGTTCTCATAGCTAGGAAGGTCTATTACCACTTCATTATATCTGAAAGCTAAATGAGGGTGTGACTGAATTGTTTGCTATTCAAGTAACCAGAGTAACTGGAATATTCAAGAGGCACAAACACACATTCTAATATAAATATAATGCACTGCAAGAGCTCACTGGTATATAGTATATATGTTAAAACCTGAAATATGAATATGACACAGCCTTGTGTCATGTGCTAATTAATTGTTAACCCTCTCATTGACTACTGAGCTTCAGAGTTCCTGAACTCTTTTACTTCTCTTTCATTTTTTGCTTTTCCTTAATTGTTGCCTTTATCTGTATTCATGCTTTTGCTTGTCTCATTTACCAATTATGTTGCCATTTTTTCTTATGGGGGTTTCTTTTCACTAGACATTTGCATACATTCTCATAGATTTTAGCTTTAATCAATCTGGCATACAAATAATACTCCCATCTAAAGGTGCAATAGCAAAAGATGGTAGGTTTTACAGAATTAGTAGCAGGGGAAACATTCATAGCTGCTGCTCAGTGGAATCAATGTAATTTAGAAGGAATTATTAAGTGTGAACCTTATACTCAATGCCCTGTTTCCAGCCAATGACAAGTGCTCTGTTTTCAGCAGAGAACATGCCACAAAATCATATGAACTTCAAGCTCTTAAATGACAAAGAAAGGTAAGCACTATCATAACTCTGCAAAAGAAAAAAAAAATGCTGTCGTTTAGATGATTAGGCCAAATTTTATAAAGTTGGTCCTAGCAGAATTTCTCCTAAGAATATAATAATTTTTATTAAAGAGATACAATTGTAAAACAAATCCTTCTCTGCAGTTTTCAAATCTTGTATGTTTCCTCTGAAAAGATCTGAAGCAGGTAAGCATAAACTGAGACTTTTAAAATTTGTTTTTGGCTAAAATTAGCAGACAATTTTCCAGTCTTGTCTATGATGGAAGTCACAGGGAATTCTTCTGTTCTGTCCTCGAAAAGAAATAAAAGTGGTATTGTTATAACTCATTAACATTTAACAAGTCTGCAATAACTGCAAATCACACCAAATTACTATATGTTTATAATGACTGAGACACTAAGTTTATTTATGATTGCTTTTCATCAGAGATGATGTTAAGTGACATGACTCACTATGTCATTTGGTGAACTATTGTAGAGATGAAAAATAATTAAAATGTGGGAAAGAGACACTCTTTCTTTTCCTTTCTTTTTTCTTTCCCTTTTTTTTTTTTTTTTTTTTTTAATAATAAAAAAAAAAAATCTATTTGGATCAAAATTAGTCAGTGACAGAGTCAAGCTATTCCAAAATGGGAATTGTCTACTTCTCATACTTGGGAATTCAGCTGTTAAATCTGATCAAGTGACTTAAACCATGCATGCTATTCTAGGCACGATCATCAACAGCTCACAAAAATAAATTATTGTCATTTCCTATGGCAACCTATATAGATTAATCCCATGAAGTTCATATTAAAAAATAAAAGCTATCTCGCAGTATCTGTTTTAAACCTGTGTCTTCAGCAGTGACTGCTTACAAATAACTTTACCTTATTAGGTGGCAATTGACACTGTGGGGTCATTTTATATCACAGGTTAAAGGCTACAGAACCCCCCCTGCACAACAATTCACATTTCAATTCAGAAACTGGGAGAAGTACAATACCATAGATACAACAGTGTAGAGACAAGAAGCATTGTAAATGAGGTTGTACTTTTTTAAGCTCTAGACAACTTAATTTAGATTTGCAGAAATCATAATTTCAATGTCTGACGTGAGAGCATCCTAAGGGGAAATACATAGGTGCAGTTTAGTCATGAAATAAATTTCAAACTACACCATAGTGTTATGACTAAGATTTTCATACGTGCACAAAAAGAGAAGTGCAAATGCATGATGATGCCCACAGAGGAAAAAGTAAACAGTATGATGTTTGAGTACATCACAAATAAAATGGTAATTGAGGTAATTTTCTGGACTATAACTTTGAATTTTATCCAATTTCTGCTTTAGTTCTATAAAACCTAAATATGTCTTAAAAAAATAATCCCAAAATATCTTATTTCTACACATTAGCCATTTAATTTTGGCATCATTGTGATGCCAAGATTTTTTTTTTGCCTTTTATTTACTTTTTATATGACTTTTATGTATCCTCAGTATTCTTGGCATGCATAGTTGCAATTCCTTAATTCTGGTAATTTAGCATAGTCCTAGTATTCTGTGAGGCCAGGAGACCAAACATCCCAAAGATGTCGTAGCAGGCCAGAAAACCCTAAGCCATCTAAGGAAATCAAGGTCCTCTTAAGAACACATCCTTTAAACTAGAGATTTGGCCCATCCAAGGGGGAATTCCTCAGATGGGGGAATATTGCGCCATTCATCCTGGCCTCCTATTGGTCTGTCCTTGTTAGATATGTTAATTTGTAAGGTCTATAAATTGTAAATGTGATCTATTGTGTGTGTGCATTGCAGCACATCCTACCCTGGAGAAATGGTGCTCTAATAACGATCCTTATCAAAATACCAAAGTAGAAAAAATTTATCCCTTAACTGTGTCTGCCTAGCAATTTTTTAAGACCAGTGTACTGGTCAGGCAGTACAGTCAGGTATGTAAAGGCATCAATTGAAGTTCTAAGTTTGTAGAAAATCAGATTTTCTGAAGTTTTATTAAACATCCTAACCTGATATTATATTAATTTTTTGCTCACGTGGTAGAAAACGTAACATATATTTTAATATTAAATATATATATCAAAAGGATAAAGTGTGAAAGGAGAGGTCTTCTTTTCCATTCAAACAATAGTATTTTCCACGACTTTGATGGAATCTTCCCAATTTCATAAGTAATTATTAGCACCTCTGGAGATGAAACCTTAATTCTTTGAAAACTAACTTTTATCATCATCCACATGTTAGTTCTACATGCAAAACACAGTGTGCCTCTACATATACATTGATACTTTATAATGCATGGAGGAAAGCAAGACAAGTCAAAGAATAAACTAAAAAGCTGGAATCTGGTAGATAAATTTGTGACTAGATTGTGGTTATATAATTTTATTATGCTTTTCTTTGATAATAATTAAAATATTGCATAGAAGACGAGTAACTTGTATGATTATTATAATTTTAAGGGACAAAGAAAAGCAAGTTAGTTTTCAGGTTAGTACTTTTTTGCAATTATTTTTCAATTCATTTTAAGCAGCAGTTTATCCAAAGGGTTTTATTCCTTATCTTAATGACCTCTTTTTTATCAAATTTGTAGCTTTTTCCAAATAGTAGACTAAAAATAAGGACTTGCAAAGTGAAAGAAGAGAAGGGAATATGAAGTTACCACACTTGTTAGAGGATTTGGGAATAAGCTTAATGTTTAAAGCTTTATTTTAGCATATACATCTGAGATTAGAAGTATATATGTAAACACACAAGTATGTACATGTACATATAAGTGTACATAAGTGTACATAAGTACACTTATGAAGAAAAGTAATGTCTGCTATCATCTTTAAACTTTTTAAACATTAGGCACATTAATAGTACTTTAGAAATATGGTACTTTTTAGTGCAAACATTCATTTATTGCTGTCTGAAAATGCTGTGGAAACATTTGTATTTTAAGGAAAACAGAAACACACGTTTTGAAATTTCTATATAGTTACACAGATAAAATGTAAAATGCCCGAAAGTGAAATGTAATAATACTCTCACAGAAAAGGAAATAGTGATTGCCTTGTACAATACAATAATCTAGCAGTAAGACGTTATCAAAGAGACAGAATAGTAAGCATAAGAATGTGATCATTATCATAGAAATATTAATAATGTCTCAGTAATTTTTTACTATTTAAATAGTGGCCTGGAAACAATGGCTGATAAAAAAAGTCTGTTCCAAGGAGTACCTGGGGAAACTTCTAAGGCTTGTGCTATTTCACTACCCAAGTTAATCAGAATTTAGATATCTTAATGAAATCACAGCAAAGACCTTTCCACTCCTACACTACCAAACAGTTTAAGT
This sequence comes from Certhia americana, assembly GCA_018697195.1. Lineage (NCBI taxonomy): Eukaryota > Metazoa > Chordata > Aves > Passeriformes > Certhiidae > Certhia > Certhia americana. The sequence continues at coordinate 46,673,938 of CM031860.1, read as the reverse complement.
TGCCACCGTTTCCCCTTCCCATACAGTCTAAATAGATATGCCAGTAAATAAAGGGCTGCTGGAATTCAGAACCTTATCGGTCTTGGTCAAAGAAAGAGATCAAAACCCCATGAACTACTATACTACATAACAGTCAAAATAATTACATAAAGAGAAAAGAGAGTAAGTGGCAAGAATTGCCATGGATTTGCACCATAAATCCCAGTCTTATTGTCATAATGTATATGACGATAATGGATGTGCATAATGTTAAAATTGACATGTTTAGCAACTATTCTGGTTTTGGGGGTTTATTTTTCCTTGTCAGTTTATTCATCAGTTATCAAAGCGATATTCAGCACGCGTATTGTAAACTTTATGTGCACACAGACCTAGGGTACCTATATAATCTGTGCTAAAAAAGAGCTGAAAACATTTAATAACCTTTTATGAACTTTTTATAAACTCTTAATATACTCCTAGAAAAGTACTGTTATACATTCTAAATGATATGAAGCTGAATGACAGAAAACTAAAGACTTCTTTCTCAACAGGAAAAAAATGCCATAGCAGCATCTCTAGAGTAGCTCTTTGTGTCTCTCTCTGTTAATCCTCTTTTGCAAGTGAACACAAAATGCTTTACTTTGAGGCATTGTCATCTTAATATTCTCAGTCTAGTACACACTTGCTGTTTCACTCCTGAAAGCTGCCCATAAGATCAGAAACTAATTCTTGGAGAGTGCATGCTCATAAGACTGAAACTTTCAGAGCAAGCAAAAATATGCCCTGAACTCCTGTTTTAGCATAACCTCCAGAATGTTTGAAATGTAGGTAGATCAAGAAATGAAGGATTTTTCTGAACTCAGAACTGTGTATTTTTCCAGTTTCTTCTGGTCATTTTCTCATTCATTGATGAAATGTCTGTCATGCTAAAATGAATAGAAATAATGTCTGAGACATATTTTTAGCAAAGAAATATTGAAGTCTAATATACCTGGTGGAGGAACAATTTTTTAATTTTAAATTTAGACTGAGAGGATCCACTGTTATGGAATATTAGAAAGCTTTTTCTAGTAAAAGTGAAATTCAACATTGACAATTAGAATTTTCTTATTCCCACCTGGTTTTGGATTTATTTTTGATTGCTTTTTTTGAAAAAAATTTTGTTTGATTTAATTGACCTTGTTTTATTTCACTTTTGTCTTAACACTATTATTTTCATTATTCTGTTGAGCCATCTGATATCTGATCTTCTCTATTAACTTATTCATTAGAATGTAGGTGTCATAACTGCAGAGCTGTGGTTCTTAAAATCCACTGAGTTACTACTTTGTCTCTCCCCTCTTAACTCAGAGTTGGTGAAAACTGTTGAAATGTTTTACATTATAGAAATTTTTGTAACTTAGATATCAAGATAAATCTGATGGTGAGCTTCCCTTACAGTTACGAGAGTATTCCACTAGAGTCAGAGGATTTTTCTTTTTCACCCTGGGTTTCATTAAGTTTTTTATTAATGGAATGTTTGCTTTTATTATGGCTTTTTTTCTGTACTGTGATTATACTGAGATACTTACAGTTCTTCACAATAATTCAAGAACAGCATTGCCTTTCATCTCTCCATAAATGTAGATGTTACACACCAGAAGGCTACAGTGCATGAAGCTTTCAACAATTTGTGGACAGTTATCCACTGGCCACATCTTCCATCTCCACTTCTCAAGTCCCCCTGCTGTCACTCCAGGTCTGAGTTTCTCTGTAATATGTCACAGTTCTGGAGTAAAATACCTTATTGTTCATAGACTGTTTTTGGAGCTGTTTATATAGAACTGATACATATATAATATACATATATACATATAATTATATAATTATACATATATAATTTTTGTCCTTTTTTTGGCACATAAAAGTAGGAAATAGGATATATTCTTTATGGCAGAATCTGTGAAAGGAATCTCCATGCAGATTTTTTAAATGTCTCACTTTTCTATAGAAAGACAACTCTATCTTTTATCTGATACAGATGTAAGACTTAAACAAAAATTCTTCCCCCTAAGTAAGACTTTTCTTGTTATCATTATACTAATTAGCAGTGCTCTACTTACCTTGTTTCCACTAGGTCAGCAGTAGTAGCTGGAACAGATTTAATGCAGGGAATTAGGTCCTGAAGGATACTGTGCTCAAAATCTTGTTTATAGCCAAAAAGAAAGAACATCTTGGATGTAAATAAAATCAATAATTTATTGTTACTATAACTGAAATCTCGAGAGTCTAATCATTTTTAGTCCAGGTTTAATAGTTATGTAGAAAATATAATTATGAAACAAAAATTGTTCTACACAAAGTTCTTAGTTTCTACCCCTTTTCCTGGTGTTCTGCTCATGCTTCCCCTTCTCCTCTGGCCCTAAGATCTGTAATTTCATACAGCAGGGAGGGTTATGATGAATTGTCAGCATCTGGAATCCTTCACCAGGAGGAATATGATGTCATGTTGCTGGTTTCTACTTCAGCAGTAAAGGGTCAGCTTGGGATTATTTTTATGTGTTTGCTAGCAGACTTTTACACATTCTCACAGTCCTACAGCTTCAGGTTACAACCAAATTTACTGTATATTGTGACCTTTATGCATGTTAGATACTACTTCCTCATTTCTTTTGGTTAGCCTTAAACCCAATCCCAGGTATAAAGCCCACCTAGAGCATGATTATTTAACATAACTTCAAATATTTATATTTTTTAAGCAATGAAAATATTTCAATGTACTAAAATATAATCGGGAAAATTTGCATATTAGTGTAGCTAAAAAAAATATTGCAAGGTATACACAAACTTCTGTGAACACAAGAATTAAGTACAGACAAAATAATCTTCTGGGGCAGAGATGCTTAAAAATGGTCACACAGCTATAGGCAAAGTCCCATTTCAATGACAGATTCAGGATTAAAGCAGTTAGCTCCAGTTCACCTGCTACTGGATTAAATTTTAGCAAAAATTACATATGTTGTTGCCTTGCAGCAGTGTATGACTACAGCCTTGCAGTATACGACTATATCATCTGCTAAAAAGCCCACTGAAATCACAGCAATTCCATGAAGAATTAAGAATACATCTTCAGATTTTAAATAGCAGTGCCTTTTGTATCTCTCATGAAAGTCATCACAGGGACACAAGACCTATTTCATAAATCTTGAGCCTAAATTTAGTAGTGATTTTTCATTAAATGAAAAAAGATTTACTGACAACATGATATTGTCTCTGAAAAGTGAATGTTTCTCCTGGGGCAAAAAAAGTTATTTCCTGTAAAAAATTGATTTGGAAGTGAAGGCATAAGGTAAAGAGATTGTTCTTTCTTTTGTTCATCAGAAGATTGCAAAATATATTATGTTTAGAGCATTATATTTAATTAACTAAAAGAAAAAATGAGCACCGTAGAAGGTAGTACTATATTTGTCACTATACAATGAGATTATTTTACTGCAATGCATGGAAACAAGAAATTTTAAAGAATGCATAAGTTTTGATTCTTTTTTTTGCTTTGCTTTTGTTGGGATTTTTGGGTTGGGTTTTTTTCTGTTGTTGGTTTTCTCTTTTGTGGTGGTTGTTTTTCTAGGAGTGAAAAATATGTCGTTGTTCAATCTCTCTTGGATATGTTTTAAGTGCGTACATGAACATTTGGCAAACAATCAATGTGATATCAGTACAACTGTTTGAACAACTAATTGTTCAGCAGATTTTGAGGAGGTAAAAGAGTCTTCTTTTTTTGCCTTTCTTTATAACAAGGTGACACTCAAACCCTACAAGTCTCACACCTGCAGCTGAGGGAAATGAAATTATTCTGAAAAGTTGCTTCTACATAAAGATCATAGGTGGTCTATACCTTTATTTATTTGCCAGTTTCCTGAACTGCTTAGTGCCATGGGTTGCAGTGCAAAATGTAACCAAAACTGTGTACTCTGTCACCATCTGATCAAACTGGGGTGTGTGTGAGTGGTGTAATTGTCTGTCAATGGACAACTGCCAATAAACCTGCTGGGGCAGTTTTCTTATCTCTTCCACAACCCAGCCTCCCTCCAGGGAAAGATCTTCTGCTCATGGGCCAGTGAGTCTCACTGATAGAATTCCATCATCCAACTGGGAAATGCTCCAGCCAGGGGGAGGAGCCAAATATTCCTACCTGGATAAAAATCTGGGAGCTGGAACACCAAGGCAGCCTTTTCCACTGGATTCCCAGAGGAAGAACAGGCCCATCTATCACCACTGGACCTTCAGTGAAAAACTCCACTTCTCTACAGGAGCATCACTTCAACAGAGCCACATCTATCACTGGGACTGCAGCCACCATGTAATGGGACTGCCACCAACACCCTGACCCACAGGGTGGCAGGTTGTATCCTGACTCTGTCAGTGGGTTTCTTTGTTTATTTGTTTGTCTTACTACATGTGTTTTAGTTTTATTGTTTATTTTAGCACCCCTAATAAAGAGCTGTTATTCCTATTCCCATATCTTTGCCTGAGAGCCCCTTAATTTCAAAGTTATAATAATTGTGAGGGAGGGGGTTTAAATTCTCCATTCCAAGGGAGGCTCCTGCCTTCCTTAGCAGATACCTGTCATTCAAACCACAACATTTAGTCAACAAGTTATTCGATTATGGGAAAGCTTTTATTTAGTTAAGTCAAAATCTTTGCTAGGTTTGAACCATGTTAAGATCTAGTTTTATTTACCACCTACATTGTGGTAAATAAAGTCTAAATTCTCTATCCCTCTGTTTGATTTTGCAACAGGAAGAGCAATTGTTCTCCATAGGAAAATACTAAGAATCCATTATTTTCTAAATCAAGCTGAATTTATTTCTATTTATCATAATATTTATTTGGGACTTACTCAGTTTTCTTGGTTTCATTTCATCTGGAATTGTAGGAAAGCAGTTTGAATAAACATTTGACTGTTTTATACTCATTTAGTAAGTCAATTTTGTATTTGTACAAAAAATAACCATTCTTCCTATTTTGACAACTTACATTTTCTTATTCTGACAAAAATACTTGTTTGTCCTGCAGAGTTGAACAAGTCATAGACTTGAGGGGGATAAATTATTTTGGTTTTGTGAATTATCAACAGAAGTAGCAGCTTTTGTCCTGGTCATGAATTTTTTAACTGGCAAAATACCCCATTTTAATTAGGATATGCACAATAACATTAATCTATATGTCTTCTGCTCTTTAGCTTATTTTTGTAGAAGCAGGATCCTCTTTATCTCTGTCTCAGTAGTTTCTCTGCTCCTAAGTGGTTCTATCACTAATGTTCAATCCATCGAAAATTCTCTGAGCGTTATTGCTTACTGGCTTGTTACAAATTTTTTTCCACAGCATTATTCTACTACATGTGCTAAAACAGAGGAAGAGATGACTCGGATGATATCTGTCAACTTTATTATGTAAGATTCCATTTTAGATAGCTTTTAAAGAAAGCAATAATAGCATGCAGCAATTTGCAGTGAATTTTTGAGATGCTGATCTTTGCTCTAAAATCCTAGGGAGAAAGAAAGATAAAACTGAAAAAAACTTGTGCATGATGGAAATGAAAAGAATCTCATTCTCTCTCATTTTGAAAAGAATAAAAAGGGAAAGTGAGAATATCTGAACCTACAAAACCCATAACTCTTGTAATATTTTTAAAAGGAAAACAAAATGAAAATAAAGTAAATGAAATCCAATCTTAAAGACAAAGCCAAACCAAACAACTTTTCTGGACAAGATTCTAATCTTCTGGAAGGGTAAATTAGTATATGGAGTATTGTGATTGCAGAATGGCACTGCACAACTAGTCCACTGTTCCATAAACTTGTGCTTGTCCCTAGAAGACAATAAATAAAGTCTGTTGCAAAACCAGTTACATTCCTCATAACTCTCATGCTTTAGTTGTGTCTCACAGAGAAACTGAGAGTAATGAAAGACAGAAATAGAGTGTTTCACAGGAGGTATGAATGCAGCTTCTGTAATGAAGAGATATAATAAGAGATAATAAACTGTCTTTTACAGTTACAGTAAATTATACTATAACTACATCTGCTTAAAGAAAAAAGAGAAAAAAAGGAAAAAAAAGACAAAGAAAAAAATAAAAAAGAAAAGAAGACAAAGAGAAAATAGAAAAGGAAACTATCAGATCATGTTGCGATAAATAAATTCCTAATACTAAGCAATACATTCAGACACAATTAATTATGAGATGGTCCTCAAATTAAAAAAAAAATGAAAAGAACCCTGCCAAAGTGGGAGGAAGCACAGCCAGGACAGGTGGCCCAAACTGGCCAAAGGGCTGTTCCACACACAGAACCCCAGGCCTAGTTATTAAAACTAGGGGAGGTATCTGAAAAGGCAGCTGGTCTTGGTTCAGTAAGGGAGTTCTGACATCTGTCAGCAAGTGATGAGCAATTGCATTGTGCATCACCTAGGACTTTTATGATGATGATGATGACACCATTGCTATAGTATTTTACTTTCTTTTAAATTATTAAACTGTTCTTATCTAAAGTTTTACTTTGATTCTTCTCCCAGTTTCATTTGGGTGTGGGGCGAGAAGTGTAAGCGTTAATCTAGTGCCTGTGGTGTTTCGTCTCTGTCTGGGGTAAAACCTATGACACATCTGTAGGGAAAAACCCCTTAACAACCAACCAACCAAACAAAAAGTCCCTATAGGTTTTTACTTAATTGATTTATTGAGAAATTTGGTGCACATTTACAGAGTTCAAACTTCACTAGGCACAGATCTTTAAACCAGAATTCCAGATGTTATTGCCTGCCAGTGACAGATGAAATCAGGTTTCTATTCCATACCAGCTCTGCATTGTTACATCCCATATTGGAATGCATGGTTAGTAGTTTAGTTACTGCAGTTTTGGTTTGTTTTTTTTTTTCTGTGGATTGTGCTTTCAGGGTGGGAATGTTTGAAGATTCTTAATTGCAGGGGGGAATATAAGAAATACATTTGTACATCAATAAACTGAAGCAAGTTTTGCTGAGAGGCTGAGGGTTCTGGGCTTGTTCCCTGGAAAAGGGAAAGCTTTGAGAGGAGTTTGTCACCAAACTAGCAGTGTTAGGCTTTTCCCAGAGCTGCCTGGAGGGAGGATGAGAATGAAAAGCCGTAGATTGAAGCAAGACTAGTTCAGACTGGCCGTAAAAATAATTTCACTGAGAAAACAATGAGATTGTTTTCTACTGTGTCGTGTACTGGGGGCTTGCAGCTCCCTGGAGGGAGCTGATGTCCCAGGGGGACATCAGGACATGGCTGGGCAGCCAGAATCTTTCCCATTGCCCCAGCTGGAGCGCAGGGAGGGACACAGGGCACCAGACCTTGATTTATTGCAGTGAAAATAAAGACATTAGCAAAAGTGAAAAAAACAAACAAACAAACAAACAAACAAACAAACAAACAAACAAACAAACCGGGTTTTGTCTTGTTTTTTTCTTTTCTAGGTATTACTAATTAAATATTTTATTCACCCAAATACATGCCAAATTCATCTCCTTAATAGTTAATTTTTACAACATAAATTGTTAACATTGTTGCTTTAAGTAGAATTTCTCAAGTTTAGAGCCTTGAAATTCTATTTGCTCATTTCAACAAAGGATATTATACAGATCTTCATAAAGTACAGAAAAATAATCTTATTTCACTTTTTAAAATCTCTACAATGATTAAGTGTCAGAGGAAAAGAAACACTGGCTGGAAACATGCAAGAGAGAAGTAATATCATTTATTTGCTTACTACTATTTTATCTGCTTGAACTAGACAAAAAAAATTGTGATATTAGTGTTATCATCAATTACTGGATGTAATTATTGACTATAATTATATCAATTTTTCCAAAATAAACTATAATTTTATCACAGTCTTTTATCAGTTGCATATTTTTCTATACCAGGATCTTAGGCAACACTGGCCCAAAGGATACCAGATTTTTCTGAGGCAGAAAAAAATTAGAAAGGTAGAGGGTGTGAAATCATATATTCATTATATTTGGCATATCCATGAGGTCACAAAAATCTTGTTCACTAAGTAATACAGGTACTGAAATTGTCGTGGGTACTACTATTGATTGGAAAAGCAGGGTATTTACAAATATTTTTTAAATCACTTTTAAAAGGCTTTTCCCCAGAGAATTTATTAAAATTTGCACCTGAAAAAAGCCCAAACAAAAATTAGAATGTAATGGAGATTGAGTTATCATAAATGGCATAAGTATGACCCCGACAACTTTCCAGCAAAAACTGTTTTCACATAAAATGTGAATATATTATCTCTCAAATAGTACCATGTAGGTTAACTTAACTTTCTGTTTATAAGAATGTCCCTCACAGCACAGCGGACATCAATTTCATTAATAACTGATTTATATTGTTTCAAATATTTTTACAGTTTACTTTGCAATTTTATATTAAAGTAGATATTAGTCAGATAACAGTAGTTGACCATTAGATTTATGAATTCTCAAAATTGTTTATAAAATCTGAAGTGTTGAAATTACTAGAGTGCAAAAAGACATTGAGCACTAAGTTTTTGTTGTTTTGGGGGATTTTTTTAACTGTATTTGACATATTTCCAGTTGTAAGAACTGAAATTCCTCCAAAAAGTCTTCTGCATAATCAAATACAAAAATATTGACTAAATTAGCACAGGTCACCTTATAGAAGGGGAAGTAGCTCACCATTGTGAGGAAGCACAGTGAAACTTATCTGGCCTTAGTTAACATTTTCTGTGTCCCTCTGCTTGCTATGAGAGAAAATTCCTGTGCAAAAAATAAAAGGTCACATATTCCAAGACATCAGAACCATGACATACATTGTAGTTTTTTCATTCCGTACAACTTGGAGCTTTAAGCCAAGAAATGAGATTTCTTTACCCAGTTGGTCAGGAAAAGTATTAAAACTTTTGCATTAGCAAGAGAAACAAATTTAATTTTTATTGAAGAGAGTATTAAAAAATATTAGTAGTAATTTACAGTTCAAAATTGCTGCTGAGGCTATTGAAACTAAAGGTGTGAATTTACTAAGTACTTTCTTCTAGGAATGCATCAAGGAATAACACAGGCTTTGTACTTTCATTAAAAGTGCTTTCAAGAATTAGACAAAGACCTAAAATTAATTTTTTTTAGTTACTAATCAGAAATCACTGTTTTCACTTAGATTTACAGTTTTACTAGTCCAGATTTAAATCAAGCTTGAACATCAAGGTTATCAGCAGAATAATCTTCACCACCATTGCTTTTTCTGAGAAATAAAGAAGAGGTTATATGCAAGGAATATCTGGGAAAATAATGCAAACAATTTAATGATAACAAACAAATTATGTCAGTAGAAATTAGAGGAGAAAATAATGGCAGAAATGTGGCTTTGAAATAGTTTAATATATTAAAATAGTATACAAAGCTTAAAAACTGTTTAAATTCTTTAAGATCATGCAATTCCATATAGGATTTTTTATTATATCCATAATCTATGCGCAATTAAACAATCGTATTGTCTGTCTCACCTGTGCAAAGATTGTAAATGAAGACTAGAGCTGTCTCATCCTTCACAACCATGGAGGTTGTAAATTTTGCTTGACATCTTGTGGGAGAAGGGAATGACTCTTTATGCCATTACTAATAGCATTAATAATGAATATGATGTTAGAAAGACATTGCTCATTTTCATAAATAGTACATCTATATTATGCTGGAAGAGTTCCTTCAACATTTGAGCGCACAAAAAACCCAAACAAACAAATAAAACACCAGAAACACATAACTTTGTAGTTTTGCTGGGAAAAGAGAGGGTTCATTAGAAACAAACAAGAAGAAATAAATTTTTTCTGTGGGTTGGATGCTATCAAGGCATATCTAATTTTCATTCAGACTTTTTGTATAAATCTACATGCTACAGAGTTTAACAGCAGAGCTACATGCTCAGCATGGCAAACTTAAGTCCTCATTAGTTCACTATTTAGAAAGCAACATTCATTGGGCTATTTAGGCATTACTTTCTTAATACTAGGGAAAGAAAGTGCTAAAATCATAAGAAAATACTATGTGTGTTGCTTTAGACATGTAGCATTATTTAATACATTTACTAAATATGCCCAGAAGGAAATCTAAGCTCATCTGAATTTGGAAGCTGTACATTGACAGGCATGAAAAATCTGATTGAGGTTTTTGTAGCAAGGTTTGGCGTTTGGATCCTCCTTATGAAAAGAACAGAAAACTTTTTTTTACTGGAATTGCAGTTCCTTTTGTTACAAAAATTGTTTCAGCAAGGACCAAAAGTGCTTTTTTCTTGCTGCGTTACTGAATTTTGGGTTATTACACAAGGCTTTTTTATTGCTGTCACTGACTGTTTTTCAAATGAACTTCTAACATGGCAGAGAACAATAGCAATTAAATGTACAATGGTTTATAATCTTAGCAATAGAAAATATAAGAAAATTACATTCAGGATCTGTACAGAAGCTAAATATCTAACTTTGCTGTCTGTTAGCACAGTCATGACAATGGAATGCATTAAGTGTATACATATGAATGTTTTGAAGATTTACCTTCATGATCACAGTGGAAATAACAAAGCTTTTCCCAGCATTTTCCTTTGGAATTGTGTTTCATGTCTATTACCTCTTAACTTGGAAAAATTTAGGCCCTTAAAATACATTATTAGTATTAGTATATTATTATATACAGCTTCAACAGAATTATTATAATAAAAAAAGCAAAAAACAAACAACTTTAAGAAATAAATTATTCCTTTAATTTATTAGTTAATTACAACGCTCTGAATGGTCAAGTTATTTGAATCCAATATAATTCTGTACTTAGCTCCATTTCTCAGGAATTTCATGTCATTGAAACTATAGGATTTGGCTGGACATGGTTCTAAGACAGAGACAAAAACTTTTAAGAAATTACCTGTGGTACTTATTACATCAAGCACTTATTGTTTTCACTGGCATAAGAACTGTATTCTTATTGTAGCTATCACAATATTATTACTGAGGAGAAAGAATGGCTTATCAGAATTTAGTAGCATTACATATATTTACACCAATAACAAAGAGAAAATGAGGTTTCTTACCATATTCTTTGTCTTACTAAACAGAAGGAAACAAGGAAAAAAACCCAACAAACAACCAAACCCACTAACCCAAATCAGATCTCTTGTCCTTTTCAAGTAATTTTTATATTTTTATTCAACATCTATAACTATGGTAAAATTTATTCTTCAAGTTTTCAATATGCAGTATATGCAACAGTATCACAAGTAATGTTTCTGAGAGAAAAAAAATACTTAAATACAGACCATCTCCTTACACTAGGGTTAATAGTAAAATTCTGTATTTGAATTTATCTCACATTGAATTATATACCTCTGCCAGTGACTCCTAACTCAGAGCTTGTCTTGCTGAATTCCTTTGAAGTTAATGGAGGGGGAAAGAAATCTTGGTTGGTTTAAATGTTTTCCTACATATGTCTATTTTTTTTTTCCAATGACTGTGAATATATCTCAACTCAAAAAACATGTTTGCATTTGCTTAGATCAGTCTCAGCAAGAACTTCAGTGCAGCCAAGATGCTGACATCCCAAGGTAATAAAGACATCACTCTAATACTCCTAAATCATAACTCTTTCTTCCTGTGTAAACAACCTTAGTAAATGGTAGACATAGTATCATTGCAAAGCAATTGAGTATGTTTAGTAACTTAAATTTTGAAAAAAAAAAAACAAAACAAAAAAAACTTAATTATGTGTAAGTCAGGTCATCATACTGATTTTAGCAGTGTTATAAAAATAGTATGAAAAGTGTAATTCTACTTCCTTGAGTCTCACTTTCTCTACTTTAAAATAGTCTTCTTTCTTCTTTGTTTGCTAATTGTTCTTATACTCCCCTTTCTCTTTTTGGCTAAAAATTATTAGATCAAGCAGAGGTCAGTTTAAGGCAATGGTCCATAACTGATGTGCAAGGGAAGCTGTTAGTGATGAGCTTGATACTTCACCTTCAATAAAAATAGCCCTGACAGATAAGCTTAGATTTCCTTCTGGGCATATTTAGTAAATGTATTAAATAATGCTACATGTCTAAAGCAACGCACATAGTATTTTCTTATGATTTTAGCACTTTCTTTTCCTAGTATTAAGAAAGTAATGCCTAAATAGCCCAATGAATGTTGCTTTCTAAATAGTGAACTAATGAGGACTTAAGTTTGCCATGCTGAGCATGTAGCTCTGCTGTTAAAGACTGTAGCATGTAGATTTATACAAAAAGTCTGAATGAAAATTAGATATGCCTTGATAGCATCCAACCCACAGAAAAAATTTATTTCTTCTTGTTTGTTTCTAATGAACCCTCTCTTTTCCCAGCAAAACTACAAGACACATGCTGAGCAGAAAGAATATATATTCTACTTTCTATAGTGACTTTGTTTTTTATCTTTGTTAAGGGAACTTTCCTGTCTGACCATGAACTTCTCTGAGAGTCATACTTACACCGCCTGAGCTGGGACCAAAGCCCTTTTGCAGCTACAGACGTCAAGCTCACAGAGTCAGACCAGGGTTCCTTACTGGCTCAAACCTAGTTTTCTCATAGCAGTCTCAGACATCGCAATACAAAAACTAATTTAATCTTGGTGCAGAAATTAAATAACAAAAGAACAGCTCAAGCCGGGTGCCTCCAAGGAGGCACCCTGAACAAAGGAAACCCTGGGCTTCTATAGCCTCACAGGCCAAGTGCACAAAAATGTCAGGGTCATTGGCTCCTGCCATGTCTCCGAGTGTCTGATCGCCTGGCTGGGCCACAAGTCCCTGTGCCCTTTGTTCAGGGTGGCTCATGGCCTCTTCCCTCGCAGTCCAGCCACCCAGAGCCCCATGTGCTGCTCCCCCTGCAGCTGCACACCAAACTACCAGCACTGAATGTAATCCTCAGTATCTTAATGTGGACTTTATGGCTGTAAAAAAGAGGTTCCTATAAAGCTTCCTTGCTCTAATAATAGGTGCATTATTAAAGTTGCGAGAATGTTTTTGAATTTTTAAGTTCTAAGATAAGGCCAAACCACAGGATGACAACAGAACAACTGCTGTCTTCTATTAAAAAGTTCAAGCTTTCAAAAATGCAATTTTTAGTCCTTTTCTACATAATACACAAAGCACATATTTCACTCAGGAAGGACCAAAGGCCAGGGGATTTTTTATAATCTATTATTTCAGCAGTCTCAAAGTGATTTTGAGAGGTCATTTGGACCATCATCCCTCACTGAAATATCAACTATTTCAGATGTCAACTTTTTCCATTTCTCTGCAAGCAAAACCCCACTTCATATTCAAAATGACTGCCATTAGCTAGCCAATTAGTTAGAAATTCAAATTAATTTTCATTGTGATTATTCTCAACTGGAATGCATGGAAGAGGAATAGAAAATAGGACACTATATGACCTGGTTGCCTACTTATTAATCCGAAATTAAATTTAAACCACAAAAGCATAAAATTAAATTGTTACATTGTGTTTTTCTTAGTTCATAACAGGTGAGTGAAATTATTTGAATTCTGCTTAGCTTTTACAATATTTATTCCAATTTTATTCCGATAAAATCATAAAATTATAGAACTGTTTGGGTTGAAATGGATGCTGTAGGTCATTAGTTTCAAGCTCTCTTCAGGGAGCAGGGACAAGTTCCACTAAACCAGGTTGCTCAAAACCCCATTCAACCTCAACTTAAACACTTCTAGAGATAGGGCATTCACAACTTCCCTGGGCAACCTGTTCTAGTGCCTCACCACCCTCACAGTAAGGAATTGCTTCTTTATATCCAATCTTGATCTATCTTCTTTTAGTTCAAAGCTATTACCCTCTGTGCTGTTCCTATAGGCCCTGGTAAAAAGTCTCCTTTCATCTTTCTTTTAATTCTCTTAAAAGAATTAAAAGGCCACGGTACAGTCTCCCTGAAGCCTTCTGTTTTCCTTGCTGAGCCTCAACTCCCTTAGCCTGTCTTCACAGGAGAATTGATTCATGGCCCTCCTGATCAGTTTATATGTATAACTACTGTGAGAGGCTGAAATGGTTAATGGCTTTAACACTGCTAAAATCATCAGAGGACTTTTGTTCACTGTAGCAAACTGCAAAAAAACAGCTGTCAATTTGCAACCAACAAAGCCCACCCCTTCCCAAATATGCCAAATAACTGGAATTTAGACTGTGAGGGGAACTTGAGATAAGGGGGATACCTATGTCTAATCATCCGAGGTCTGGGGAAGAAGAATGTATCCACAATCCTGGAAGACAGACTGGAATGCTGGTGCCTCAAACATTCAAGGGGGAAGCTGTGAAAAATTCCTGCCCAGGTACACAGAGTAGCACAGCCCACCTCAGGCTATAGCTGGGTGGGAGAGAGATAAGGGAAGAGGCAAATCCTGCAAGATGGGAATTGTTTCCTTGTCCTTACTCACATGAACTCAACTGTGATAACTCCCCTGCTGGGGAAGTACTGGCACATTCACATGTAGCATCACTGCTCATGGGCCATAGTGGGCCATAAGGGACTGTTGCAGCGAGCGTTTATTTTATTAGTTAATAATAAATGGTTTATTCCAGCATATGCCTGTACTCTTCCCAAGTTGGTTTGTCCCTGAATTGTATCCACCGGTTCTGCCATTGGTACAATCCAGTACCACGGCAGTTCCCCACTCCTGCCGTGGCACCGGAGAATGCTCTGAGCTAGCCTGGGCTCTGGTGGGCCATGTCAATGGAGTCAACTGCACTGTGGTAACAGGCAGCTGTATGATCTTTGAAGGTGCCAAAGACACCCAAAGTGTCCCTGATCCACAAAATTACATCATTCACTTGAAACTCCCCACACCAGGGGAGAGACCTTGGTATGATAGGACATGATACACAATAGACGGTGGTGCCCTGTGGGATTTATCTCCCCACCACTTCTTTAGAATATCCTTCCTCCACCCCCTCTGCCATTTTTTTATTTTGGCATACTCTTCCCTCACCACTAGCTTTTTGGGATCCTCACCCCCACCTGATGGGTCTGGACTGCAACCATCACGTCAACTGATAGATATTGAAATGGCAAAAACCGAGTCTCACTACAAGGCCCACACCTTATGGGTAGTAAGATCGTTTTACTCTTATCCTTTTTTTCTCTTTCTTAGGCATTTTCTTCAGTGACATTTTTGTGCTTTTATCTTTTCATATTACTGCACATAACAACCAAAACGGCTATATACCTGTTTTCCTTTGCAAACAAATTGTTTTACAATAAACCCTACACATGTCTATCTACAAACAACTGATCATTCAGTGTTGTTTCAGTCTAATCCGGCCAAACTGATCTCTTAACAAGAGCCCTGGTTGCCCTTGCCTTCTAGGGTAGGTTGTAACAACTACATCTACTCCTTCACTGCCTTATGACCCAGACATGATTGCAAATATATATATACCTCAAACAAAATTATTCTGTTTGAATGAATGAAGAAATTTCTTCGTATTAAAAAACATTTAAGAAAGGGCTAATGGGATCTCATATACACCGCAGGAAGCTTTATCAGATACAATGGATTTATTCCGGGAAAAGACAAACATGGTATTTAAAGTAAAAATCAAATGTAACAACCTGTTGAGTGCTATCACTGAGTGAAATTAAAACATAAAGCATTGTGACACTATAGAATAACATAGTTTGATTAAAAAAAAAAAAAAAAAAAGTTAAACTTGGAAAAATCCCTGCTGAAGATAAAATTCAATGTGACTTATGAAAAATATTTATCTGGAAACATTTAAATGTTCCATCACCAATGGATAAGATCTCAATACTGTCCAAGGTCTCCAAATCAAGTACAAATATGCTCCAAAGATCTGAAATTAGTTCAAAAAAAGTAAGCCATGGTATCTTCAAGCAGTCAGAGATACTTTTAACCAGAAACCATGTTTCTGTCATTCAGCAGCTGTGATTTTGCCTTTATTTCATCCTGATCAGTACTTTCAGAGAACTGTCTTGGAGTATAACACAATTGAGACATCTATGAATTCTTAATTTTTTTTTAAAAAAAAAGCTGCTTTTATACGTGTGAATGTCATGGGAAGAGTTGCAGGAAAAAAAGTAGGTTAATTAAAAAACTATTTGGTATTCTCCATTGTTCCTTTAAAGATTATTAAAAATTCAATGCAAATTTTCTCTTTGAAATCTTGAAAAATGTGTTATTTATTTATTTATTTATGGTCTTGTCCATATCATAGGGCTTTTATATCAATCAAAAAATTTGTCCCTTTCTACCAACTAGCGTCAAAACCACTATCATTATCTTGGAGAAGTGCTCTAAACAGTGAAGTGTTTGAGAAGCCATTAAAAGGAAACAAAATAATGATTGAAATTATTCCCTTTTTTCCTAACCTTTATTATCTTTCATTTCATGTTTAAATAAACATGAAAGTCATTGTCTCAGTATGTTCCAACAAACAAGGTACTTTACATGTATTTTCAAGCAAGATCAGAAAAAGCCAAAAGGTCACAGTTTAACCTAGAACCAGTAAATGCTTAAAGTATTAATTTAATGCAATGAAAACATAAGAGAATAGTCAACTGAACTAGTAACTGCAAAGAAATTCATGTAAAACATTAAATGAGAAAATAGTAGAAGGTAATAAAAGCATACATCTACTATATATGATCTGTGAATGAAAACATATTTTGGAGTGACTAAGCAAAATATCTTTCTCAAAAAAATAAAATTCTGATAAAGGACATCAGCTGTCAGGAGATTGTCTGAAGTAGCTTTCTTGAGAAGCACAAATAATTGACCTCTGCAAAAAGGAAGAGTTTCAACCAGAATTTACACTTAGCATTAGTTACCGGGAAAAAGTTGTGTGTGTGTGTGTGTCTTTGTTTGGGAAAAGGTATTGGGAGCTGCTGGACAAAAGCTTTCCTGTTTTGTAGACAGTAGGTAGGGACAACTCTCTTATCCTACATACATATGACAGAAAGATGCAGTGTCTCTAGCTGCAGTTCAGGTGTCAAAACTTAGCATTAACATGAAATGTAGTGGATATATATAGCACAAAAATATTAGAACAAAACAATTAGAACTTAATGGCTTTAAGAGAACAACTTAGAGACAAAAAAGAGAATGCAGAAATCAAACAAATACTCAAAGTGAGCAGAGGTCAGTTAAGGCTATGCAAGCTTTGGATACAATTATGAGGGAAAATTTATCATACCAATAAAAAAGAAGTACACCTTTCTATCTTTTTAAATTTATGTTCACCTTCACGAACATTCAATGGATTAGCTCTGGCTAACAATCAAACTCCCACCAAACTTCTTGCTTGCTCTTCCTTTAGCAGAACGAATGAAGAAATAAGTACAGGAATAAGAAAGTTTGTGGGCCAAGATGAAGACGGGGACATTACTTATCAGCACAGGCAAGACATTAGGTTGTGGAAGGTTAAATGAATTTATTGACAGTTAATATTAAAATGTAGTTACTAATCCAGGTAGTGGAAAACAGAAGAAAAAAACATTAATACAACAGCTTTCTTCTTCTCCTCCTTTTCCAGGCTCCACTTGTCTCTTTCATTTCTATCTCCTCTGTCCTCCCCTAAGCAGTGCAGAGCAGATGGAGCACAGGGCAAGTGCAGTCAGGGCCTTGTGGTCTCTTTGTCACTTCTTCCTCTCATGCTTTTTTCTGCTCCAGTGAAGAAGGTCCACGGGTTGCAGGGGAAAATCCAGTCCTAAATGGGTCTCCATATCTTTTACTTCTCAATCTTTTTAATCCCTCCTCTCTGTAGCAATTCCTGCCCGTTCTTAAGTACACTTTCTCAGAAGTGCCACATCCATAGCAAACAGGCTAAACCGTGTCTTGCAGCAGAACTTTTAGAACTGGTTGGAACCAACTGGAAGTGGCTGGCACCTGAAAATGGCAGCCCTTGGACTCTTCCTCCAGGGGCCACCCCTGCAGCACCTTGCACCTTGATACCTACACCCAGTGCAGAATTTAACAGAGTTCACAAACATAAATGGAATTGTAAACACCAGTGTTGAAGTTACGTGATAGAGCCACAAATGGTTTGGTTTGGAAGGAATCTTAAAGATCATCTAGTTTCAACCCCCCTGACACAGACAGAAGCACCTTCCTCTAGACCAGGTCATGCCATGATAAAATTGGAAAAGTTGCCCTGAATGAGTGAAATAGAATCCCAAAGGCTGAATTCTACTTACATTTCAGGGATTAATTATTGAGTTGTCTGTGAGATGCTATCTATGTGGATGTCAGAGGTTCTCTGTTTTGGCATGGTTTGTAGCCACCGAAAGAACTTTGAGAAGGCCGTTACAATATGAGCCCTTCTTAAGTCACGAAACGTTAAACGGGAACATTGTCACAGGCTGTCAGCTCTTTTTAGCTTTGCCTCTGTTGTTGAGCAGAATTGCTTGTAACTGAAAAAAAAAAAAATTGGAAGCCTACAAGTTGATCTCTAGTATTAATGGATTAAATACAGCTTATATTCATAAATGGAATTATGTTTTATATTCTGAAATGAATTTTAGAAAGAAATTGTTTCCAGCATACATCAAAGAAGTCTATAAATGTTTCTGTGCATTCTGGTTTTCAAATGGTTTATAATAGTAACTAAAACAATATTTGCTAGAAGTTTTTAAATAATGGTGATTTCCTAGGCAGGCTTGGCAGGCTTGTGGAATTGTTATATAGTCAATCAGTCAGGCCTCCTCGTATTTGTATTTCAGCTTTCATCCTCCATAGCAAAGAGGTTGTCAGTATTTTTTTCAGTTGGAGTATAGCTGGCCTCAGATCCTCTGTATCCCTGACTCCAGAAGCCATGAGGTCAACCTCAAGTGCCCCCAGTGCTTTTTTCCAGAATCTCCAGGAAAGGTCGTTCTCTCCAATTGCACTGCAGAGCACATTTGACCTCTTGCTCTGTCCAGGCTGGCCCAAGGGCTGCTGCATGAACTATCTCATGCTGATTTTTTTCATGGCTTGTCATTGCTCAGGACCTCTCTTGAAGTAATTTTTCTTCCTGATCACTTGACAGAGGTCTGATAATCAGACAGTAATTTAGAACATGCATTTTCCAAGAAAACAGCACCCAAGAATGTTTCTGTTTCCTTTTTATTAGTTGGTGGAGACATTGCTCTTATTTTATTGATCACATCCATTGGGATCTGATGACATCCACCTTGCCATTTTATTCCTAAAACTTGGATGTTCTGTGTAGATCCCTTGAGCTTACTTTGCTTAATGGCAAAACTGCCTTCAGAAGGGCTTGAACTATTTTATTTTTCCTTTTGTCAGAAAATGCTGCTCCACACAATGATATTAGCAGCCTACTACAGGTGTTCCAGAGGTTCACCCCATTCCAGTGCAGTGTGAAATATATATGAAATATATATATTATATTAGTTTCATTCAGTGAAACTATTCACAAAGTCAGTATCTTTATTTTTCTTGCTAAACCTAAAGTGAAAATTGAGTGTGCCCTTTCTATTTTACATGTACATTACATAGGCAGCTGGGACACAACTATTTTTAAAAATTATATGATAGAATATTCTGAGTAGAACAAATAAATTTTCACATTATATAATCTTCACATAGGTTTGTAGCACTTCCAAATTGGAATTAGAATGAAAATTCTTCAAGAATATGTATGATAAATTTATATGATATTATAGTTAATGACTTAGGGACAAAGTAGGAAGCTGAGAGAACATGTAAAAAATGTGTTATTATCCCTTAAAATTTTGAAACTTTTCCCACGACAAATCAGTGAATAACACAAATCCCCTTCATGTAGACACACTATATACCATCTTGCAATATTTGGGATCCGTGTAATAACTTTTATAAAATCAAACACTTTGCCTCATATTCTTTTTCAAAGTAAAACTATATGGTTTATGAACTGCTTATGAAGTTTATATAAAAAAATATTCCTCAAATATGATACACAATCACTGTAGTTACCTTGGTGGCCTGAGGTTTGTTTCTACTTTAAAATAAATCTGCAGTAAATCGAGTCTTTCCATTAATGATCTACAACACAATTAAAGTCATTGAGTTAGAGCAGGTTTTATTGACACCAATGGTGAATTTTTAGGTTTTGCTCTATATGTTGATTGTAAACAACAACAGAGGGAGATTTAATGAAAGATGCTTGGGGATCCTTAGGACCCTCTAAAGGGTTATTTATTTTGCATGATAAATAAATAGCTGAGATGGGGAGATACACCTTTCAATATGCCTGTCTTTCACCAGTAATGGTGAAGGCAGCTTAGATTTTGCTCTACATATTGACATTATTTAGGAAGAATGAGGCAGACAGAAAGAATTCTTGAGCTTGAATTTATATCAAAAATGTTAATTTAATTATTACAACACTTACTAATATCCAGTAAAATAAATCACAGTGTCACGTAAAATATGTCTATTAAGCTGTATCCCACTTATTTATCCAGTATTCTAGGAAATAGTATGTCTTCCCAAGAACATACATAGGGAACCCGTGTTGATGCTGTATGATATTTTATTTATTCCAAAATTTAGCACACTTTGCTGAGAGTATTTACTCTGTATTAATTTTTGCTACCTCTCTAGAGTTTCTATTGTGTTTCCTAATAGCAGTTCACTGGCAGTTTATCAAATACTGAACACTTGTCTAAATTTTCACACATTAGAATCTTAGGAAACCTTATATTACCATAAATTAAGCAAATGAAAAGACCACTGTTAATGGTCTGCCACACTTATAAAACTCAAGCAGTTCATATCCTTTTCAAATGTTTTACTATAGATCACAATTCGCAAAAGTCTGGCTTGACAGACAGTACAAGTCACTGGCTGACAGACAGGGAAAATAAATCCCTATTATACAGAAGTAAGTGCTTTAATGAGCTACACAGTCTGCGTGCTTACTTCCCAACCATCAAAAGTTGTGAGCTAGACACCACAGGCTTTGTGCAGATAGCTAGGCTTTTCATGGGCTGAAACAAAATATGGTTCAAAATGTTCAGAGATGTTTAACTTCTAAAACAGTTCTGTAAGAACTTAGTTTCATCAACTAAGTGTGATTAATTCAGACAAAACAAGATGCCTCACCTCTCTGAAGTGTACATCCAATTAAAAAGTTATTTTATATTTCCAATATTTCTTACAAGCACCTGTTGGCTAGTTCATTTCATGGTTTATTTATTTACTACTTGGAATGCCAGCAAATTTACAAAAGCAAAAGTTTAAATACAGAATAGAAGTTTACTTTAGAAGACTTTCCATACAGAAAATAATTAGATTTCTCCTTCCATACAGAGAGCAATGTGATCTGTTAGCATCTTTGTCAACCTACATTTTAATTTACATCTGTAAAATTTCAAGATATGGAAGATGAAAAAACACATGATGAATTGATTATATCTGCCACATAATCACAGACTGGTTGAAGCTGGAAGGCAGCCCTGAGGGTCATTTGGTCCACCTTAACAAGTCCAGAATCAGTTGCTCAGGTCCATATCCAAAATAGACTTTGAATATCTCTAGGGATGGAGACTCCTTATCCTCCCTGGGCAAGGTTGCCAGGGTTCAGTCACACATTACAGTGATTCCTTATGTTCTGACAGAACCTTCAGTTTGTGCCTATTGTGTCTTGTCAGCGGATAGGACCTATCTTCCTTGCACCTTCGCTTCAAACTTTTATACACATTTGAAAGGTTTCCCTCTACCATCTCTTCTGCAAGATAAACACACTCAGGTTTCTCAGCATCTCATCATATGAAAAGTGTGCCAGTCCCTTAATCATCGTAATGGTCCTTTTTTGGTTTCTCCAGTAGCTCCATATCTCTGTTGTCCAATATGTCCATGTGTTGCTTTTCGTGAAACTGAACACCCCTTGTTAGTAGTAGTCAACATTCAATGTTCCCCTTCACCAAGGGGAAGTCATTCTTGACCAACCCATTGAACTTAAAGTACAATAAAGTGACTGGCCTGGTAGATTTGGAGGGAGCAGTGGATGCTGTCTGTCTGGACCTGGGGAACATCTTTGACATCATCTCCCATTGCACCCTCAACAGAGAGGCTGTTGATGTAAGGGTTGGATGACCAGACAGTGAGGGGGATTCAAAATTGTCTGAATGACCCAATCCAAAGTGTGGTGATCAGTGACACTAAGTCTTAACTGGAGGGCAGTGACTAGTGATCCACTCTAGGAGTCAATACCAGCTCCAATCCTCTTCAACATTTTCATCAATGATCTGGATTATATAGCAAACTGTACACACAGATGAGTGGCTGATATGCCAGAGGGTTGCACTGTCATCCAGAGGGACCCCAAAAGGCTCCTCAACAGGAACCTCATGAAGCTCAACAAGGGGAAAGGCCAGTTTCTGCATCTGAGGAAGAACAACCCCATGCACTGGTATATGCTAGGGTACAGTCAGCTGGAACGCAGCTTTGCAGGAAAGGACTGAGGGGTGCAGGTTTAACAGGAGCCAGAATATGCCCTTGCTGCAAAGAAGGCAAATGGTATCCCATGCTGCTTTAGACAGTGCGTTGCCAGCAGGTCAAGGGAGGTGATCCCCCTCTTTATTCAGTGCTGCTGAACCTACACCTGGAGGTGTATTATGTTATTATGTATTATATAATACACTGGAGTATTATGTTCAGTCCTGATCTTCCAAGTACAAGAGGGACATGAACATACTGAAAGGGCCACAAAGGTGAACAAAGAATTGGAGCATCTTTCCCATGAAAGATGAAGAGAGCTGGGATTGTTTATCCTGGAGAAGACAGTGAGGTGGGATTGTTTATCCTGGAGAAGACTCATTAGATAATGTATATAAATACCCCAGGGGAAGGTGCAAAAAGGATAGGGACACAGTTTTTCAGTGGTGCCCTGGGGACAGGAATGGAGGCAATGGACATAAATTAAAGCCCAGCACATTTAGTACAGAGATAACAAAACACTTTTTACTGTGAGGGTGACAGATACTGTTGTTCAAAGATACTGGGGACCCCCCCTGCTAGGAGATAGTATGTATATGTGGTCTGGAGCAATCTGCTCTAGGTAGTTCTGCTTGAGTTGGGGGAAGTTGGTCAGGATGGTGAACAGAAGTTTTCCGATCTCAGTGATGTGTAAGACTCTGTGACACAGTGCTCTAAATGGGGTCTTAGCAGTGCTGTGCAAAGGGGAATGAACACCTCTGTCACCTAATGCAGATCAGGATGCCAGCAGCCTTCTTTCTGCAAGGACATCCCCAGGTCCTTTTCTGAAGATCTGTGATGTACCTGACCAGCTCTCAGCATACCTATGATGAATGAGATTATCCCTTTTTCAGTGCAGAATCTTGCACTTCCCTTTGCTAACTTTTCATGAGGTGATTTTATGAATTTATGCTGACTACTTACAAGTACCTTCTTGTCCTTAATGTATCTGGAAAGGTTCCCAGGATAAGTTGCTTCATCACCTTTCCAGACATCAAGATGAAGCTGATGAGCCTGGGTTCCTCTTTCCCTTTTTGGAGATACTTACCAGTATTGGCTCAGAGACACTCTGCTCTGGAGCTTTAGAAAGGAACAAAAATAGTTTTCTTGGAACACAAGGAGTTAATACCTCTAGATGAGATACCACATATAGTAAAAGCTAAACAGGGTTTATTTATTGTCTGAAAGCACTATCAATTTTTTTTTTCCTGACACAATCTCCTATAGAAGATGGAAATATCTTCATAGAAACAATTGTCACAATGTTAAAATGTCTCTTGTTGAACTGATTTCCACATTGTTAACTTTGTTTTGGTATTTCTAATTATTTTTTCAATTTGAATTACTTCTGAGACAAATGTTCTGTTAGGAGAATTCTAGAATAATGTTTTATTAGAGTAACAAAGCCTAACTTTAATGAGTTCCAAAGGTTCTTACAGAATTTAATGTTATCATGAAGTTCAAATGCTGCCCTTTCTTCTGACAGTAGTTTTCTGATGATGATACCACCATTACATCTGCTCTGAGCATTGTGAGATGTCCGAGGCCTGTCATTGACTTCCCAGCAGGCAAAAAAAAAAATCAATAAAACAGAGTAAATACTCTTAGACAGATGACAATTAGAAGACTTTCACAAATAAAAACAGCTGAGAACTTTCTCCTATCTGCAGAAGATTGAAATACAATCAAGCAAAGCAAATATTCTGGACAGGATTATTCCTTGTTATGAATACTCGTAAGAAAATTAAATGGTAGAGATATGAAAAGTGTAAAAATATGTAAGAATGTGCTTGATTTTGATAAAAAGAGACATTCTTCTGGATGTAAAAAATATTTATCTGAATTGCAATTAGAGTTGCAATATATTTCAAGCTGGATAATGTATCAATTAACCAGAACCTGTTTTCTTCATGTTCTGTTTTAATAGTGTAGAAGTCCTTCCAGTAGAGGAAATCTTGCTAAACGAAACTATAGATTTCAGCAAGTAGTTTTATTCAGAGGCATTTAGGAACCCCAGTTAAAACACCTCTTTCAGTAAATATTAGTTTGCTTATTGCTGTAATACTGCAGTCTAATTTTGCCTTTAAATATTTGCCTCAGATAAGAAAGTAAAGTCTCTGTTATCTACCAAGTTTACAATATTGGAAATCTATATTGTATCTTAAAAAAGCACAACGTAGAGCTCAGCATTTATAACATAATGTGAAAATTAATTAATTCATGTAGTTCTGTCACAGCACAACCAGATGTCTCCTACTCTAAAGGAAGCCCACTGCATCTCAGAAACTAGCTGAGCTTCCATTGTTTCCTTGTGAGTTTTATTAATCCATAGACCTGTATTTTGACTAGTATATAAATGTGTATATATATGCTTCTATATGTTGGTTTCAAATAAATATACGTTTTTTGAATAGGCAGGGTAGTTTTCTTCCCTTACATCTAACTGTTTTCTTTGTATGCCTCTTTTCCTCTAATTCCTCTTTCTTGCTGTATCTGGAACTCCAGACTAGTTGAAATCAATTGGATTTTTACCATTGATTTGAAAGGAGTCAAGATGTCACTCACAAAGTTCTTACACTGCAAATAGCTACAGAAAGGAAGCATTCACTCTTCTTGCTATCCTAAAACTTCAACCTATCAGAATTACTCAACCCGCTTTACAGTTTGCATTCAGCAATTCTTTACTATTTTGTAAAAACAACTTCATCTCTTTGCTGTTGTAATGTTGGGTGGGGTTTTTTTTTGCTTGTTTTAAGCCCCAGATTTCACAAAAGTAAAATTTAAACAAACATTTTCTATTTAAAAAATTAGTTAATTAAACTATTCAAGCACTATATTGAACAAAATATGAAATGCTGAAAAATTTTCATTTATTTTTTTTTTTTAATATATGGCAACATAAGTGTGTTATTTCTTAGCTTCATCCACATAAACTGAAATTCAGCATTGGTTGAAAATGGCAGTAAGGGGAGCACGTACTGGTTTTGAGACTACAGACTGGTAGGCATTCAGGGGGTATTTCTGACTATTGGCTACCTCAGAGCAGCAACAAGCTGCTTTTAAGTGATAGACTGCCTTTCCTGTATGTTACACAGCTACCCTGTGGCAATTCCAAATACAAACTGAGTCTAAAAAAATCAAACTGTGGTAAAGTATGTGTTTATTTTTTAACAAAAGAAGAAACTAGTAAAAAAAATTCAGTTATTTTTCATAGCTGGATTTTAGATCAATTGTAAAAGAATCATGCATTTAAAAGATCACTCTCCTAAAAGAGCTACAGTTCCCTGATGCTATGTTTCCTATTAAATATTTTCTCCCTCTTTTCTATCAATGCAGAAAGCAGGTATACAGTAGCTGCTAGCTGGCTTTTCATGGAAAGAGTATAGTATAATGTAGAACATTAAATCCCTAATTCCTGTGGGTGAATGATGTATAGTACATGGAATTTACTATCTGGCAAAAGACCCAACTAAAAAAAACCCACAAAAATCCAAAACCAAAAATGAAGCCAGACATTCTTTTGTGTTTTTTAAAGAAGTGTTGGAAGTTTTTTGAGGAGAAAACTTTCCAAAGGATCTGATTAACATCATAATGGGGTACTATCAGCGTGATTGAAAAAAATGACCTAAACTTGAAAATATTTTCACTTTCAGTTTGTGAGTTCAATAGATACCTTTCATTATGGAAAGAGAATGTAAAAAACACAGTATATCCCCACTTGGGGAAAAAAAAAAAAAAAGGTGAAAATTATTATTTTAAGAATATGATAAATACTGTTTCTATTTCTGTTTACATTTCTTTTTGTGCAAAATGAGAAGCAACATCTAGTGTCAGAGATGTTCTGCATTAAATTACAATAATGGGCAAGTAAATGTAAACAGGCATGCCTAGACTTTGCTTTTCTAAATTAAAAGGCCTCAGATTAAAATAATGCATTTGTAATGAGTGGGAAACAGCTCAGATTTTTTTTTTTTCCCTTACATTTGAATTTGCAGGGGGGTTTTTTTAGTTTTTTTTTTCCTTTTATTTCTAATTTATTACAAATCCCACATTAAGGAATTTCATGATTTTGGTGGTTTGGCTTTTTTGATATATCCTAACCACAAAAGTGTGCTTTTTAGTATATGAAATAAGAATTAAACTTATTTCATTTTATAAAATAAGTGTTAAAGTAACCTAATGAGCAAGAAAATGCATGGAAGCTGTGCAGAATATGTATTTAACCTCTGTTATGTTTCTCATCTCTCTTCCTTATGTTCACTGTATAGAAATGTCTTATTTCATTTTTTAAAAGATAAATATATGTACATTGTAGGTATTTTATCAGATTTTTTTTGGTTTTGCTAAAATGCTCTCTTGTCCTATGGTAGCTTGTATTCCACAAAAACCTTGGTTGCTGAAATACACTCTTTGATCAGTGTTTCAATCTTTTAAAGTTGGGATCTGATATTAGTTGTTTCCCTGGTGTGCTGGTTTCAGCTGGGATGTAATTAATTTCCTTTACAGTAGCTAGTGGGGGGCTATGTATCTGTGTTGAAAACACCATTGATAACTTTGAAATATTTTAGTTATTCCTCAGCAGCTCTTACAGAGTCAAGGCCTTCCCTTCCCTTCCCTTCCCTTCCCTTCCCTTCCCTTCCCTTCCCTTCCCTTCCCTTCCCTTCCCTTCCCTTCCCTTCCCTCTACATGAAAATACATGTGTGAAATATAGTTATGAATGTTGATTGGTAAAAAAAAAACATATTCTGAATGTGTAGATAGTAGTATCATAATTAAGCAGTGGGTTGTATTAATTACTCAGAAATACTAGAGAGAGATCAGAATTATTTTATTACTACAGTAAAAACTGACTAGACAAGATACCATAATAACACTGATTGATATAAGGCTATTATGTTGAAAAGGCACAGACTTTATAAATAATGAAAGCCAGTGACAAGGGTTATGATTAGACAGACTTTTTGTCTATTAGCTCTACCTTATCAAATAATATCAATTACTAAGAGTTGTTCTTGATGCATAGCTTAAGGGAGGATTACAAGAAGAAATTAAAGATCATGATTTTTTAAAAAATATGAACTTTGCAATAGATCTCCTGCAATCAATTAATTGTATATAGATCTTATAAAACTTATGTTTAAGGATACACTCTTCTTGACCATCTGACAAATGATCATAAAAATCCAAATATTAGTATCAGAAGAAATGTATCAGCATTTCATGGGACCTACCTATTATTTAACCTTCTGTAGGACAGGAGAAGGTCAATCCTAAAACCATAATTATGCAAACATTATCACTTACTAGTTTATATACAAATACCATAAATATACTTAGTGATTTTTGCATTTTGTTGCTGTTAATTATCTCTAAAGTGTTACATAAAAATGCAGTTCTATTATATAAAACTCTAAGAGATGGTCAAATAGTGTAGTATATCTATGTGAATTCCCCCTAAACTTTTGTAATTTTTAGCTGATGCACTCTTACTACTGATCTATTCCAGATACAGTTGTAGAAAGGTTTGCTATTAGGTTAGTCCTGAATATGCTAGCAATTATTTTTTATTTACAAAACATTGATTCAATAAAAAATTTTTGGGTTTAGTAGAAGTATACAGATTTTGAATTTTGCTTTGATCTAAAAGATTTCCTAATTCTTTCTCCCTGCACATCCACATCAAAATCACCAAATCACACATCCAAGTCATGGGTCATAATAAGTTCTTAGAAAATCAGTCCTTTACTGTTTAAAAACATTTTCTAACATTTTTTTCATTCATCCTATGTTCCTCCTATCCTTGACTTTCACTTAAAACTGCATGCTTCTTTTTTTTTTTTTTTTTTTTTTAATTTTTGCTTATATATTCTTGGATTTAATGGGAGGGAGAGGGGGCAGCAAGGAGCTATATTCAAGTCCACCAAAAAGGCAAAAAAAGGCCTTTGAACAACTATTTGCAAGTACTACAGAGACAGAGACAGCATTTCCTATTATAAGGGCTTTGAAGCAGAATGAGTAGCTCCTAGAATGAAAAGGTTCAGCTGTGTGTACCCCTCTGAGTCAGGAGCATCACCCTTTGGCATATTGATGGTTCATGGTAATTATTTGAATTGAGTGCAAAAGCCAAAAGGCAAGGAGTAGCCAAAGTCTAAAACAGGAGTGAAGTGTTATGCCTCCAGAAAACTGAAAAACATAAGGGATGAAAAGCACAAAAAATAAATAGTTTGATAGAGCTAAAAGGAATAAAAGCAATTGTCTTAGTTATGGTGGGAGGAGGAGGGAACATCCTTAGATTGTGTTCTAGGCACTGTGTATCTGTCTTACATCCCTAACTCCTTTGAAGTTTTTCTTCTGTGGAATTTCAAGGCAATCAATACCTTTACCAAGCTCTTTGTGTAGCTGTAACTAGTCAATGGCTGTGACATTGTGCTAGGCAAATGCACTGTAATCAAGTTCTGTAAACTGTCCAGTGAGCAGCTATAACTCAAGAAATGAGTTTTTCTTAAGGAATGAAGATATACTAGCCAAAATTTCTTGTCAAATCATAGGAAAGGGCACAAAATGTATGGGGAAAAAAGTCATAAGTAACCATACATATCCAAAAGGGATGTCTGTGAACTGATTTGGGAGAGGGTGTGAAGATATTTCCTACTTTCCCTTAAAGCAAATGTGAAACAATAGCAAATTACTTAGATTTGTTCAAATACCTGTTCCTTAAGGGAAAGGACCAGAAAGGAGACTGTAAAATATTCATTTAAAATATCCTCCCAGCATTGCTGCTGCAGCTGCAGCTGCAAAACTGACTTCAACACCTTTCTGTAATGTCCAAACTCATATCTGGGTAGTTGGTTGGTCAGACAACTACTCAGAAAAAAGCAGAAAGAAGAATAGTAATACAGCTCCAATACTGAGGAGGTGGGGGTACTCATATGTTGTCATCTGAGAAAGATAAAAGAACTTTATGGTTCTTTATACATGAGTCCAGTGTTGGGGTGGGAAAAGTTAATGAAGTATCTTTTTTTTATAATGCTGTGAGCCATCTGTGTAGTGCAGATTTGACACCAGGTAAATTGTATCTCACTCTCTAAAGGCCCCCAGTCCCCACCCCACTCCAAAACAAACCAGCCAACCAACCAAACCACCCACCCCTACTAGGGCATTAATAGTTTGTGCCCCAACTTCCTCATTCTATTGATTCACAAATATTTTACTTTACTGATTTATTGAAACAATAATTATCAGATGCTTAATTTCCAAACATCAGAAAAAAGCATTGAACTTAGACATTGTCAGCACTTAACATTACAAAGCTGACATGTCATATCAACTAGAATATTTATTATGCAAGTCTAAGACCCCTATGATACAGTCAGCAGGATCTAGCAAACAAAAAAGAGGCTTCAACAAAACAGTGAATGCATGAGGTGGTGCTGACTAAATTCCCATCACATTGTTTTCAGCTATTGACTGTGAAAACTGACTGTGCTTGAATAGTGTTGGATTTTTAAAGCCTGAAATAAAATGCAGGAGAGGAATTGAACAGTTATGACACCCTTAAGGCTTTGAGATCTCAAAATTCTACTGACTGAAATCATCATGTTTATTTCAGCACTTTGGTATATGTGATGTAATAAAACCATGTTATGCTTTCCTGATAGAATTTTATCAATTTTTAAAAATACTTTATGTAATAACATTTTAATATGGAATTAAATTAAATATTTAGATTCTAAGATTCAATTATCATAAATGTTTATTACATGTTTGCAAAAAATTATGTTTCAGCTTCATTAACAAAATATTCTTTTTTGGAGTGAAATATTTATGGAATTTTTTACATAACAAGGCAGATGGATTACTCTGAAAACTTAACAGGTACATGCTATTTAGGGTCTCTTAGAAGACAAGTCTTGATTACTGTGACTAAAATGGCAGATGTTCCAGTCCTTTCCAAAAGCAATCTCAGATTTTGCTTGCCTTCCCATTCAAATGTTTTCTTGGCAGATATGTTAAATTAGCTTTGAAAAATAATCCTATGGGTCTTTTTGCAAGCATTTTTATTTTTTAAGACAAAAGGAACTAGGTGAATATTGATATATTTTATGAGCTGTTTTATATTTGATGAAAAAAACCTGATATAACTCCCACTAATGTCTGCAAGATTCTCTCCTTTGGTATATATATATTATATATGTTAAGGCAGCTGTCTTGTACTAAAAAAATACAGGTGTAATATTTCACTCTTTTTCAGGTGTCTAAGGACCGATATTATTAATATGCCCATCCTTGATGATTTATTTTCAATTTCATTTCATTTGGATTTTATTTGCTAGAAGTCAGACAATTGTATTAGAAATTACCTTTTCCCACAATTTTTTGAATAATTGCTATTGTAAAGAATGTTTCAATTATATTTGAAAATGGGTAAACAGGCAACTGTTCCATGACAGCTCATTTCATGCTCTTTGATGTCTTTTGTTCAGCTTTACTGAATCTCACCATAAACCAATACTGATTTGTGTGGCTGTTTCAGCATTTAAGAAATATAGGCTAAAACTATGTTACATTAAGCATTGCAGAAACACCTAAGAACAAGGTTTAGCATCTGGGTGATAATTCCACATAGATGAAATGCAGAGAACAAGGGAACTGTGTAGCTCAAAAGTAAGGTACAGTCTGGTGACTACAGATTTATTTTTAGAGTAATTATGAAAATATTCTTATGCAACCTACCTATAACTAAACTGACGTTCAGATGGAGTTGGCAGATTGTTTCTGTCCACATTGCACACACTATGGACAGTTTGCTTGAAAGCATGCAAGCAAGCAAGCATATTTGATTTTGGTCCCTTGAATATGTAACTCTCACGTGGGGAATGTCTAACAAAAAGACCATTAGTCACTATCCAGATGGAAATGAGGTTTCTCTTGAAAGATTTCATAACAGAAGCTTTACCAGGATTGGGTCTGACTCTTCTGCTGAAGTCTTATGATGCAGGTGACCCATAGTCTTATGTGACCCAACTCAGCTCATGTATGATCCTCTGCCATAGGTTTTCTTAATCCACACATAAGACATCTCCTAATTTTCTTAAGTATGTTCATAAGACTGTCCCATGCATCCATTTCTGATTTGCAGGAAGGTTTTTATTGCTTTATTCTAAATCTTTTATCTATGCACTATTTGATCAGTTTTGTAGATGAACCATTTAGGGGGGTTCTGGAAAGATGAGCTGGATCCCTCACAAAGGACATTAGCTAACATACTTAAGGACACAGCTTTGTTCTCCTAGACAAGCAGAAGACTGGAGGGAGTTTTCAGGACAGTCTGAAATTTCCACTTAGAGAAGCCCTTCATCTATTAAGTTGTGAGTGTTGCTAAGAGTTCAATGAGTTACCCAGTGCCACCTTGCTCCACTATCTTAAACTTGTCTATTATTTCATAAATGAAAATGTCTTGCTGGGCAGTTCCTGGACCACCCAGAGAACTAATTTTCCATGGGAATATTTGGCATTTTGTTATAAATTGTTCAATTGAAATAATATCCTTTACCTATTTTTAACTTATTTAACTTTACCTATATTCTACAGTTATAAATTGCACACAGAAGAAATATTGACCTCTCATCTGAGCATGACTTTATGGCTGAAGAATGTCCCCAACAACCTAGGGAATCTCAAGAGTATTTTCAGATGAACATTTAAGAGTAATGTGACTCTTTATGTTGAGAAAGTTACATTTTTTCATTGGAATACTGGGTTTCCAGTGTATACTATACCAATTTCCTTTTTCCCCCTACTCTAAACTGTGCAAGTATAACTGATACCAATGCCTCATTGACTCTTCTAGCAAAAAATGAGATAAAAGTATTAGTGATATGAAGAAAATAAATGTGGCATTGGCCTGGTTTCAGCTAGGGTAGATCTAATTTCTTAGTAGCTGTTACAGGGCTGTATTTTGGGTTGGGAATGAAAATGGTGTTGGTAACATGCTGATATTTTGGTATATTGTTAAGACATGTTTATCCTAAGTTAAGGACTTTTTCCTTGTCTCGTGTTCTGCCAGTGAGGAGGTGCACAAAAGAAACTGGGAGGGAGCAGAGCTGGGACAGTTGACCTGAATTAACCATATCTATATTCCAGGCCATAAAAAATGTCAAGTTCAGAATATAAACCAGAGGAAATTATCTGAAAAGGCAGTTAGCAATTGTATTGTGTATCTCTTGGTTTTCCCCTTTAACTGTCATGATTATCATCATTCATTACTGTATTTATTTTCAATTACTAAGCTGTTTTTATCCCAACATACAAGTTTTACTTTGATTCTCCTCCACATTCCACCAAGGTGGGGAGGAGAGAGAGAGGATTAAGCTAGCTGCTGCATGGTGCTTTATTTCCAGCTGGGCAGAAACCACAACACACATGTTGATGTGAAATAATGTTTATATCAAATACCACAGAAGAACCAGGAATATAACAGTTACATCCAAGAGTCAAGACAAAAAGGATGCTAAAAATTCCTAGCACTTGTATACACATGTTAGACTTTGCACTGCTTTCACATTCTGCCTGGTTATACCAAATGATAGCTATAAATGACATTGCATGTAAATACTTCTATGTCTCAATAACATTGTTTTCCACTTACATGAACTTTTACTCACTAAACTGCTAAAATATTTGGATTTTTTTATTGTCTACTTGCTCCTACATGGGGCTTTAAAAGTGTTTATGTTAATAAATATGTATATATTTAGAGAGAGGAAATTGCATTTATATACTGAATTAACTTTTCCTTTAAATTGAAATATTTCCTTAATTCAAGATTGGATTAAGATTAAAAAGTCTTTGTATTTATTTTCTTTTTTTCTTAATAATCAGGAAAGTGGGAAGTGTAGGCCCAGAGATCTTCCAAGGCCTTGAGCATACACTCAGTGGTAGAGATGGATACAATGTTTGACCTAGGCCCTTGGAAAAGTCTTGGAAGTTTAGAACAGTAAAAGTAGAACTGACATTTGTAGTTTAAATACAAATGTGTTTTATGCAAGTAGAAATATGCCTCATATAAGCAAATAAATATGTTAAGCAAGATAGTAGAGAATATTAAAGTTTGGTAATAGAACTTACAGAGTTGTTAAAAGTAGAAGTTGAGTTTCTGTAGAGTTATACAATTAGATAAAAAGAGACACATTGCAGTAGAATCGTATAAAACCTAGCAAACTTAGAAGTTAATAATTGGCTTATGAAGATGCTAGGGAACTTTGTGGAAGTAGTTGATTGGATAAGAAATTTATAAAGGACAGTGTAACTAGAATTAAGGCGGTTTTCTGATGTAATGACACTGAATGTAACAACCTAAAGGTCACACTTACATGAGAGTGATTTTGCAATAAATCATCCTTTAATCGCCACATCAATCCACCTTGTCTCATTTGTATCCTGAACAATTGGTGCCCCGTGTGAGGTGCCCCTTGTCTACAAATTTCACATTCAATTAACAAGCTGCATATCTTAGTCTACCATTAACTGACCTTTTCACAAATTATTTGCCTTTAGAAAAGTCCTTGGAGAGAAAAGTAATTATATGATTTTTTTCTAAAATAAAGCAGCCATAAACCATAAACTTACAAAGCTACCTTTTTTTCTTTTTCTTTTTTCTTTTTTTTTTTTTTTAAATACGTGTAAAGAGAAAATCATGGCGTTTGCAATGAGAGCTGACAGAAACAAGTAATAAACAATGGATAACATTAAAATACTGATACAAAAACATTTTGGAGCAATTGCATTAAATATTTTGGTGTATTATTTCTCCTCCCACTACACTTTCGTTTCAAAGAAACCTTCCTCCTGCAATATTGGCATATAATCTATTCTGCCACATCACAACTTGCAGGGAAGAGCTTTATCATATTCCTTTGTCTCTGATGCAGGCTCAGGTTTTCTTAAGTACATTTTTACTATTTGTTATCCTCTTTTGACATTGACTGAAACAGTAACACTGTGGGGCAGAGGTTAACTTCAAGTGAACATTGTGAGTCAAAAGCAGTACAATATAGGTGTTTCTTAGGTCCTACGTTGCTGAGAATAGTAGTAATGTAGAAAGCTGTTTTCAACAGCCTGGAGAGTCACCTGCAACAGAATCACAGAGGGCAAAAATGCCAGCAGCTTCATCTTGACTCCTGTTAGGAAAGTTCTCATGCCGCATTACTACACATCCTGCATATGTTTTCAGTCACTCTTTTTGCCCTTGGCCCCTATGACTTGTTGCAATATGAGCCAGTGGAAATGCCCAGGGCAGCTGACGATGTACTGATCTCCCTGAGAAATGTGGAAATCATTCACAACATGAGAAATTTTATACTTACTTCAAACTGAAGAATCTTACTTCAATTTGAAGTTCTTAAGGTCTCTTAGGAAAACAGAGTCTGGTTTAGAGGAAGGTTTATAACTGGGGAGGGGGTAAAGGGTCAGTATCAATCAGCCAGGCTCCAGGGTAGATTTCAGACCATGATCTGTGTCACAGATTCATACCAGTTATTCTTATACACCTTAACTCTGTATCATTTCATTCTAGGGGAAAAAAACCAACCCAAACTAACCAAAACCTAAAAGCAGGGAGGCTCTAGAAAGCTATAGGAACCTGTTGAAGTTTTCTACCTGTAAAACAATTTAAAACTCTCAAATGGAAAATTAGATAACAAAAGTAATGGAATTAAAAGAAAAATTCCAACTTCTGTTAAAAAAAACATAAAACGTTGAAAAGTAATAACAATTCATTCCAAACAAGAGATTCAAATCTATAGCACCATGTACAAAGTCGAATCTGTGGAGCCTCTCTGTGCCCTATAGTCCTACAGAAGTAATGAAAACACAGGCTAAAAATGCCTAGAGAAAATTTCTAGATTTTGTTTGCCTTGTAGTTCTCTGAGCAGTCAGTCTCTGAAGTACAACCATTCAATTCTTGTGTTAACATAAAAGCACAACCTTTAGATACAGATAAAATAATTTTGAATATTACTTTTCTTTCTTTTTCCTTTTTTTTCCATTTTTTCCTTTTTTTTTTTTTAAATACCCTTGAATAATCCCCATGGAAAGCTGTATTAGTATTAGGATTTTCTATGGTTCTCATCAGCTGAATATCAGTATGCCTATTGTCACAGATCAGTGTATATCCCAAATATGAAAGTACTCAGCTCAGGATAGAAATGTCATTGTAAAAGAAAATCAGAGTGCTTTAGGGAAGACTTTGTTCAATAATCACTGTTTCTGACTGAAATCTGTGAAATTGGGTTTTTTTTACAAACCTTGCAGAATAAAGCCAAGTACAGATATTTCTCCTTTTTCTTCTATTTTTTTTTTTTTTTTTTTGTTTTGTTTTGTTTTGGTTTTTTTTGGGGTTTTTTTTTTTTGTTTTGTTTTTCTTTTTTGTATCTTTTCTTTTTTTAATCTTTGTTGCCTATACTCCCCATACTAAAATCTCTGAAATGTTTTTTAGTAATTGTTCGTGGAAGAATGAAATATAAATGATTTATAGAAGCCAGTTACTCACTTGGATTAATTAAAAAAAAGAATTCATAAAAAAGGACATTTAGTATGAATAAATTCTATGTTTACAAATTTGAAATACCACTATCTAAATAATTCAGCTGCTGCTAATGGTTGCTACATGGACAAGGCAGAGGTGTTTAATGCATGCTTTGCCTCTGTCTTCAACACAGAAGATGGACCCAGGGAGTATCAGTGGACAGAGCTGGAGCACCATGACTCTGAGAATGATTAACTCCCAGCTGTGCCTGAAATTGTGTGTGATATGCTGCTCCAGCTGCATCACAACATATCTATTGGACCTGATGGGATTCACTGAGGAATCTTCAAAGAGCCAGCTAATGTCATTGCAAAACCTCTCTTGATTTTTCAGCAGTCTTGGAAATCTGCAGAGGGCCCAGTTGCCTGGAACCTGGCAAGTGTTGTCACGATTTCAAATTTCAACAAAGGCAAGAAGGACCCCAGAAACTACATCTTGGATTATAAAAAATAATTTTTTTGTTTCTCTGTCTCTGCTGGCTGTTTTTCTTCTGTTTCCCGAGAATGTACAATTTTGTTTTCCCCAGCCAGAGATCTTTCTTCTTATTATTTTCTCTTCATTATTTATCATTTCTTATCATTGCATTCTGTTTCTGACCTGCAGAGCTCTTCATTGCAGGTCAGTTCAAGGCACAAAACTCCAAATACCGAAGCTAACTACCTAATGCTCCATACTAAAATGCCAAATGCTTAATGCTCCCACCCTCAGGGTGGCATGGATATTTATATTACAATCCACGTAATCAGTATTTATAATTCTACTCCAATAACTATCATCCATGTTAGAAGGTTAAACTGTTTTCTAAACCAACTATAATATGCCACCTCACTGCAGAACATGGAGTCAGATGATGAGGAAGAAAGCCAAAAGCCATGTGCTTCCTCCATCTTGCCTCCACCTGTCTGCCATCCTAAAAACCCCATAAATCTAAAATTCTCACCCTGTGATAGAACTACACACTACTCTACTATTTAATACACACTTTTGTAAACTCTGCTTTATTCCAGAGCCTAAAATCCCTTTTTCCATGAACAAAGGTTAAAAAAACTGTATGTCAGAGTTCTTAAATCTCTCAAACATGAAAAGATCTGGAATTATCTCTCATAATTTTAGACTCTGACAACTACAGGCCATTAGTCTCACTTCAGTGCCTGGTAAAGTTATGGAGATTACTCTGGAAATTATTGAAAAACACCTGAAAGACAATACAGTCATGGGTTACAGCCAGTATGGCTTCCTGAAAACAAAGTCCTGCTTGTCAAATCTGATTTCCTTTTAAGACAAGGTAACCCAACTATCTGATCATGAGAAGCCAATTGATGTAATCTTTCTGGAATTCAGTACAGATTTTGATACTGTCTCTCAAGTGTCTTTCTGGATAAAAGTCCAGCACACAGATGGATAAACTCATCATGTGATGAGTGAACAGCTGGTTCATGGGTTGGGCACAGAGGGTTACAGTGAATGGGGTGACATCAGAGTGGTGACCAACATCTTCATAAAGGATTTGGAAGCAGGACTGGGAGGGATACTGAGCAAGTCTGCAGATGATACAAAGCTGTGAGGAGCTGTTGACTCCCTCAAAGGCAGGGAGGCCCTGCAGAGAGACCTCAACAAATCAGAGGTCTGAGCAATCATCAACCAAATGAAGTTCATCAAGTGAAAGTGCTGGATTCTGTACCTGGGATGGGGTAACCCTGGATGTATGGACAGGCTGGGGAATAAGCAGTGCCATGGAAAGGGACCTGGGGATCCTGGTCAGTGAAGAGTTGTATATGAGCCAGCAGTGCCCTGGCAGCCAGTAGGGCCGAGCATGTCCTGGGGTGCATCAGGCACAGCATCACCAGCTGGGGGCAAGAGAGGGGATTGTCCTGCTCTGCTCTGACCTGGGGTGGCCTCACCTCGAGTGCTGGGGGCAGTTCTGGGCCCCACAATGTAAGAAAGATGTAAAGATCTTAGAGCATGTCTAAAGGAGGGCTTTGAAGATGGTTGAGGGGAAGCCGTGTGAGGAGTGGCTGAGGGCACTTGGTGTGTTCAGCAAAAGAGGAGACTGAGGAAAGGCTTCATTGCCATCTACACATTGTTCATGAAGGGAGGAAGAGGGTTTGTAAACACAGTGCTCTCTTCTCTGTGGTGACCAGTGGCAGGACCCAAAGGAATGGCCTGAAGATGTGTCAAGGGAAATTTAGACCGGATATTAGGGAAAGAATATTAGGGAAAGGTTCTTCCCCCAGAGGGTGTTTGGGCACTGAATAGGCTCCCCAGGGAAGTGGTCACAGCACCAAGCCTGACACAGTTCAAGAAACATTTGGACAATGCTCTCAGGCACACAGTGTGACTCTTGGGGATGATGTTGTGCAGTGCCAGGAGTTGGACTCAGTGATCCTTGTTGGTGTCTTCTTACTCAGGATATTCTATGGTTCTATGACCTTAAAGCTATGCTATAGTTAGTGTATCACATGGTTAGGGTCACATAAAAATACTGTTTTTCAGACCCTCTAAATGAGAATAAACAGTAAAGAATAAAGATTAAAATAAGCCGCATTTCTTCTTGAAAAACAAAGAAAAACACCAGGCATATCAGGACAATTTTACCATATCTAAGGCCTCTATAGATCAGGACTGTTAAAAGCATTAGAGTTAACACTAAATGCATTCAAAGCTGAGGGAAAAGCTCTGACATCCTATAATCTGCATAGGAAAAGGCTACATACTACATATATACATTGAGTGTTAGCCAACTACTTTTGTTCTTTACCAATCTCTTTATTTTTTACGAATTTTATCAGAAAATTACAGAAGTTCAAATGGAAAAAACAGTATGTACTGAAAAGTACTTTGATCTGGCATAGAAAAATATGCAAGACATCAGTGTCTTTCAACATGATTGGACAAGTTAAAAGCAGAAACAGTTAACAGCAGAAATTTTTACCAGTGAGGTTAAAGAACAATGATAAATTCTGTCCATCTTGGACTTTTCATATCAGATTAATATCAGAAAACAGATTTAGATTAAGATATGTTGCTAAGCTCAAACCAGGAAAAATATTGTTAGTGCTATACAGATCAAACTGTACTATCTAATTCATTCTTCTGAAATTAAAATACTTGTTTGTTTCAGGCTAGGATTGGATGTAGTAACAAAAATAAGTAACATTAATAAAGCAAAAATCTAATCCTGATTGCAAATTTCCAAGTATTTTCTAAGTAAAAACACATTAATCCTTGCATGCTGTATTACTGTATTAATACACTGTATTAATTAATTATTTAAAAATAGAATGGATCTCTAAAAAGAAGAAAGAATAATTTGAGGTAGTGTCTGGACAAATTGAGTCTTTTTTCTAAGCCATATCTTGTTTTCTAAAACTGAACCATGATCCAAAAACTTTACGTGAGAAAACAAGATCAGAAAATTACATTAGCTGGGAGTCAAAATTAATTTTAAAAAGAGAACAAAAACAAACAAACAAAAAAGAGCCAAAAAATGTTCACATTTTCAGATTATTAATATTTGTTTGGTTTCATATGTTTTGAATGCACCATTAAGGTCCCAATTATTTCACAAAGAGAAAATCTTCTTTACATGTCAAAAAAAGGACATTACTATTTTTTTCCTCTCTTCCCCTCTTGTCTTGTTTCCTCAGCTGGATATAGAAAATATTATTGAATGAAATTACGTTTGTTTTCCTGAGTCATTTAACATGTCCTGTTTCAGGAGTTTGTCTGTAGTTTTACTCCCTTCCAGTGCCAAATAGGTTAAAACACAGCAGTAAAAAATTTATGTTCAGATTTCACATTTCACTCTGTTTCATTTAGAAGACATGAAAGATCTCTTTACATATCTTTAGAACAGCAGGGATGTTGTGGGTTGGGTTTTGAGGGTTTTTTGTTGCATCTTTTTGGGGGTTTTGCTATTAGAACTTAAAAAAAGCGTGAAATTTTTATCTAAATAGATAAATATAATATAGACTACTTTGTGTTGGCTTCAGATTTTTTTTTTAACTCTCATTTTTAACTGAGGTGAGGTATCCTCACCTCAACAGTCTGAGGAAATAGTAAACATCCTCAAGAGAAAAAGAGAAGACACTGTAAAACCTGTTTTATTGTATTGATTGACATTTTTTGTACATATCTGCTTTAACCTTTGGGAAGCCGCTAAATTTATTCATGGATTAATGTTGTTCAGTGCTGTCCTTTTGGCTACTATGAACCTGCAAAACACCTCACTCTTCAGACATATCAGCTGAAATCAGCCCAAGAGGAATGTCCTTACTGATTATATTTGTCCTCAGCAAACCACATGCCTGTGATAACACTACTTTTGCCTGTTTGTTAAAAATCAATTGGAAAAGGGACAGCAACTATTATATCATGAGTGAATATGTCTTATTTGGAGGAACTGAATAATTTAGATTATAAATTTTCCATCGCCACTCTACCTGGAACGATTTTATAGTGAAATAAAAATTCCACTTTGTGGCTGATAAATTTACTATCTACATTTAAGAAAGAGAGGTGGGGAAAAGTGATTCAGAAAAACAGAGCTCCAATTATCTGACTTCTATGCTTTAAGGGAAATAAAAAATAAAAAATAAATTAAAAAAAAAAAGTAAAAGAAAAAGGATTAATTTCAAGTATGGAAGTAAGTGGAGAAGTTTATAGGATACATATGAAAGTTGATTTTTACCATACAAAACCAAAATTTTTCTTGTTAAATTTGCTGATTTACTAGACAAGGAAAAGGGGGTAATACTGAGTCCTTTTACATATGTTTCTATATTTTCCCTTTTTTTTTTTTTTATTGTAGATAAGATCATAAACATAGAGTAAGAAAATAATAAATGAGTGCCTCTTAATTTGCCCCATTCTTCTATGACAGAAGTCTTCAAATTTACAGGAATTCCACATTGAAAAACTGGTTATAATGCTACTTTCGTTGAAAGTGACATGGGTTTTAGTACTATTGTTTCTTGTTACTTGATTTTCCAAGTACTTTTTTCAAGGTCATTGTTCTGATGATGACAGATACATTAAAAATCTCAGAATATCCACTCTTACAGAGAGGGAATTTGGAAGAATTTGTAGTACTAGAAAGACAAGATTCCCAGCAGTGCAGATATGGAAACTTTGTCTTAAATATCCCATGTTAGAATTATTAAATATCTGAGCCCTCTACTTTGATTTCCAATTTCAAATCTGCCAGAGCAACTATGTTTAAAGCAGTTTAAAATATCTAATTTCAGTGGAATTTCTTGAATGACTTTGGTATAAAAGCTGAAGGATTACTTTGAAATTCAGTCAATGTAGACTAGCACTTCCAGGGGGGTGGGGTGTGGAGTGTACATCCCAGTTTCTCAGACCTTGCCCTTTCTTCCTCAATCCATGCACACATTTCAGTTGTTCTGAGCCAGTAATAATTTTCTGCTGTCTCTCACACAGCATGCTCTTCACTTAGATGTGTTTCAATTGTTAGTTGAATTACCTTCCCAGGGTTAGATACAGAATTAATATGATTTTGAATACACCTTAATGATGGAAAACACAATTCAGGTGGAATTTACGTGTCTTATTCCAAAGCTGTCATCCATAAAAAGCTATCCAATGGCTTTGTTATAGAAAACCAGCTTATATCTAAAACCACCTGAGATACACAAAACTGACAGTTTGACAGAAAGATGATGTTCTGAGCATTTGTCTGAATGGTTCCAACATATAGCAAATCAGCAATTATTTCAGCAGGACTTAGAGAAGCCACTGCTACAAAATAGTTTTGCTGTTAAATTCCTTGCTAGACTTCTAAGAATTGTTCTAATAACTTATCTGCAAACTGAGCAACATGAAGTTTCAAGCCTTTACTTTTTTAAATGTATACTCAAATAACTCAACCATACTTATGTGTTCTTATGAACCTGGCAAAATTTCTTCATATAAATGTGACATCTGCAATGTAATTTTCCTGTTTCACCTCTCTATGAAAACAAAACAGTCAGAAAACAGGCAAGAAACTATCTGTTGCTATCTGTTGTTTTGTGGAATAAATCCAAAGAAACAAATATTATTTTTGTCTTAATTTTTGGATTTGAATCTTTCTCTATCTATAAAAATGAAAACACTACAGCTGCATTTGTCTTTCTCATGAGATTTAAATATAATTTTTGATCTCATACTTTTCTCTAACAGAAAAAGCATATTTTCTTCTATGTATATTCTTTGCATCTGAGAAGGTGAAAGGTTTTTCCAAATCAGCTCTTGAAGTATAGTCTGATGATTGATCCATTTAGACACTTTAGAAGTACTTTTTTGTTTGTCTGACTTCCAAGAAAATGATAAAAATGGTTTTGCAATAAATGATGCTCTTCCCACGCATCTCCAGTCATTCATAAAGTGTCACCAACAAGAGGAGAGTTATCACAGTGTGTGTGTATCAAAAGGAGACAGGAAAGAATGTTTGTGATAAAGACCAGATTTATAAAATCTTGGAAAACTTAATTAAGATTACATTTTTTTTTTTTTTGAGAGTATTCTTTTTGCTATACAGCAATGGAGTATGATACAGCTATTTAATCTGTAAATCTATGTAAGGCTTATATGTAAATGTCTGTGCAAATTCTGAATATTCCTATTAGAGTTTTATCACAAATTTCTCCATAAATAATAATGTATTGGCCAAGAACATTTAATGGGTTTGTGTAGAAGTGGAATGGAAGGCAAGGAAAAAACCATCTTCCACTACAAAGCAAAATTGCCTCTTCTGATGCATCAAAAGGTGATAAATAAAATCTTAGGACTTGTGAACAATTTACATTCATGTTCTTGTAAGCAATTTACCATATTCTATTTTCATTTACCCTCTTTTTAACAACTATGATGCTGTAAGAGATAAAATATTCTTTCCTAGGTACTAAAAGAACCACAGCCTTGTCAAAAATGTTTTGACTATATCTTCTACCCTTTTTATTTCAGATTTGATTTTTTTTATTCCAAATTTGATCTTTTTCAAGTCAAACTGCTTAGATTTCATGATTTATGTAATGCAGAACTGAATGATAATTTTATGAGATGACCTCTTGCTAGCATCATTCTGAGCATTTGCATCGGACTATGATATGCCATAAGGAAATTCAACTCCCAAAAGCCAGATAGTCATTGGAGGGTGACACTGTGTCTGGATTAATCAGCTCTATTTCTCAAAATGCTTAATTAAAATAGACATATTCCAAAAACCATACAGATACACTTCTACATATGTGGAGGTGATATTTCTATAACATACTCCACTGTACAGTGTAAGCATGATCGTCTTTTAGTGTAGAACTTGCATAGCATTTGTGTACCTCAGCCTAAAACTCATTCACCTGCTGTGTCAGCTTCAAATTGCTTCAGAAATATGGCAATTTGTAGCCTAAAATTGTCCATAGGGACTGAAGTACATATTCAAAAGTTGTTTCAGTTTTATAAATTTGAGTTATATCGCTAGCGATGTAGCAGGGGTCTGAAAAGTCTGCAATCCTGCATTCACAATCCTCAGTTAGGTGTTTTCAAAATGCATCTAAATTTCTAGCAGCAGCCAACACTTTCCCAAATACAGTGAAATTCACATAATTGCATACAGTATGTAGAAATGGTTTGCTATTGACTAAAGTGGCCTTAAATTATCTCTGATTCTTCATCAGTATGCCCTACTCATTTATACAGCACAGTCAACAATCTTGGCATAATACAGTACATGAAATTATTGTATTGCAGCTTTCTGAAGGAAATGTGGTATTTTACAAAAAGTCTCATCCAATGCAAGGTAGGAATTAGAAACACTCTATCCTTTAAATTCAGTGTGATTTTGATGATGACTAAACTCTACCTGAAGTAAAAACACATGGAGTCAGCCCCTCACATGAGTAACAAGAAGTGATAGAATGCAAGGGTTTGTCATGGTTCAATGTCCATACACCAATGACATCTTAAAGGCAGAGAAGACAAGAGCACTGCAAACACTACTGGTTATTTTGCTTTTCTTAAAAAAAAGTGTAAATAAAACCAAGCTATCTTCTGAATTAGCATAACACCAGCTTCACCATGAAATAAAAAACAATTTGTTTTGGTTCTGTCAGGTCTTCCCTGAAAATCTAGTTTTCTTAAGAAAACTCTAAGCATTCTTTTTCCTAGGATTTCTGCTTTTTACTTTGGTTTGTTTCTGGCTGAAACTAAGCTATCACTTGACAATTTTAAACCACCTCAGCAACATTTTTTTCCCCCTTTTTTTCTTAAAATGGAAAATGTTCTTTCTCAGGATCTTTTCAAGTGAAAGATCCTGAGCATTCACCTTGCACTTAGAGAGGACCAATTTACTTAGATCCCGATAGTTTTTTTTACTCTTAGGGACATAGATGAGGTCCAACAGTCTTTGAATAGAGCTTCTTTTTGCATTTAATATAACTCTTCTATCCAACAATTCAAGCCCATCAGCCTTTGCCTTATCTACCATACACACATAAAGAACAAATTGTTACTCCAAGCATAATAGCAAGTTCAGAGGTGGGCCAAAAAACTGATTAAAAGGATGAAGCATCTTTACTGTGAAGAAAGATTGGGTATATAATTGGGTATATTCAGCCTGGAGAAGATTTTGGAGTGACCTAATTATGGCCTTTCAGTACC
This sequence comes from Certhia americana, assembly GCA_018697195.1. Lineage (NCBI taxonomy): Eukaryota > Metazoa > Chordata > Aves > Passeriformes > Certhiidae > Certhia > Certhia americana. Next base: position 46,629,207 of record CM031860.1, on the reverse strand, counting down.
TGAAGGGAGCCCACAGGAGAGATGCAGAGGGACTTTTTGCAACTTTTTGACAGGGCAAGGGTGAATGGATTGAAACTAAGTTAAATATTAGGAAACAAATCCTTTATTTAAGTGGGATGAGGCGCTGCTTCAGGTTACCCAGAGAAGTTGTGGATGCCATCCCTGGATGTGTTCAAGGCCAGGTTGGATGGAGCTCTGAACAATCTTGTCAAGTGAAACGTGCCCTGTCCATGCCAGGGTGTTGGAAACAGGTGATTTTTAAAGACTTTTCCAACATAGGCTATTCTATGATTCTATGGCAATCAAAGTAACATTTGCAATAAATACTGTGCACTTAATCCTAAAAGTCTCAAGCAATGGGTCATGCATAAATTCAATAACTTTTCAAACTCACATATGAATCTATTCAGTCAAGCCCAAGTTCACAAGAACTGCAATGTATACAAATATAAAAATCAGTTTATTTGCCTTTTTATGTTTTACACAGTATGACTCTTTTAAGAAAAGATTTACCACTTCTCATAAGTCTTAAGTCACTTTCAGATCAGATAAGAAATCCACAGATTTCCTACATCTATATTTTGATGCAAATAAACCTCTTTTATTTAGCATCATAATCCCTTTCAAAAAATGCAGGCATTTTTCCACTGTCCAAGCTATATTTTATTATTCATTATTCATTATTTTACTATTGTTATGTTAAACTATTCCTCCCAAAATAACAAATACAGTGCAAAAAACTACAACTTAAGTGGTTGGTAACCTAGCATACATTCTAAAACCTTATTATATCTTTCAACTGACCTTAAAAGAGACAAACATCATTCATATATTTTGTGGAGCTTAATAGCCATCAGACTTATAAGCCTGATTCCCAATGTAAATTTAGCCTATACTAAGTCAATGGAACAGCTGGAAATAAATGTTGTTACAAGTCAAGCTCCAATGACTGTTTTTTTCTCTCCCAAATAATAATAAAAAAACCTTAGTCAGACTAACAATAATTTTTTCTGCTCTACTGTTTAGTCACATGGAAAAAAATTCAAGTTTTGGAAGTATGGAATCTAGAGCTGAAAATTATAGTTACCTGAATTTATTTTTGAGATGACATTTCTAGTATAATGCTAGCAAGTGTGAAATGACTTTCTTGTTTGAGATTTATATTTATGTATGAACCTGTGGTAGCACAAATTACTGAACAAAAAATAATTCCATTGATTCTTATTTTCAACAGTTTTCTTTAACTCCAAAATAAAAGCAAGATTTGGTAGACTTAGCTTTCAAACTAAAAGTGGCATTATTTAGTTCTATTTTTAATTGCTATTCTAAATGTTTCACTTTATTTTGTAATTTAATTGTACCATATTTATCTTTATTATAGTGTTTTTCCATTTTGACTGTGCCTTTTTCAACTTTTGTGAATGAGGATCATGATTTATTTTAACCAATGCAGACACAAGTGTCAGTGGTGCATACATATGTTAAACGTTTCTTTAATTAGTTTTGTTTAATTTCATTCAGTAGTACAACATAATAGCAAGTTTCTATTGTGATATTATTTATATAGGGCAATAAGTCAGCACTAAAGCTTTTATACTTCTTAATTTTCATTGCTTTTAAGTGATTATGAATTTTAATAACTCATTGAGAATTTCTTTACCTTGTCTAAAATGCTGCAATAGTTGTGTTCATTCTCCATAGAAATGTTTTTTTATAAAAAGCATGATGAAGATGAGGGAATTTCAAGGACACAACAACTTACAAAATCACCAGGAAAGCTAGTTTTAAACATACATGGCCATCACAACACTTTGGGGGAACGATGTTCCTTTTAAATTCTTAGGCTGATCAAAGACACTGGACCACGTGTCTGGGAACTCATGTTTTATTGTACATTTGCCATAACTGCAGCAACCAGCCCACTGTTTAGACTGAAAAGGTGTTGGTTATCAAGCCCTTAAATTCTCAGTGTATTTCCACAAGAGTGAAGGCTAACATGCCCTACATTTTATACAGTACACTTCATTAAGTTCTCAACTCCCACAAAAAGCTGCTCAAGAGGTGCTAGCTAACAAGCCACACACACTTTCATAAGCTCCCCCATCCCACAAGAAACCTCAGTAAGAAGTATAGAGTAGAATGAAATAGCTGTGCTTTGCATAGGCAAGGCAAAGAAAACAAAGCATATCAGTAGCCCTCAGGTCCTGCCTTAGTCCTGACAGGTGGGTTATCTGGAGCTGAGGTTGTGGGTTCCCTATCTGCTTCCTTTTATAGTAAATCTGGTGCATGCCTCTTGTGTAAAATAGATTTTTTTGTGCTGTTTTGCTCATGCATGCACAGCCAGCCCTCCTCCAGGGAGTCTCAAGAGAAGCAGGAATTGGGTAAGAACAGCTTTGCTCCACCTCTGCAGGACTCTCTCCTCAAATCATACCTTTCCTGTAGCAATAACTCAGAATGTTTGAGACAAAACGTGCTTAGGTCTCACCCTCCACAATGGCCTAGCAGCATAATGTGTTTTCTCATCTGTTATAGTCTGGTAACATCTGAAACAGAAGGCTAGAAGACCTATTAACATCCCATGGATCATTTTTAAAAGATAAATTAGGTCTTGTGCTCCATAGTGATTATATTAACCTAAATGCTTGAATATAAATACATAGAATAATATTGCAAAAACTTAAATAAATAAAAATTATATTTATGTGACTTTGCTCATTACTTGCAACTATGCTTGTAAAAAACACACATATTTTGGTGGATGCCTTGATTGTGGATACTTCCTTTCTTTAAATGCTACTGATGACCTTTTTCTGCCACCTTCAGTGAGAAAATTTCTTATATTCAGCAAAATAACACATATTGATAGGATACCATGAAACTACGAGTTAGCTGTTAAGCCAGATACACAGGTCAAATTAGAGACATATGTATCCCTCCTTATTAAAAACAAACACAAATAAATAAACAAACAACAACAAACCAAACCAGTTAAAAATATCTGTAAAAGACAAAATATCATATTGTTCAAAACCAAGCAAACTTCATTGAAAAGTGGTTATGATATTTAGGCTCAAGACTTTCCAAATGTAAGGAAAGGATATGACCAGATGTGACCAAAGAATCTAAAATAAAGGCTAGAGTTTCTGTATTTATTGATCATCCAGCTGTATTCAGTATTTATTCTTCAGTTTGCAAATGGCAGTATGATCCAGAAAAGTAAAAATACTTTCAGTATTTATTTAGTGACAATGTTCCCATGAATATTTTTTCATTAATTGCCAAATCATGGGTATTTATCGTCTCAGGAAGCCTACTTTCAGGGTTCAAAAATAACTTCTAATGTGTTTTGTAGTTACTCCGTAATAGAGGCACTCATGCTGAATTTATTCTTGGGCAGCTTGAGTGATGGATGAGTTCTTCTCCCAACCATCTCTAGAGTAACATGGTCCTAAAAACTGTGCTGAGACAGTTTAGAACGCGTCAGCATTTTTTTTATTTCCTTAAGTGGCAAGACATTAGCCAAACTTAGAAAAATTGTAAAAATTTATCATACCAAGATCATAAAAATGTTAATAAATGTAAGTTTTGAGCAAATAATGTGTTCCACCTATCTAATAAATTTTTCCTCTGGTCGAACAAACAGATTATTTAATCAAATATATTCATTAATTAAATTTTTTATTGTATATGTTTACCTGTAGTAAGTATTGGCCTGCAGCTTGGTTTCAAAGTGGGTCTCCTGCAAGGGGCTACTTCTGTAAATACCTTCTTATTCATTAAGTTGCTTTCTGAATGCCAACTATAACCTCACCACCTCATTATCTCCAGTATCTCAGTGCTGAGGTCAGAGGTGACTGATACTCTTGGTCAAAATATTGTGAAGGTCAGGCCTTATGGCTGAGAAAATACAAAAGTTATCTTTAACAATCCAGTCAGAATATAACATCTAAAAAGAACTCAAAATTCACTGAAGCACCTGTAACTGTTCCCTTAATCAAGTAATTTAACTGCAATTTTGTATCAATTCACATTGCTTTAAAGAAGGCTTCATTTCCATTAAAAGTACTGTATTTAACACTTTTGTTTTTGTAGTTACTTCAGCTTGCTTTTTTATAATTGTCACTCATATCATTAGTACAAATTGATAAGGCTGCTCTCTTTTAATTTTAAAAGATATAAAGGGAAACAAACAGTTCCCATGGTTCTGTTACTTATAAACTGAACTGTAGCTAAAAACTTCTATTTTCAAAAATAAATATTTTTAATCTGTTAATTTATAGTGACTTTTTGCATAACATCACGAAAAAAAATATACTCGATATCAATTAACGAAATTCTCTTATGCAACAGCTTAGTGGTGGATCTCTTATTTGATTTTCTTCATCCACAATTATTCTAGGTTTTTGTTTATCTATCAGGGCAATTTTTTCCTCTTAATCAGCCCTTTTTGGTGATATTTGCATGTTTTAAAATCATTAAAAATTAATAAAACTCAGACTACTAAAATTAGGTATTTGCAAAGGGTGAGGACTGGCCTAAATGCAGATAGCTTGGACAAGTTCCTGTATTCTATTTTACACACTTTCAAATCAGACAATCATTAATTATCTCTGAAAAAAAAATTCCGCTTGTGGTTGCATATTGGGTCTTAAATAAACTGTCTACAGGCTGAGAAGCAATTATATTTCTTCTGTCATATTCAGATTGGTCACAAGTTCTATTAAGTATCTCTCAGTAGCTTCTAATTTTTATCAGGAACTGTAGATAGTCTGCACTAAGCAGGTGAGAATATGATGAATAGAAATATCTATCTGTACCTTATTTTCCAGCAGATCTTGTCTCAAACTTACTGCTACAGAGGGAAAAAAATTAAAAAAAACAGCATAGATTTAAGATATGTTAACGTACCTTCTACTTTTTTGTTTGTGTCAAATTCATTTTAATTGTCATGCTTATTCTTGAAAATGTAAGCTTCTAAATTTCAGGCTATCAAAAACCAAGCATATATGACAAGGCCAAATATGAAACAAATGTTTTGAAAGGCAGATCTTCATTGTGTACTTGGACTATATCACACCACAAAGCAGAGCTACTGGTGCAAATGCAATTTAGATGCAATGTATATTTTGTTTGAATGACAATATTCAGTAAAAACATCTTTTCACATTTGTTTGGTTACAAAACATCAACATGGTAGATGACATGCAATTCTATGGATAGGGAATATGCACTATATGAGTTTGAGTGACCAAGATAATCTTAGGGACGTTTGTCAGAATAATTGCACTCACAGGTAAAAGTCACTTTCCCTAATTAATTTTCATTTTCTTTAAAACATAAATATTCTTTTTAATAAATAGATCTTTAAAAAAATATTTTAAAAGTGTTTGTTTATTTGTTTGTTTAAGAAAACAAACAGAGAGAGTCTCACATATTCCTTTATTGCTTCCAAGAAGTTTTTCTTTAATCACTGCTAGCATTTGATATATTTATCAATTATACACGTTTTTCTCTATACTTTTCTGCACGTAAAGGTAGGAAAAGATGTATGACATGAAAATGTCGTTTAAAAACTGAATTTAAGGTTCATTTGCTAAGGAACCAGGCTATTATTTACAGAAGCTGTCAGCCTGGATGTAATTGGAAAAATCTCTCCACAAAGACACTATAATTCAACATGTGGTTAAGTTAAACATTTAATATAATTTTGGCAAGTTTTAGTTTAAAAGAAACTAAAACAGTAAGTGAAAAACATTCAAAGTATAGCTTGACAAGGAGGGGGTTTTCTGTATTTTTCCTTATAGTAGATGGTGTTCTTCTCTTGAAGCTGACAGAATATTAGCATTTGTCTGAAAATATTTCATATTTCATGGAAAATATATCAAATGTGAAAATTAATGTACTTCCATTTGACAGTTATATTGCAATTTTTCAGGGGAAGAGCTCAATAAAAAAAGGAAGAAACTGTTTATTCCCTATCAAATAGGAAACTGGACAGCCTAAGAGTTCAGGAGAACTGCCTAGGATATGGCAATTTGAAAATTATTTTGGGAACTTCTTTTACAGCAATCCTGAAACAAGTGCAATGTCATCTCTTCAACATTAAGAATATATGAAGAAAAAACAAGAAAAAAAATTTAAAAAGCGTTTTAATAGCTGCTTGGTTTATTTTGTTGAGAGGTGTGTAGAGATTTTGCTGAACATCTGAAACAAACAGTACTTGCCTGTGAGTAGTACCAATCATAATCTGCCTTATAATGATTTATATTTCATGGCATCAAAAGAGAGGTTGGACAAACATGGGAGAGGAAACCCATTCAAGGGTTTCAAATAGGAAGAAAATACCTCTGTCTCCAAAAGTATTTCTGCCCCAAATATTTAGAGAGGAGGAAGTACCCTAGGAAATTGTGTGCCTGCTGCTTATTGTTAGAACTTTGCTTTTGGCTATTGCTAGAGTCATTATAAATATGCTTTCCTCTGGATTAACCTTTTGCCTGACATTGCACAGCTTTTCTTCTGCTTTTGCTTTCCTCATTATTCATGCTATGTTTGCTGAAAAGGTGAGAAAAAATATAGCCTGTATTTAAACAAAAGCTTTAGGTAGAAGAAAAGGTGAAGAGGCAAGAGAAAAAAGCTAAATCTGTGTGCTTTGGCCCTTAAAGAGTAAGACAGATTCTGATGATGTTTCACTCTTTATTTCATACTAATATGAAATCAAATGTACCTTTCAATCAGTTTGGGAATAATTTAGATGAGCACACAAGGAAAAGTATATTTTCATCCAGAGGGAAAGAAAATAAAAGCAAACCAAAGTGTACCTTTAAGAGAGAGGAATGTATTTTTTTCTGTAAGTACTATTTTTTTCCTTGTAACACAGAGCAAGAATTCATATTGCACACGGTCAAAATTTTTTCCTTAAGAAATATACCGTATCTCAGCAACAGCACATGTACTGTGGATTGTTACAGCCACTTTCTCTCTTCTGCCCTTATATTTTTCTCTTAGAATAGATAAGCTTTTAGGACATCATGAAGTCCTCCTTTTGGCATTTCTGTAGCTCTTTTGTTTCCGTTTTCATCCCAGGAGATGTAGAGGTTCTTAATAGAAAAATTGGAATTTTTAGTGTGAGGAGATTTTATTTCCCTAAAGGTGTTCCATTGAGCAAATCAACAAGTCGGTTAATTTACAATGGTGAGAGTACCACAGTGAAATAATTGATGTACATGAAAAATCAGTTTTAAAACTGATTCCTCAATTATTTCAGAAATTATTTTAGAAATTATATCTTTGAATGTCTTCATGAATATATCAAGTGTGAAGTTGTAAATACTAAATAGCAAGGTAGCCACATGTTTTTTTATCAAAATATTTAGATTTTGGCATCTCTAAAAACATTTGAAAATTAAGAAAAACCTTACTTTTACACCCAAGCAATGATAAGATTTTCCTTTAAAAATATGTTTTCAAAATTTATTATGCAGCCTTAGATATTTTAGTGATTTTTTTTTCTGTCTGTTTCTAAATTTTCTACAACATCTCAAAATGAGTTGAAGTCAGAATAAAAAACCTGAATAATCTGTTCTATTACCAGTTTTAATACTTAAACTTTTATTGACAAAATTTATAAAAGAAAAATGAAATAATTTTAATTTTCTCATTTTGTTACTCATTTTGATGGACTTCCACTGACATTTGTAATGTTTAGAATTGCTGAAACAAAAGATGAAAGATGTGAACAATACAAACACAGTAAAAACAAACAACTTGAAAATATAGATTTATTTAAGAAAATACATAATACACCAATAAATATAAAAAATACAGAATTATTTAGCATTTATATATTTATATACAAGCATAAAAATATTTAAAGTTATGGCATCACCTCTTTGCTTCTTTTTTATGTGTCTGTTAAAAAAATACTCAAATATATAGCGTATTGTTTTGGTCCGAAGAATGGTGTGCAACAAGCACTGCTAACTCAGGGCAAGATAAGCTGTTTGGTAAAATTTATATTTTGTTGTTATAGTTTTTTTTAAAAACAGCCTGAGTAATGAACAGCAAGCATATTCCCTAAAGAAGGGCATTAAAGACCATGTCAGAAACTGACAAATATAAATCATCCATCAACATTATAATTATAGATTGTAGGCATAATATAGCATAGCATTGCATAGTGCAGTGCAGTAGGGTGCATTACTGTGCTGTATTGCATTGACTTCTATTTCACAGATAATATCTCATAAAAAACCTCCAGGGATTTCAAACACACTCCAAAAAAAAATCACAGGATTTTTGTGGAGTTTTCTAATCATCCCCATTAATAAAGTTGAAACTGGATAGGAGTGCCAAGGCATTTTAAAGCCACTATGCTTTAATAGGAACAAATTCCTTCTACTTTGAGATGATCCTAATTTGCACTAATGGCTAGCAAAAAAGTGAGAGGCATGCTTTTCATTTTAAAAGCAAAAAATAAAATACAGTTTCCCTGAAACTGAAATCTGTGGAGTCAAATGTGACATTAATTGTCTCTTAAAAAGAAAGAACTTGAAACATCAGATATTATTACAATAATATTAATATATTTTTAAAAACTTATTATTACATAATTTTATTTGTTTATTATTACAAAATTATTACTTTTTTTTTTAAAAGTACTAATTCTTTGGTGTTTAAAAATACAAAGTTCCATGAGACAAAGAATGATGAGCTATTAACTGTAGCTACATTCCATATTTTTCACCATAGATATATTTAAATACCAGCAGGTTTCTGGCACAAACAGAAAACACTTTTATTTAGTTAACTCAAAGACATTTTCTTTCCCTCCTTAAGGTCATCATATTGATTCTGGCAAAATACTGTAAATATTAAATCCTCCAGTCAATAAGCTTAATACTGACCTAAAAAAGTCAATATATGCTTACTAGTTGCAAAATAGTAACAGAACATAGCCTGGTATACTGTGTTCTCTGTAATACTCTATGCTTAAAATAGGAACAGTGTTTTCTGTGTTTTTAGAGTGGAAATGTTCTTTCCTGGAAAAAGGTAGTGGTAACATTTTTTGAACCATTACAATTTTCAACATCCTCTGTTGCTTAGCACAGTTCTAGAAGTGTTGAAAATAAAATCAGATGCACAACAGTTCTACAATCAAGCTGGATGTTTTAAAAAAACCCTCTTTTAAAAAAGTGGTCATAGAAAAAATTTGCAAAAATTTCACGTGCCAGAATTAAGGACAAAAAACCCAATCAAGTCTGAAACAAAGAACTCTAATCTTATTGAAGATATAAACCTTGTGCTGAGGCTAATATATGTGGTAATTATCACAAATTACAATATGCATTTATCAATACATGAGATTCAGCAATCTAGTGTTGTTAACAACAGCAATATTAATTGATATATACCTTGGACTGTATGTTCTCAGAGACACCTGTGTTACAGAACTGCAGAATGGTTGAGGTAGAAAAATTCCTGTGGAGAACTTCCAGCCCAACCACCCTGCTTAAAGCAAGAAACTCTAGAACAGGTTCTTTATGATCATGTCGCCAGGTTTCAAATATCTCTGAGAATGAAATCTTAACAGTTGCTCTGGGTAGTTTTTTAGCATGTTTGATCAACTTCACAGTAAATTTTTTTTAAATTGTTGTGTTGTTTGAATGGTGGTTTGGATTTTGATTTGGTCTGGGTTTTCATTTTTGAAAATTTTAAATGGAAATTCCTGTATTTCAATAGGAATTAAAAAAACAAAAAAAACCAAAAAAACCCCCCAAAAAAACCCAAAAACCAAAACCAAAAGCCCCAAATAATAAACACAGGTGCCCGTTTCTTCTTTCTCTGTCATTGGGGAACACTATGAAGAGAGTTTATCTTCCTTCCACCTTCTTTCCATCTTATATTTATATATAAAAAATATTTATATATTTTTATAAGATATTTATGAAATTTTCATAAGATATCTCTGATTTCTCTTCTCTTGGCTCTTAGTGCAAGAGAGTCACAGCTGTTTTAGCATTTCCTCATATTTCAGCTGCTTCAGTCCCTTAAGAGTTTCTGTGGATTGTGGTTTCTTGCTGTACTTACTGTACCACATATCCGTTTATCTCTTACTGAGCAGCCCAGAAATGGACTCTGCACTTCAGATATATTTTACTGGTGCAGATTAGAGAGAAGGATCACCTCTGTCCACTGTCTTCCTGATGCTGCTGTAAGCTGATGGTTTGGGTTTGTTTTGTTTTTTTTTCACAAGGATACACTGTTAGCCCAGGTTCAACTCATTGTCCATCCAACTGCCAGATTTTTCTCTGCAATTCATTGGTCACTAGACTCTCCTGGAGCATGAACTTGTCAAATCCCAGGTGCAGGATTTGACACTTCCCTTTGACAAACTCGATAATTTTCCTGTTATGCTATGAACAGACATTATAAAACCCCAGGACAGACAAGGCTTATTTTACCAAATACTGAGTTCATTCTCTCACCAAAACATTTTGAAACTTCTAGGGTACTGTCCATTCTTCTTATGCTAGTCAAAATATAATGATCATTATTTACTTTCCTAAAGAGAAAGATGGCATAAACATTAACCAGAAACTACCATGATGTCTTACAGAAGTTTTATTGTTGTTTTTTTTTATATAATTAAAAGTTACACTAGGATCAATTTGAACTGTGAATGCTGAAATTAGATGCCATTTTAAATCTGCATGCAAAATCTCTAATACAAATATTTATTATGGTATTCAAAAACATTTATATTAAAAGTTATTTATCTTTTAAAAGCAGTTATTGTTTGGGCTTTGTTTTGTTTGGTTGCTACAGATATATAATTTACTGCAGCCTTAGAGTTAACAAAGATTCTAAGTGGCAAAGCCATTCTGCTTTCTCATAGGAAAATAAGACAATCCTTGCTTATAAACCTTCTAAGCAATTATTTAGTTTTACTTTTGTGGCAATTTTTCTGTAAGCAAATAGTGCTTCCAGTTCTTTTTTTTTTTTTTTTTTTTTTTTTTCTTGCTTGCTCACAGATTTTGAGGGGTGAATCTAAATCTTGCTGAGTAAACATGGACAGTTTCAGGAGTATTTCTTTTCTGTTCTGATTCTGGGGGCCATTACAATATAGAAAAATAGAATTCCTAATAACATACTTCAATGGTACATTTAGTTCGTTCCCCTGCCATAAGGTAATTTCTAAGTACAGCCACTTGACAATCTTGACAATTCCTGCAGAACAATATAATGCTCGCAGTTAGCTTCTCATTCCCAGTTTGCTAGAAGAATTTATGTGGCAAGCAGGGGTAGAATGATTGGGGAATCCTTATGACACTTCTGCAGTTCTGAAATTCTAACTAAAAAGGAGTTTTGCATAAAGGAGAACTGTCTGTGCTTCTGTTTATTGGCACTGAATAATAAAATCAGAATCAAACAGCAGTGACAACTTGGTAGGATGTTATTTTAGAATATATATGTAGAAATAGAATGATTTCTTTTCCTTTTTCAGGTTGTTACAGTACTATCATGCTTAGTTTCTTTATTAAATTTGGCATTTTTCCATTTAAACATCATTAACTGATTACTGAACTTACATTTCAGTTTTTAAGTATGGCATACTTGCTGCAAAAAACTCTCAAGACTGTTATAGACAACCCTGTAATTATTTGCCAAAGAAGTCATAGTGATGACTTCATTTTTCCCTGTCTTTTTACTTCTCTGCTCCTGTATCATACAAAGAATTGTGACTCTGGGTATTCACTATTTCCTATTCTTTTCTGTGAAAATTTAGTATAGAAAAAATAAGTATGTTGGTATGTAAGTTATTATAGTGTTTTTTCAAGTAAATATAAAAGCAACAAGAAGGAAAGAGAAGTTTTGGAGGCAGTTAGTAAGCTTTTTACAAAATGCATATTTGAAAAAATATGTTTCTTGTGAATAAGGATTAAAGCATAGTAACAATCTTCTTGTAAAGAAATAGGATGGAGTGAATATAAACAGCAAATAGCATATGTAGTAAAGAAGGTTAAGACAGGCTGAAGTGATATTTTTATGATCTTAAGTTTCAAGAGAGGTGATTAATTTACTTTAGAACTGAATATTTTGAAGATTAACTGCAGACTATATTATACTGAAATTCCTCAGGTTTCCTCTAACACTGCTTGTCACTTGAATTCAATGTGTCCATTCTGTGTACAATTAAATAGCCATAATTAAGAAATGTGGGGGTTTTTTATTTCTAAAAATGTTCCTTAACTTCAGCAACCACAGCATGACCATAATGTTTTCTCATTTTTTCAGTGTATGAAATGAATGTATCATCAATTCATAATAAATTATGGTATGCATTCTAAGGATTTCATTTTACTTTATTCATTGACAAAGAAAAACAGACAAGTACTAATGGACAAGAACCAATAGAAGCCTATGTAAGATAAAATGGAAAAATGGATCACAATGAAACACTGGTCTTAGTCTTCCAGGTGTTACAAAACATTTTTCAAAACAGTTATCATTTTGTTCTTAACTGTCATGCAAAATTGAGCTTGAGTTTAAATGAATATGAGAAGAAAAAAATATGCAGTCAAGTTTTTCCTACTTCAGTCAGTCAAGTGCCTTATATCTTTGTGATATGAAATAAGGGGCAGACATATATCACATTTTAGCACCCATGAATTTTAAATGTGCATTTTAAATATGGCTTGAAATCAGTCTATAATATGCTTTGTAGAAAAAACAGGAAGTGACTAAACTTCTACATTTTCCATCCTATCCTAAAAATATGACTTGACCTTTTTAGCTACAAATTGATCTGCAGCACCTGGTTAAATTGTTCACAGAATTAACAGAATTGTAACAGAATAATTGTAACAGAACCAGAGGCAATGGGCACAAACCAAAACAGGGGAGATTCCCTCTAGATGTAAGGAAACACTTTTTTTTACTATGTAGGTAACTGAACACAGTTACAGCTTGCCCATAAAGTGAAACATCCCTGCTTGGAGATGAATTCAAAGGATGCCTGGTCATGGTGCTGGATTATCTGCTCCAGGTGTCCCTGCTTGAGCAGGTATATTGGACCAGATGACCTGCAGAGGTTCCTCCCATCAGTCATTTTGCGGTTTTGCCATCCTGTGATTCTGTAACTTCAGGAGAGTCACAGGAGTAAACTTGTTCTTCTTGGTCATCAGAATTGACATTGGGATCTTGATATTTTAATTCTAAAAAAATTAAAATACTTATGTGCTTTTCAGTCATAAGAGTATTTCTGCATCAGAATGCACATGAAAATTACTGTAGGACATGTTAAGAGTATGAAATTTCCATGCAGTTACTGTTCTGTGCTAATTACCAATGCTATTTTATGATAACTTTGAGGTAGTTTATTATTCCACTGAGCAATCTAACTTGAATTTGTCTTAGCCTTAGCCTAGGTGTACAGGTAGGTAGAGCAAAGGAACTGAAAGGAAATGACTTCTTAGACTAGACAACTTGATTGCTTGTCTATAACCAGTTTGTGGGTCCTAAAATGACTTTCTGAAACATGAAGTAAGGAACATGAATAATAAAATTATTCAGACAGAGATGGCTAAGACTGTTTGCAAAGGATTTTGAAATACATATAGACTTACATTTTTATTCAATAAATGTATATATATTCCAAGGGAACATTTAAATAAGAGACAATCCCACTGAAGAGTTAGATCATTTGAAGATAAAAGCAAATAGCCACAGAGGCACACAGGTGCCTGAGGGCATGACTACACATGAGCAGAGAGTCAGCTGGCCAAATGTCCAAGGAGCTTTGGTGTTGAGGTTAAGTTTGAATATTTGCATAGCAATATGCTAAAATTCATCTGTTCTTATGTGCAGAGTCCACAGAAGAAAACTTGACAATACTGGAAAATACTATGTCTACATTTTTCTGAAGCAATTTGGACCTGCTATGAAAGGTATGTCACAGGATGAGAAAGACCAAAATAAGGGAAATGTACCATTTCAGAAATGTTCGTGCTGTATTATTTTATAGTACTAATTGAAAAATGAAAGGAAATTCCAGAACAGATTATTAAATTTAGAATATTCTTCTCATGCATGCTGAAAAACAGTAGAGGAGCTAGGTTACATTGGTGGAAATTTTTTAGCAAAATCTTGTAAAATTTCTAAAAGATAGCATGTCTTTGGCAAATATTTTTAAAATATCATTAAGACAAAGCTCTCAGAGATTACAACAGTGGCTGTACTTTAACTAAAATATATCAGGGTTGGAATTTTCAAAAGGGAAAATATTACTCTAATATCACAATTTAATTTAATATCTCAATTCCAATGCACTCTTAGCAAGTATTTGATATTTACCTCTACGGAGCTTTTCAAGCAATTCTAAGTTAATTGTTATGGTTTGATTCTAGCCTCATATATTGATTTAAAAGACTCACATAGAAATCTCATAGGATTCAGGAGGAGGAGGCTTCATATGTTCACATAGGTATCTGCAAAATAAAAGTTCAAATAATACTCCCAAATTTCTAGGATAATAATAAAGATAAATTTTGAATTAGCAGTGTAATGCAGACTATTTTTATTTGGAGAAATAAATATCTTCTCTGATCTGTTAATATTTGTTCTGCAGTAAATTCAACATGTGATAATTAGAGTACCCAGAACACTTTTATAAATGTTACTTGTGAAGATCTTATGATGTAAATAAGAATCATTAAGTAACAAGTCCCAGGCTAGGTGCAGGGTTACCACTTCTCTTAGTGACTGCTACTGATTCTCTTACTGAGATCTCTTTAATTTAGTTTTCATTATTGCTATTATTGCTTTAGATCACTTTTTTTTCCAGTACTTTGATTTTCTGACAGGACTTCAAGGTAAGATTTATAATTTGCCTGCAATGGCACTAAGAAAGAAGAATTTCTGATAAAGAATTTTCACAGGGTATTCTTATATCATCACTGAAGAATCACCTGTGTGTACTTGGAAGTATATATGATCAGGCATTATACTTGCCTATGATGGAGAATTCTGGGGTAGGCAACCAGGTTTTAAGTTTACATAAAATTGAAAATACTAAACCATTAAAGGTGAAAGTCCTTTCAGTGATCCCTTGTAGGATCTTAGATGTATGTTCTTATATTCTAGCTGTCTACACAGTGGACAGCTTTATTTTATTGATCCAAATTTGGCCATCATACTTCAAAGTCTTCAATCCTTTTATAAAGCAAGAAACTCTTTTATACACTATGACAAATAAAATAAGTGACAGAATAAAGGCAAGTAGAATCACTAAGGCTTAACTTCATGGAGAATTGCATAGAAAATGGGTTTGTTCTGACTTTTCATCAGGAAAAATTAATCTACCAAGCCAACAGTTAATCTGCAAGGAGACAACAGTAATAGTGTAACTAAGATGCACATGATCAGATTCAAAAATTATGTTCAGTCTAATAATAGGGAGCAAATTATTTTCCCTTACTCAAATGAGAAGGTAAAAGATATGGGCACATTAAAAGAAGAGGAGATCTGAGACATGGAACAAAGATTATCTAAGAGCTTATCAACGGGTGAAACTGATTTTATTGTGTTATTTAATTCAAAGGTGTGAAAAAGAATTATATATGTATTTTTTCCAGATTAACTGCATCGGTAAATCATATTAGAAGTTTAAGGATAAGCAAATAAAGCTAGTGCTGAATGAATTGAAGGCTTATCTAAGAATTATTGAATGCAATATAATTTATTTTTACCTTCCTGTGATGACTGATATGTCTTCAGATTGGAAAGAAGGAAGAATTATTGTCTACTTTACTTCTAGAAGGTCTGCTGTGATATTTTGTCTTATTTCCAGTCATGATTCATGATTTTCAGGTTCATGATATGCCTGCATGTCACAGCTCTGAAAGAATAAGTGGTTAAAAAAAAGCTTCCATCCTAGGTACAAGTAACTCTAGGATGTTCTCATCTACTTGTATGGTGAAACAACCATCATAACTCATTCTTTCAGTAGTTACTCAAAATTATTACCTATCTTTTGACAATGTAAAAAACCCCTGCACCCTTCAATTCTAAAAATAAAACCAAACAAACGAAAGCATAATGCCAACCACTAATTTGATCCTGATATCTGATTTTTCTCTAGACTCTCTATTGTCTGGGAACAGTATATATGAAATATTGTATTAGAGAGTAGAAGGTTTACACAGAAAAATACTTAGTGTCCTTGAACCAACTGATTTTCTTTTCTGGAAGTTAAGTCATATAAGAGAAAATTTCAGATGATCTATTGGTAATAAGCAAAATAAACAGTATATTCTAGCTTTCCTGACCCAAAACACATACCTTATTTTCTGGTACAGCCATGAAGAAAACAAATGGAAAACATTTTCAGCTGGGAATACTGTAATCGAGCAAACTACTGAATCTGATAAATATCTATCTCATTTTCTGTTATTGTTCACAAGCATCTAAATATTTAATTAATT
Source organism: Certhia americana (assembly GCA_018697195.1). Classification (NCBI taxonomy): domain Eukaryota; kingdom Metazoa; phylum Chordata; class Aves; order Passeriformes; family Certhiidae; genus Certhia; species Certhia americana. The sequence continues at coordinate 46,612,726 of CM031860.1, read as the reverse complement.
TTCCTGAATTTGGAATCCAAATTTAAAACAGTAATGGTCATATTTGACTGACTAGTTTTTTAGGGGTTTGTTTTGGTTTGGTTTGGTTTGGGTTTTGTGTCTATATGGGTTTTTTTACTCTATTTCACAAAAGTACTAAAGATTTTTAAAGATCACTGCATCAGAATTAAAACCAATTAGCCTGTAGGTGGAACATTCACAAGTAGATGAGATTAACATCTAGACACAGGTATTGTTGAAGTTGATATTTGGCCTTACCCACAGCTCATTGTTTATAGAATAATTTATTTTCTGTTTTTATGTCTGGTGCTCTCCTTTTTAAATATTCACTGGGCAAGAAACATGGGTTTAAGATTTAAAGGGCTAAAAATGCTTTATGGGCCGTACAGTCACTGTCTCATTAAATGTCACTATTTCTACAATGGGGAGCTCCTGTCAAAGAGGAAGCCAGAAGTTTTCTCAGATATTCTCCCCTCATACTGATGAAATCATAATGTTTAGTTTACATTAGCAGGGAATTCCTATAATCAGTAAGCAATATCTATGAATTTATACAATGAGCAAAAGCATTAATGCTAAGGAATGCTGGATTTATCTTACTGCCTTGGCCAGTAATTTTCAATGGTGATGACGTAGATGCAAAGGATACCTCCAACCATAAAATAAGGCTCCATTTCTTATTATTTTTGGTTCCCAACTCTACTGAGATCGCCCACATTCCCAGAAGCTGTGTGGGCATGGATCTGAGATGAAAATTACCACAGATGTAAGATAATAAGTCATCTGAATTTGGTCATCTATAGGTAGGGGAAGGTAAATTCATCACCTAATTTACAGTTAGGTATTTAAACAGACATTAAAGTTCACTGTTCTAAAGGTGCCAGGATGTTTTTTCTGTGTTTGAGCTGTGGGTATCAAACATGATTAAACAATTTAAACATTGTAATCCCATTTTATTAGGAATTAACCACCTAGTTTTTTGGTGAATCTGTTTTGATGATGCTTCACCAATAAATTCTGTTCCATTGGAAAAAGCCTTTTAATGTAACCTGCAGATTATGAGAATATTACAATGACGCAGTTGATAGAAAGTCTTAATCAAAAGTCAAAAATTTTCATAAAACCTAATGGAAGGAATGTGATATATAAAGAGATGCTGGATCAGGCATACTTCAATTAGCTGAATATGGCCTGTGTTCCCTACCATATGATATTCCTGGTTCTTGACATGCCTGTATTTTCATAATGATTACATTCATTTTTGTGTGTCACATTTTGAAATTTCTACTGAGTTATGATTTGAAAACCCACTGAAAGTTGTTAAATAATAACACACCTCTACCTTGATAATACACCTATAAATATATGACAGAATCTAAAGTGAGTTTTACTTGCATCTCAAAAATAGAACAAAAGGTTCTACTCAGAAGAGAAGAGTGCTTAGAAGACAAAAATACCATGTCATCATACTCATCCAGCTGGTTAAAGGCTAGGAAAAGATTAATAGTTATAGTACAAATTAAAATGTGAATATAATAATGTAATTTTATTCTACTTTCATTGTAATTGAAAAGGTGTAATGGGAGAGATGGATATGGTTCGAAGTATGTATGTAATAAAGTACCTCAAGCTGTGAACACATGGGTAATTAAAAGGAAACTAATCTCGTCCAAAATAGTATTGGGCATTGGCTAATCAAATGATAATGTTAATCTTGCTATCCAAGAAAGTAATTTTCTATTCCAGAGATTTTGTAGTTTTATAATGCATCATGTTTTGTTTGTTGTCATGGACTTTAATTGGGAAATGCATAATTCAAAGTATTGAATTTAATGTTATTAAAATTATATTTAGATTTTGTACTTAGATTTCCTAGAAAATGCCATGCTTTTTGCATTTGCTATTGTGCTATTTACTCATTGTATTTATAATTTACCATTGTACACACTGTAAACCCTTTGTTAAATTTATGTAGCAGCATATGTGAACATTTTTCATGATTAATCCTTGTTAAAACTAGTTTCTCTTATTGTGAGTAATACTTTTAGCATATACAGGAAAGAGGGAAGAATAAAATTCCAAAATATATTTCATTTGGGCAATCTCCATTCATCAAAAAAGTAATGAAAATTGGGCTGAATCTAGGAAGATTACCTATCCCTTCATTTGCAAATGAAATTGTCACAAAGCCTAGTCTGTGACTCACAAAGAGTCTACCACTCACAATGATATCAGGCCTTATACCACAAATACTGCTGTAAAGATTCCTTGAGCATTACTTTACAAATAAATATAGTAAAAATATAGGAGGGTGTCCTTCTGAAGAAAGAGAGGGGAGAACTATTGATCTAGTCTCCATAATCTTCATAATTTACTTTCAGATGCCAAATATGACTGCTGTGTTTGTTTTAAACAAGCTCAGGTGATGAATTTTGTCCTTTGTTCTCTGAATACAAGCCACCAAAACGTGCAGCAACATATACATTCTGCCCAATACATATTATGCAATAGAAAAAAACAAATGAAACCAAAAAGTCCCCCAAAAAACAGCTTAATTTCCCAGCCATACTTGTAATCATACTATAATACTCAGACAACAAATTATGAAGCTAACTGAAATAACTTAAAACTTTTTATAGAGTTCTTTCTAACAGTTCCCAAATCCATCAATCCTTAATCCACCTGTCAGTGGAGTGTATGACTTGCCAAGTGTTGTGCTATTGTATTTCGCATTAAAATTCTCTTTAATTTTCCAGGATACTGGAAGATACAGTTGTCTTAGTGGTGGTTCCATATAACTTCCAGTCATAACAATTTTTATTGAGCATAAAGTGAATTGAAGGAAGGCAGCATAATTGGTAGTCACAGAGATGAAAGAAAAATCTTATCACATGAGTAGTCTGCTGTAGTATCTAGGTAAGATTCATGTTTGGAATGAAATAAAAATCCACTGCTGTAAACTGTTTAGATTTTTAATTTTGCTTTAATCAAAGCCATTTTCACACAGTAATTTGATTTGTTTGACATTAATCAGAAACTGCAAATCCAAATAATGAAAATGGTTCTTGTTAATAGGTAGGCAGATGGATTTTCTACATAAATATTTCAAGAGAGAAGTCAATCCATAATATTATTGATTGAACATGAAATAAAGTGTCTATTTTTTGCTTGCTGAATGCACAAGAACTGATGTTCTGCTAATAGGAACTGCATATCCAGCAAGAAACGAATTACATTCCTGTGATCTCTTGCTGTGATGACTTCAGATCTCACAGGCTAAGTAGTGTGTCAGGCCAAGTCTGAATCTTTCGTATAGGAAAACGAAAGATGAAGAGTCAAACAGCTTCAGGTACATATGTTAGTAGTTCAGCAATTGAATTTTTTTCCCTCCGGTAAGCTGTGAACATGAATCCCCTCTTGGTTCAAGGGGTCATTCTGCAGCTGGAAATAGTGTGTTCAGTCTTGATATAATACTCCTTAAAAAGCCCATGAAAGTTTTAAAGGAAAGTAGTTGGTTTTAGCTGTGGTGTTAGACAAATTTCTCATCCAGAAAATTCTTGTTCATTCATTAACTTCTTTTCTGAAAAAAGCCACATACAGGTGTTCAAAGATATGTCAGAGAGGAAAAAAAAAAAAAAAAAAAGAAAAAACAGTATCATAGAATCATTCACTTCTCGTCTAGCTGAGCATCCTTTTCATCACAAAGTCAACACTGAAATGATGGGATTAGTCCAGCTGGGTTTTGAAAACCGTCAAAAATAGAGACTCTGAAGTCTACCTGGATAACCTGCTCCAATGCTTAATTAGACATGGAATGAATAAACTTCTCTTTGTATCTCCTTCAGCCATAACCAATTTACAACCATTTGTTGTGTTTTAATCCCAATAAACAATTGCGACACAGCTGCTCACTCACTCCCCACCAGTGGGATTGAGGAGAGAATCAGAAGGGTAAAAGCAGGAAAACTCATTGGTGTAGATAAAAACAGTTTAATAGGGAGAGAGCAAAAGCAGTGCACGCAAACAAAACAAGGAATTCATTTACCACTTCCATGAGCAGGCAGGTGTTCAGCCATCCCTGGGAGAGCAGGACTCCTTCACACATAACAGTGATTTGGGAAGACAAATGCCATCTCTCTGAAAGTCCCCCCTTCTTACTGACACTTTATGCACTGAGCATGATGTCACATAGTCTGGAATATCCCTTGAGTCAGTTTGGGTCACCTGTCCTGGCTTCGTCTCCTCCCAACCTTCCATGCACCCCCAACCTCCTTGCCAGCATGGCTGTGCAAAAACCAGAGAATACCTTGGATCTGTGTAAGAACTGCTTAGGAAAAAAAAAAAAATCTATATTATCGATTATTATATTATCATTATCAATCACTATATTATCACTGTTACTGTGCTGTGATCACCACAAATCAAAAACACAGCTCCATGCCAGATACTGTGAAGACAATTGACTCTACCCTAGCCAAAACCAGTATGCCAGTCTCTCTTTTCCCTATCATGCACATCTGTAAAAAATCTGGCTCAGTTCTCTATTTATTTATTTTAGAAGGTTTTCTCAGCTGGCCTCTCCAGAATGAACAACAAAATTCCTCACAGGTTTCAATCCCTGACTATTCTGGTGGCTCTTTGATGAATTTACTGCAGTCTGTTGATGTTTTTCATGCAAGGCCAAAACACAGATGTTGTATTGTAGGTGCAATGTAATGGCTACCAAGTAAAGGGTAATAACTACTTTCCGAAATCCAGTGGCTGCACTCCTATTAATATTGTCTGTATGCTTTTAACCTTCAGTATTCATTTCTATTGGCTGAATTCCTGCAGTAATGTAGAAATGCCTTTTCAAAACTTGCAAAAAATTATTTATTTAATCTGGAACTTAGGCTTTGTAGGATCTTCGTAATGATATCTTGTGATGACACTGGCCAGATGCCAGGAATCCACCAAAGCTTCTCACTCACTCCCCTCCACAAAGTGGACAGAAGAGAGAAAACTTAACCAAGGGTTATAAGCTGAGAAAAGGACCAGGACAGAGATCACTCATCAAATACCATTACAGGGAAAACAGGCTCAACTTAGACATATGCATTGAATTTATTACACTAACAAAACCAGAGCAGGAAGTAAAATAAATCCTTAAATACACTTTCCCCCCCTCCTTCTTTCCATCTCTACTTCCTACTCCAGTGGTAAAAGGAGACAAGGAATGGGGGTAAGATTCATTTCATCACCTGTGGTTTCTCCCACTGCTAGGAAGTAAGGATTCGTTCCCCTGCTGTACTGTGGGGTTACTCACACAGCTCTCCAAGAACCCCAGTGTCAGTCCATCCCACAAGCAACAGTCCTCCCAATGCACGAGTCACTCTTCCAGAGGGTACAGTCTTGGACATGCTCACCCAGTGTGGATCCCCCACGGGGTCACAATTCCTTCCAGGAAGCCTGCCCAGCATGGGTTTCCCATGGGTTCACAGATCCTCTCCAGGCATCTACCCACTCCAGCGTGGGGCTCCTCTACAGGCTGTGGGTGGATCTCTGCATCACCATGGACCTCCATGGGCTGCAGGGGCACAGCTGCCTCACCATGGTCTGCACTACAAGCTGCAAGGGGAATCTCAGTTCCTATGTCAGAAGCACCTCTTGCCCCTCCTTCTCCACTGACTTTGATTTCTGGAGAGTTATTCCTCTCACATATTCTCACTTTTCTCTTCTCTGGTCACAATTACTACTGTGCAAGAACTTTCTTTCTTTCTTCTTAAATATGTGATCACAGCACCATTACCACCATTTCTAATTGGCCCTGCCTTTGCCAACAGCACATTCATCTTCGGAGCCTCAGGGACTGGCTCTGCCAACATGGGGGAGGGAAAATGCTGGCAGAATCTCACAGAAGCCACCCCTGTAGCCTCCAGTTACCAAAACCAGGACATGCAAAACCAATACAAAAAAGAAAGTTAATTTTACATGCATTTATACATTTGCAGAATTCCTTCTCATTCTCAATATACAGGACATTCATCTGTTTAGTCCACGGTCATGACACCTCAGCTGTGCTTTGAGCTGTAGTTTACTATTCATATACACTCCTTTCTCTTACCTGTAAACATTAGAAATTAAGAACTGTTCCTTTGGCCCTGCACTTTCCCATTAACTTGGCCAGGTCTGTCCATATACTAACAGTTTCTGAGCATTCCGATCAGCTGGACTACATGGTTATTTTAAGAAATAAATGAACTGGAAAGAAATTAACTCTGCAGTCCTAATGACACACAATTTGGTCATGAAAAATCTATAGTTTCAAATGGAATTTACAAAAAGCACACCTTTTTCCCTCGGTTCTAGAGAAATCAGGAATAAATCAGATTGAGGTTCTCAAGAATACAGCAGTCAAAAAAGAAATAATGAACTGGAATCAGATGGGTTGAAATGAGGGTGAATAGTATAGAAGGCTGGAGCAGTGGGAGGGAAGCTGATTCCTCTTTCTCCCAGTAGTGTCAATTTGTGAGATTAATATTGCTGTCTCATGAACCTTCATAATCTGCTTGTAGCAGAAATACAAGGAAGACATTTGCTGCCATGAATTTTTTGTTCATCCTTGTAATTAATATCAATTGAACTGGAGGGTAGGCAGAAAGACAGAATCTCTGATAATGTGAGTGGCCCACCTAGACACAAAGAAATTTCCATCTTTTGCTAAAGAGATCTTGAGCTCATCAACTCCATCTCCAGGGCTGGGGTCATCAAGGACTACAACCATATGCACTATCAGTAAAACGTCAGCTCTTGTATTGAATACCCAAAGTTAGGGCAGTTGCTTTTTGAATTGACTGTTCAGTTTGTGTGGTGTCAGGGATCAGTCATGTATGAAAACTAGCCACTAACATAACCAGATAATGAAAATTATGTTTAAAAGTTTGAAATTGACTTGATTTGTTGGTCTTCCAAACAAGGAGCAGCCTCTGATTCACAGACACACATGTAAACACATATGTTCTATTGCAACTCCCTTTTCATCCCAATTTCAGTGTGAATGAAAATAATTCATGAAAATTAGAAATGCTTTCAATATTACTTCAAAATATTCAAAAAGTGAGTTCTACTGCTTTACAAGGCACACAGGCAAATTTAAATGGTGATGACAGTGACTAGCTATAATCAAATAAAAAAATCCCCCTTCACAGAATTATGTAAGAGTCAGACTGTTCTACATCAATCTTTCTGAATCTATGACCCCAACAAAACCTGATCTTCTAGACTGTTAATCATGAGTTTTGACTGGGAAAAAAATTTTAAAAAAGCAACAATTGGAAACTAAAAACCGCTGAAAACTACAAAATACTTTCTTGTTCCTTCTAAAAGCTAAAAATCCTGCTTTTGCAGCTGCTGCAGATTCTACCTTCTTGGGAGCTGTGAAGTGATCTTGAACCTCAAAGATAGCTCTTCTATCAGTAATTATAGAACAAAGTGCTACAAGTGCTAAGAGAAGTTTGTTAATTTCATTTTGCAAAATGCTTTTACTAGTTCTGCTGTATCAGCTTCACCTTAGTTCCACTGAATGTGCTGAAAGAAGTATTTTCCCCCATCCCAGAGGTATCACAAAGAAAATCTACACAATTTTAGAAAGCATTGTTAAGTTGTAAGGAAAAAAGAAGCAGGGAGAAATTCATGGGGGAAAAAAGCAAGAAACTGGAAGAAAGAAAAAAAAGCAACATGGAATTGTGAACTGAACGTTGTGGAAGAAAAATACAACAGCAAATAATTTTTAATTCCATTAACATAATTGTGCTTTTTTAAGGAAATAAGAAAAAAAAAGTATTTGGAAGCAGAAAGACAATACTTATGTGTCTAAAGTAACATTTCATTGTCATTAAAAAACTGAATAAAAAAATCACTACTTAAGACTTATATTTCATATGCTATATTTGTAAATCCCCACAAGTTTTGGAAGCAAGCTCAGACATTTTACAAATTCCTAGTACTTTCCCACACAAAAGTGTAACTGTTTTAGAAAAATTGCTTAACTGGAATTATTAAACACAACAGATGTTTCTTGACATTCCCTTTTTTCAGTGATCACAGCAATAAAGACTCCAATTTTGGGGTCGTTGTAAAAAACAATGAATCAAGATAACGAAGTACAGAATTAATTTAAAAATCAACCCATAATAAAAATTATGCCTTTAATTCTGCAAGAGACAGTGCTGTTGAAATGTTACACTTGGAGCTAAGACTCTTTTAAAAAAATTGAAAAAAATAAAAATACAAACAATTTTATAGAAGAGTATTTTTTAATATGTTTATTTTTCTCTAAGTATATCTTTAAAATATCATCACTTATTCCCCATTCAATTTAATGGACAGTGTGGGAAGAAATAATTCTGGATTAAACAAATACTTATACTTAGCTTTAACACTTAGGGCTGTATTTGTTGATAGATGGGAGTTCAGCTTTGGTTTTGGCGTCATACAGAACTTCTATGAAAATCTGACTGTAAATTTATTACTCTAATTCAAATCACGGAAGTGTTACTGTGAATTTCCAGCAAAATAGTGATGTGAAAACTGTGTTGTTTTATATAACATTATACTCAGTCTCATAGAGTTGAAACTTTCCTGTTAGCAGCCCATATGGTGCTATGGAAGAGAGGTGTCCTGTGTCCAAAGCAGTGCTGACACAAGGATGCTCTCAGTACTGCTGAACAGTGCTTACACAGAGTCAAAGCCCTTTCTGCCTCACACCTACCCACCAGCGAGGAGGCTGAGGTCACACAAGAAGTTGGGAGGGACACAGACCATGATATAAAGATTTGAAAGATTTGGAGGAAAAAGCTACATGTCTATGTCTATGTCCAGAAGAAAGATTCTTCTTTTTCTCTGTGTATGGTTCATAAAGAGTAAAATACAACTTCATTTACTTCAATAAACCAAATGATATCCACCCAAATCAGTGTGGATGAATGTCAAGATTCCAAAGTGACCAGGTGAACCTTAAAACATTCACCTGTGTTAGCTGACTTATGTATTTTACTGGTACAATCAATGATCACATTCAGTATATTAATGAACATGACTTAGGAAATCTGCAGGCCTATACAGCCTGCTTGTATTTTTCTTCTTATAATGAATGTGTCCTGGATTATATTTGAAATTAGATATTTCAATGTTTTTTAATATTAAAAAATCAAGTAGAATTCTAGAATTCCCATTTGCTATTTAGTATCCCAAAATGTTTTGATATTTCTGCTTAGATGTTTCTTTATAGGATTATTTTTAGTAGTAGTAGCAGTAGTAGTAAGGCACTTGGGGGGGGGGGTGTCTGTCTTTTTCAGACCCTCCACATTTTTATGCAAATTCCAGACTTGTTTTAAATTTCAAAAATAGCTTTCCCTGAAGTGTTAGCCAACAAGATTTAAATGATTTTCCTGTTAGAGTCATATGACATATCCCATGATACTTTGATATTTGATATTTGAGTTCCAGAGTGTAATCCCCTCATGAAATCTGGCTAGACAAAAGAAGATGAGTCAACCACATTCAGGTCTGAAGGTTTTGTTCACATTTCTTACTAGCTTCAAGGTATTTACAGAGAAATAAATGTTACAGAGAAATGTTCTGAAGTTTTGACTGATGACCATCTTTGTTCTTTTCTTTGCTGTGATACAAACTTTCACTTATTAAGACTATTCATTCATTCAGAAAAAAAAAAAAATTACATATAAAAGCTAACAACAAAAATGAAAAAAAAAATTAAAAGATGCCCCACTAACAACAGACTTCCTTGCAACTGCCTGAGAATGTGCTCCGAGAGGAACTGAGAAACTTACATGTCTATTGTTCTCCCGCTCTGCAGGCAAGTTCTGTTTCTTCATTCTTGCCTTCATAAAAATGGAGTGGAGTTTGGTGTGTTCACTACACTTTTGAAATAATCCTGTTACGGTATATTGTAAGGCCATTGCTAAGAACATGACAAAAAGTATATCAGTATTATTGTTTAATAAGCTGATGAAACTAATTACGATACCAAAATGATGAAACTAGTACGAGATATTATAAAACCCATGGTTCACTGTACTGGTGACAAATCCTCTACCCAAATATACTAAAGTATTTAGATAGAATATAAAAGGAAAAAAAACAAACAAAACAAACTCCACCTTATATACATATACATTATAAACAAAGCATTTTTTTCTTTTTTTTTTTTCATCTAAAATTCCTCCCTCTTTTCTTTAAGGCAAAATAATTAATTAAATAGATGAAAAAAAATTCATTACTATAAATATGATATGTCATATGGGATATGTCAAGCAAACAAAAAGTAAGATCATTACAGCAGGTTGTATCAGATCAGTGTATGCCGTTGGGCTGCTAAGTCTGTAAAATCATGATGACTTATCCTTACTCCATGCAGGCATCATCTTGATTGATTACTTTAGAAATATAGTGACTTCAGTGATAAAAGCAAATGTAGATTTAGTGTTGCAATATCTAACATTTAAAAGCCATGCCAGTGAAATCCTTCTTAATTTTTCAGTGCTGCAATAGAGTTAATGAATTACAGCTACTTAGGGAATGAACCATCTTTGTCAAGAGATAAAAGATAGTTATATTCTATAGTTTTGAGTTGTAAAATAAAAGGATGAATTAGTCATTTAGCATAGATCTTTCCTCAAACAAATATACCCATAATCCTGCTATAAATTTAAAAACAAAAAAAGAATAAGTATTGACATGTCTAAAGTGACAAGAGAGAAAACTTTCATCTTGGGAGGAACTGGAATTAGGAGGGACATTCCAGAACTGGGTAGGCAAAAGATGGAAGTTCTTCTAAGTCTACAAATGTCTTCTCAGATGTGAGGTCAGGTCATTGGGAAATTAGAAGTATTTTCCAGAAATCAGATGGAGAAGGATTGATTACCAGTAATTCGATCAATTGTGAGGAAAAAATGCGGTCAAAAATTCTTCAGATTTTAGCAGATTTATAGTCTGCGTTTTGGGACTTCGATGGTGAATGCAAAATATGAAAGTTTCTACTCTTCTTTTAATCCCTTTTTTCCTTGTCTTAAAATAACCATAATTCTTCTGTATATCTGTGTCCAAATGCAGGGGATACTTAATAGATTTCAGTTTCCTATTAGCTATCTGTATAACTAGTGGGAAAAAAACCCATGTGATTTATCTTGGCTTGGGTGATCATTATTATCCTCAGAAAGGAATTTTTACATTTGCATTCAGTTCTACTATAGATTTTATTCCTTCTATTTTTCTTGAGGCAAAAATCTTCAGTTTTTTTGAGCAAGGATTGCAGGATCAAGAAGTCACTATTGTCCCTCTTAATGAAAAAATATAAGATGTACATATTTCTGCACTATCAGTACTGGAAAGTAAACAAAACCTTTTCAATCAATTCTGAAAACAAGCCTGAGCTTCCTACAATTTTAACAGATATGTCCTGATGATCAGTGGAATAATAATTGTACCACAGATCCAAAATTTCAAACATCAAGAGATACTGAGAACTGGATGCAGATGCTGCATCAGTGCCTAATGTAAATCTCAAATTGATTTAAGTGCTGATATTTCTTTTTATTTTTCACAGCTTTGAAGAAACAGCCATGGCATGGGTGTCAAGAACTCTCAGATATAGTGCTTCAAGATTTCAGGTCCTTCATATTTCTTATGCTTATGATTTGTCAAAAACTATGAAAATCACTTTATAATCTTTTGATTTGTCATCAAGACAAATATCTCTTTAAAGAATGATTTATTATACTTACTAAAAAAATCTTCTGTTAGGCCCTATAATAGAGGGAGAAAACAATCGACATAAATTGGCTGAAACATCCAGTTTCCAGAATTTTTCTTAGATAGAAATCAAAATTTCTCTGGTCTGCCAATACAAATTCACATTGTAGCAGAGAAAAAGAAAGAGAATAATCACTGGCAATATATTAAATACTCTCTTATTGAGATTTACCCAGTAAGATCTACTCTATACCTCTGCTGGAAAGACTGTTTCTAAGGAGATTATGATTTTTTTCCAATTAAAGAAAATAACTGATCTGTGAAATGTGTTCATTAAATAAGGAATCAATTAGCTTCAAATTAGTTAACTAACTCAATACTCTTGTTATAATCTGTTGAATTTCTCAACACCTCTTTGAGAACAATAAGGTTTAAAATCAGATCCTATATGACATAACCTTAGATCCACTATATTTTAAAAATATTACACTTCAATATCAGCATTTTAAAGAAATAAAACTCATAAGTTCTAAGTCTCAATAAGCCTTCAGCATAGAATTGTCCTGTGTGATCATTACATTTTAGATGGAACGAGTCAATATCCCCTACGGGAGTTAATTACAATTGTTCTGTCTGAGGACAAGAGCATGCTATGGCTATTAGACAGTATTATGCAAATAACAGGAAGTATATAGATTTCCTCCAAGAAATCCATAGAGCTTATCATTCTGGTGAAGCAGGAGAGAAAATGAAGAAATATATTGTCATCATAAATTAGATGATATAATGTACTAATCACTTTCACCAGAAACTTTCCATTATGGATACACAGGGAACCTAAAGGTGTCTCACATTATGCCCATATCAGTCAGAAATTCCACAACAATGTGATCAGTGTCTGACTTAAGACAGAAATTCTGCAAAATCAGCCATATGCTTGAATATTGATACACTTAGCTCAGTTGAATTGAGTAGGATTTAAGTGTTAGTTATTTTTGCAACTGTGCATTTATTAGACAGGTACCTCCATAAATTAAAGTCTCTGTATTAAAAAAAAAGAAAGAAAAAATATAAGAAATTTTATGTATTGAATACAGGATTACGGAGTACATACATTGCACAGATGACCCCAACAATAATGTTTCTTGCCTGTCAATGAAAATAGTTTCATGGAAGAACAAGATTTCATATTATGAGACCATTAAAGAAGAATGAAACAAGAAAAACGTTAAAACTAAACTGTAAGAGATCATTTTCCTACCAAACCTAGGCTTTAGTGTTTATACCTTAATGTATGAAGATTTCACTTTCAGATGTAAATCAGCTGAAACCCAAGCAGCTGAAAAAAGTTTGCTAACTTGTTTGCTTGTTTAGTTTTCAATAGTTACTACAAATTAATTCCACATACCTACTGAATTCAGCAATTGAGTGAATACAATGTCCGCCAAATATCTCTTATTTTTAGTGTCACTGTAAAACATTAAATATGCAAAATTCCAAGCTCTACTGGCTCTTTTGAAACAAGAACAGAGACATCTTAAAAGGAGTTTCTATTTTATTTTCGTAATTAGTCGGTCTCTTAGGAAATTTTTCTCTGCTAACATGAAAAAAAAAAAAAAAAGAAAAATACTGGGAGTGTGATCTACTTTAATACAGCTCTTTGTATTTCTTATCTTGATTACTTCTTTTCTCATTACTTTTCCACTACCATAAAATCACAGAATCATCAAGATTGGAAAAGACCTTCAAGCTCAATTAGCCCAGCCTTCAACTCAGCATCACCATAATCACCCCTCATGTCACACCCAAATGCTCTTTGAATGCTTTCACAGGTAGTGATTGCACCACCGCCTGGGCAACTCATTCCAGCCCTAGCCACTTTTTCAGTGAAGTCTTTTTCTTCTATTACTGAATCTGAACTTCCCCCATTCATGGCAAATATAATCTGTATTTCTTTCTTTGGTCTTTTAATTCTTAAAAGGAACCAGGCTATGAAAATGCAATATAGAAAGACCACATTCTGATGATTTCCTTCTGTTCTGTTCATTTATTAGGAAACAACAATGTGGCTGTTGTTGTTATTACCCTGACATAAATTTGTATGACATTGAGATTTTTCATATTATAAACGAGTTGGAAAGTTATTCCTTTTAAAAAATATTCAATTAATGCACTATATATAAGATTTATAGGTTTTCATATATATTTTCACGTATGTTGAACCTGTATGCAGTGATTCTCCAAATTAAAATAGATAATGTATGTCACATAAAATCTGCATGTGAATCAACTTTCAAACCACTTTTTAATCTGTTTAAACTAAAGAAGAAAAGTTGTTTTTCCTACCTTCTCTGCATCTGAACATTGATTAAACATTGCAAATGGTATGAAAAAACCAGACCTCTCATGTCTGTCTCTGATGGTGAATACTTTTGGTTGCTGGACACACTGTCTCCTATATCAATAAGTATTTCTTGGATTTATTTAATTCTGAATTTGCAGGCTGTGAATGTGTTAATGTAATGTCTTCATAATAATGAAACCAAGAAAATTCACAGGACAAAATCAGAAAAGAAAGTTTGAATTACTGATTCTGATGATACTGATTTAAAAAAATCTTATAATGTAACAAATAAAATACATCAGAGTTAATTTTTCAAAAATATAACAGATTCTAATTGTCTCTGAATGTTTCTAAATCACTAGAAAGAAAATCCTGTGCCTAAAATACTAGGTAATATACAAATTGTTTGCTGCCATGGAAACTGACAAGTTAAGAGATGATTGAATTTCTGTGTGCAATTTTACCATATCTTTCTTTTACAGATTTAATGCATTTGATTTTTTATATTAGACTTTTTCTATAAAAATGGTTTCTTTATAATGGCTACTCTCAACTAGTTACCCATAACCTGTAATAAGGATGAATGGTATGGAAATGTCAAAGGCTTTAATTCTTGCAATACGTTTTGCTACTAAAACTCTATATTTTAAAATCCAGTGCTCTTGTATGAGAAACTAAAGTACTTTAGATTGGTGAGCTTAGAGACATTTAACCGAACTAATAATACTAGTGACATTTGAACACATTCAAATTGCCATTGACTCTTTTTCAAATGGTCTAACAAAAACAGCTCTTTTGGTAGGTTTTTTGTTTAGACTTTTTAGACAGCTTCCTCTTTCATTTATACCATTAAATGAACTAGAACTTCTTACAGACATGTCAGCATACCAGAAGTTGTTTTAGCAAGCTGACTGTATAATACTCAGCTGATAACTATTGCCTATTAATGCAAATCACCCAACCATCCAACAATTGCTCATCATACACAGACTGATGCCCAGCCCACTCCTGAGCAGCAAGCAATCAGTGGTTTCCAGCAGTTTATATGTGGAACATGGAATATGGAACATCCCTTTGGCCAGTTCAGGTCAGTTGTCCTGGCCATGCTTCCTCTCAGCTTCTTTTGCACATACTCACAGAACATGAGAACTAAGAAGTCTTTTACAGTAGGATCTACTTAGCAATAGCTGAAACATCAGTGTGTTACAAACATTATTCTCATACTGAATCCAAAATACAGAATTGTAACTGCTACTAAGAAGAAACCCAACTATCAGTTCTGTCCCAACTGAAACTGGGATTATTAGAACTTTTTTTATGAATTTGTGTTTTCTATTTTTAAAAAATCAATGTTATTACATTTACAGGCAATGCAAGGATTGTCTATTATTGTGCAGCTATCATATTATTGATGTGCAATTTCTACTTCAGTGTCCAGAATGTTGTAAAGACCAAAATTAGGAACAGGTTAAGGAAAGCAAATATGAAAGGACACCCAGCCTAGACTAATAAGCATGGTCTTCTATATTTACCCTGCTGTCTAAATTAGGTTTTACATGTATTCTGAGACAGAGACAAAACCAATGTTGAATACTGTAGGTACCACCTTACAAATCTTAATTATTTTCCTTTTAGTGTCATGACTTTTATATGTAGAAATGTGTCTTCAAAGGGAAAATTAAACTACTGAAAGAAAAAAGAAGGGGAAAAAATATTGAGGCCGTCAACATATTTACTTTTAGCTTTTGACAAAAGAGTAAGTTATCTCATTTTCCTGGGTATTACACCATTTTAAAAGCATATATGAAATTACCCTCACCTGTCCTATTAATTCTAAAACCAATGAGATGAAGCCAACTAGAAATCTGCATGCAGAAATCTTCAGTGTATATCATCTACAGAATGAAAAAGTCTTAGAAAGCATAGATATCTGTGAATCAGACACAGAAGTATCAGACACACCTCTTTCATTATATACATCATTCATATTATAAATTATACATATTTGCTTTCAGTAGGCTTTGAGATACTTCATCAATAAAGGCAGATACTAAAGGCAGAGTCTTATATATGGTACTGAGGTATGTAAATTGAGGATACCTATATAAAGAGGACTGTTTTTTACTGCAAATTGCATTCCTATTAAATTGAAATAGTGTAAACCTTTCTCTATGAATACTATGAATATATGAAACAAGGGAAGATACACACAAGAGTACATATACATATGAATGTATACAAAGTTTCAGGTTTTAGTTCTAGGTCTAAGAAGAGGCATCTCAGCCAGAAAATACTGCAACAGGTTCTTTCCTGTTATTGGAAGGAGGAGAATATCATAAAGAACATTTTTCAGAAATCTTCTTCAAGAAAACTCATGAACACACAGCAGGGGAGATTTCTGAAGGCTGGAATGTAATTTCCTCTAATTGTATTGACCTTGCAGAGATCTAAAAACTGCTACTTAATTTTTATCTTGGATCGGGTCTGTCAATACATGTCTATCTTCAAGCAGAAAAAGGAAAAAGCAGAAAAGAGTCTACTGTGGAAGAATGGTTAGAGAATAAGGGACATGTGAATCTACATCAGTTTGCAAGTGTAGAGTTAGCAAAGTTTAAGACTCAGCTAAGCTGACAAGGTCACTGTGCCCTTGTAGGAGAACGTTATAACAACAACGAAGTTTTGTAGCTGATTAAAGGGGAAAGGAATGTTAACACTGATCCACAAGTGTAAGAAACTAAGAGGAGTTAACATTTCTGTGAGTAGCGAATGATTAGCTTGCTTTTGCACTACGTATGAGCTTCATTATGAATTGTCTAAAAGACATAGCTAACGGAATAAAGTTGAGACTTACTGATCTCTCATATTGAGAGCGGTCTGTCTCCCGCTAACCCCCACAGTCTACCACTTTTACATGCAAGATTCAATGCCTTTGCAAAACTGCTTGGTTTTTCTTGATTAACCTTAATATCCTTCTATGACAAGACCCATCTAGTGGACATCTACTCTCCCAAGTAAAAAAATGACAACCAAGGTAAAACTGCTTCAGGTTGCACCAGGAGAGGCTTAGCTTGTCTAGGAGGTAAAAAATCTTCACTGGAAGGGTGGACAGACATTGGAATACAGCACCCATGGAAATGGTACAATTCCAATTCCTGGAAGTGCTCAAGAGGTGTTTGGATGTGGCACTTGAGGATATGCTTTAGTGCTGAACATGGTGGTGCTTGCTTGATGCTTGAACTCAACCTTAGAGTTCTTTTATAATCTTAAAAATTTTATGATTCTATAAAACCTGGTCAATATCAAATAAAAATAAATACTGGGAAAAGTAAAAATTAATTAATGTTTATCTACAGCTAGTTGTGTCTAATTTCAAAATAAAATCTATTATATTCACATTTAGCAATGAAATGCCATACTCATACTATGTGAATTGTAAAATTCACACTAAAATGTCAGATATTTATCAAAAGAATTTATTCCCTGAGTTAAAAATACAGGCATTTACTATTAAGATGTAAAGCCTTTCAGTTCTTTAATGAATAGATAACTTCAGGCATATTTGATGTAAAAACAAAACAATTAAACCCCCAAATGTGGACCACATATAAATAAGTGTATGAATCCTATAATTACATTTAGTTAGAAGTATGTTCAATAAGGAATTAGATAACCAGCTTCTTTTAAAAATTAGAAAAGAGTTCTGGCCACAAAAAAAAAAAAAAATCCTTCATTGTGGCTATAGTAAGTTTTAAATATCGATGACTAAGAGTCTAACACAAAGCACATTAATTTCAAGCTTTCATGCCTTGAGCATTATAGATCTAACATTGAATATAAGAGAAGACTGCAAACACTTTCCAGAGAAAATGAACTTGGGAGTTGACATTTACAATCAGAGCAACAGATGAAATTCTGTTAAGAAACTATATTGAAAATGGAAATTACTTAATACTGAGTACAAGAAATGCCAGTGAATACATTATCTCTTTTTAAAACATAAATATATATGTATATTAGTATTAATAAATTGTGTTTTACAACAAATTCTCTATGAGAACATAGAAACAGAGGGACAAAATAGCTTGGTTTGGAAGGAACCTTACAGATCACCTAGTTTAAAATCCTGCTGTCATGGGCAAACACGTCACCCACTAGATCAGGTTGCTCAGGACCCCATCAACCTGACCTTGACCACTTCTAGCTTTCTATCATACTTGGTCCATAGACTGCTTCTTAACATCCATAACATGAAAGGAATCAAAAAAGTCCCAAAACCAGTCCATGCAACAAGAGAAATTTCTTCCTTATTTCAGTTTTAGTACTTAAGGGCCTAATGAAGCTCTCATCACCTGAGATCTCTCTAGTCCTTAAATTTGCCTTAGTTTTAGAGCATGACTTTAGACTTTAGAGCATGACCATACTTTGATTCACTTTGCAGGAGGGTCTCAGAGCGCAGCTGCATTAATTTCAAGTGAAACTAATCTGATGATGCACAGCAAAGGTACACCAAACGACCTTCGGTTATTAATGCCATTCAGTTCATTAAAGCAGACTGAAGACAATCTGAAGTAACTTCATGTGAAACAAGTTAATGGTGGACGTAAAGTTATTGACAACGGCTTTGATTTACAAGTCCATTTCTACTGTTCAGGTTTACTTGCTAAATTAGGTATAACTTACATGCTTCTGCTCTCATGGTACAATACAATCAATGAAAAATCCTTATGCTTTTCTGTAGAGAATACACAACTTTTCTCCTCATTATTTTGAGCACAAGTACCTAGAAAAGGTTTAAGTAGTAGGTGACGAGTACTGTGTCTATAAGAGAGAGCAGTGAATTGCTACAAAGTATGAAAGAACACAACCCAAAATATAGAGTTCCAGTAGTCAGGTAGCATCCAGGTAAAATGCTAATATGTGGACTTTATGCATCAACCTTTTAACTAGACAGTGAAACTGAGTAGATTTCTGTCGCAGAAAACAGAATAAAAATACTAAATGGATTTTGATTGTTAAACACCAGCAATGTTCTCTACTGAAATGATCCCAAGATTAAAAATGACACTGTTTATAGAACAAAGTCTAACTATATATAGGAATGATGAAAAACAAAGAAGAATGTTTAAATAAGCTACATTCATTTGTGAAAGAACAAAACAGGAAATTTAGCGCTTACAGGTTAACTATTTCAATGGCTGATTATGCTCAGCCTGAAAAATGGAATCCAAATCTCTGAGTTAAGCACTGCATATGGAAGAATTAGGACGTTCTGAAATTTGCCAGAATTTCTACAAAGTGAAAATAAAACATGTAAATACCTAGTGAAAAATACCAAGAATGAGATGGTTGTGAACTTGTTTCTTTCTGCAAGGGCTCAAAATTTACTAGACCACAAAGAGAAGACTTTTGTTATGAACATACAGCCTAGTTGTTCTTTTATTCATTTGCGATCAGAACTATTTTTTAAATGTGAATGAAAATCCATGATGGCATCAAATAACATGGAGAAGGGTGCAGTGGTGGATCTTTCCCTCCTGTCCCAGGCTCCCACTTCAGCAAATTGCAGCCAGAGTGGAAAATATGAGGACTAAAATCAACTGTCTTGGAACCCTACAAATAGTGGTTCCAAGTGAGACCTTTTGAGCTTTCCCAGACCCCAGTGGGCTACAAAGCAATATCCCTCTGCATGGGATGCCTCTCAGAGCCAGCAAACTCTCAAGTTTGCCATACTTGGAGGATCACTGAATGACAGTGGAGCCTGGGTTGATGCCCGCATTCCTCAAGGCTCAATCTTTTGCTTGCTGAGAAGATACAAATGCATCTGACATGAGTATTTCACTGAATTTGAGGGGAATTTTCCACAAGTATGTCTTGCACATACTCTTTTAAGTCTGCATATGAGTGCCTTAGCAAATATATTATAAATGTTGCTCTCCTAGATTCTTAGGTACTTAGGATTTGTAAATAAGTTAGACGTGAGTTGCTGTTGTGCTATAGTAAATTCTACATGAATCTTTGGCTAAATTCTTAAACTTAAGTTATTGAGTGCTGTTATGTGCTGTTAAAACTTTTGAATTAAACTGGCGGTGTAGTCTGGGGCTAAGTTTGGTAAGGTGGTCTGCTATGAACCTTAAGTCTCAATGGAATGGTCTCTCATATTCCTTTTATCCTTCCCTCTCTCATTCTTTCCTCTACCACATTACCTGCCTCCACTGCCCCAGAATTCACATAGACAATTTTTGGGTTGGTTTTGGGTTTAGATTGATTTGTAATAGATTTTAGTTTGATCTTTCTCTATGTCTTTAACCATCTAGTTAGTAGTAGAGTGAAACTTGAACAATGAACATTGAACTTTTTCATGCTTTCACTTTTATATTAAATGTGTTTATGCTGATGCCTTTGCCAAGGATTCCTTAAACAACCTTAAAAAACTTATTTGCAACAAAGGGTTATTAGTAAGTTTTGTCACATAAAACATCAAAATTAAAGGTCTCTTGATATGGTAGTATTTTAAGGGAGTGAGTGTACAATGGACTTGAAAAAATCCTTTTTTATAAGTAACAAGAATATCTATATCTGTCCTTTTATAAAAATCACCAGTTTGAAAGAAAAACATTTCTTCACACTAGAGAAAGCACTCATAACGCAATAGATGTGACTTTCACCCCTTACCAACTTAAGTAAAATTATATATTTAAATATATGTTATTGCAGGAGAATTTGAATTTTCTTAAATATAATGTAAGATACATTAATTTAAAATAATGGAAGGTGACAATATTCAGTACACTATTCTCTTTTGTTCCCATCTGTTGTCCAAATGAAGGGTCAGTTATGGTTTCTCTTTTTTCATTATTCTTTGTGGCTTCATAATCTTTCTCATTAATTAAAATTCACCTTCCATATCTGTGTTTATGCATCTTTCCACACATGTTTTTTGTTCAAATCAATACTCTTCTCTATGTTTCTGGATTTCTACTTTTTAGTTTATTGTCCATATAGTTATAACAGTTCAAAAGTTTTGGCATGGCCACCACTCAGGAATACCACAGGCTTTATTTGCCTGTAGATTTGAAAGATGTATCCTACAACAGTCAAAATAAGAATGATATTGCACTTGTAATGGAAGCTGAACTAGGCTGGAAGAGCCTTCATAATCCTTAGAATTTTTCCTTGTGTCAGTTTTAGTCATCAGCCAGTCATAGGGAGAGAGAGTTGGGACACAAATTCTGTGCTTTTTCATAGTAGATTTCACACAGACTAACAAGCTGTTTCAATTCACCCTATAACATATAAAAAATTATTTCAGGTAAAAGAAGTAATATTTTAAAACCAGGAACATCTTCCATTCAGTCTTTTTTTCTTACCCTCCTCTGCCTTTCTCTTTAAAAATAATTTTTAAATATTTTTTTAAAACTTTTGTTGTCATTTCTCTCAGTTATAGTCATAAGCACATATTCTGTATAAACTAAAATTGTGTGCAGCATATGCATAACTATTTATTTTTTGTGCAGAAAACTCTGTCAACAGCACCTGATTCCTTGTATAATTATAGTGATTTTGCTTTTTATTATAATTTTACATGATTGTCTAGCACGTATTCTGGAATATAGTATTTCTGCTGTTACTGATTTTTATGTTCTAGTAGCATTTTCAACATGCTCTGTATCTATGATATGTGATACAAACCTAACCACCAGTCTCTTAAGGAAGGATTTTGTTTTGACCATTCTTTCTGAGATTTTTTTAACATAAATATCACTTGTCTTTTAATTCATTTATTTGTTTGCAAATGAGTGTAGTGAACACTTCTTTCTTCCTACTTTCTTCTATGCTTTATCAGTTGGCCAAGTTTTGTGAAAAAGTAAAATGATTTTTCTATGTTATTGAAGAAAAAATGTTGTACAAAGAGTATTATTTTAATGAAGTCTCCTTACAGATGTTTCTGATAGGATTCATAAATCTTCTGGCCTAGGAGCTATTTCTTTCAACATACAAATAAAATGTAACAGAAACACATATATTCAAATGTGATTAGCAAAATAGGCAAAAACGCCCACTCAACTCTCTATTTGTTTAGCAATGAAAAATTCTAATTATAGAAAAATGCAAATATTCTAGGCTTAATCCACCACACTGCCCCACAAACAATGTGAGAAATTGTTAAATGGAAAGAAAAATGTGAAACATGCAAAAATTAATGCAAGCATTGTGGTGATTATGCAAATGTAAACATCATTAACCAGCCTAATTAGAGAAATGTGTTATTTTTGGTTGCGCAGAAATGTTTCACAGTTTGTTCCCAAAAGCTCAGGAATCACTTATTGCATACTTGATTTGTTCTAAAAAACTGAACATAACTTTCATATACTTGACCTTATGACCTACTAGTTATTTGAGCTTTGGAGAAATAAGTTTCTCTGGAGAGGTAATGAATTTATTGAACTTTCATTTTGGATCAGTGAATCACAAAATAAAGTGTCTACCAAAAAGGAAAAAGAAAAAAAAAAAAGTTCATTTAATGTCTCTTACTCTTGCAATTAAATATTGGGTACATAAGTTCATTTCTTTGTTGTATGATTTTACACAAGGGAGACAAAAATTTCAAATATAAATGGAGAGGCTAGAATTCTCTATCATGGAATTAACATTTCTTGGGTCAACCTCTTTACAGAGAATCATAGAATGTAATGAAACTGTTGGACAAAATTTAAAAGGAAAATCATACCTTTTTATTGTGAGGTAGGAGAAGAAAAACCTCACTGCTTCAAATGGGAACAAAAATGCCGCATATGAAATTACATGAAACAATTATTTTTTTTTATCAGAAACCAACAATTCATCCAAAATATTCAAACTTTTTAAAAAATTGCTTAAAATCACTCATATGTGAGTAGAAAATGATACTTCACTCATCTCTACACTGTTATACAAACATAGTTTTTATTTTCAAGAGAGCGTCATATTTTAGTCAGATCAGATACTAATGTTACTGTCTTACATTAATTCTAGCTCACAATGTCTTCTGAAGGTAGTCTTCTCAACTAACCCTGACTTGGATATGATGCACTGAATGTGAAAGAATACAAATTTTACATTCTCTACAGATATTTCAGGGGTGTCTAACAAAGAAATTTTTTAGTCCTCTATCATACAGTCCTTTTAGTGTTTGGAATATTTTTACTCTCTGTAAACAACACTGTTTAGCAAATTAACACTTTTATCTGTGTATGCAGAATGACCTTTTCAAAGTCTTCCTGTTTTTAAACTGAGGGGGGGGGGGGGGGGGGGGTTGTTTGACATCAAATCTACTTGAGAAATGCCTTTACTTTCTCAACGAAGTTACTCATAATTGCTTATGTGGAATGTCTATATATTTGTTAAATTTTCTGTCTTTATTTCAACTTTTATTTTCTTTGCTAACTGATTCGGTGACAGTAAAATTACCCCCGAGTTTATCACAAGACCCTATTTTTCAAGAGTTAAAACCAAGTGTTTCAAATTTCTTGTCGTCAATAATCTTTCCATGTGTATTTCTTGTGATTTTACCACAAAACTTTTATAAATAAATGAAGAATTATGCCTGAAAATAAAAAAGTGGACAGAGAATGGTAAAGTAGTAATATTTTATGTCCATGTTTTAAACAAGGAAAGATAATCTTAAGTATATGTTTTCATATCACTAAATACGAATTTGGATGCTGTACATTTTTTCCAGAAACATTTGAGACAAATTGGACAAAGAGCAAACAACTAGAAAGTAATCATCTCTAAGTTTGTTAATATCTCACAGGAAATTTTGACTGACAGCTAAACTGCCTTTTATTTTTTTTTATCTTGTGTTGTTCTGTCACTTCTCTATCTTATTACCCACCTACATCCCATTCCATTTTCCTATTTCTCTGGCACCTGTCTTACTGTGACTTGACTTTAAAAATGTGTACTAAGTACTTAAACTGAATATGACGTGTTTAGGACTAGCAGTTGAAGTTTGATTCATTATAGCACCTTAGCTTTGCAATCGTGAAAGGCAGCTGTGACCCCTTGGTTTTCCTAGGAAATTCCATGGTTAATCCAATGTCATATTCATTATATCATTCAGAATTTTAACTAATTTGCAGATTATATAATTTTTTCATGTTTTACAAGGAGTCTAAAGCACCTAAATAGATGTGCAAATTTACCAAAGCTTGATTTTTGAAACAATATAAATAAAAGGGCTGCTACTCTCTTCCTTGTCCTCAAATGCTTTTTAATTATTTGAACCACACAATGAATAGGCTGCAGCAAACCCATCAGTAGTTGTTTGCAGCAAATTCTTGGTGTTGATTCAGAGAAAATTACAATGTTCACAGAAGAAGGCAGAAGCAGAAATTATTTTGTTAGGAATATTTTGATTGCTTTCTTCAGATAGGCATGTGTTACACAGACATCTCACTGAAACCAGTGCAGTGTTCCAATGTGCTTTAGGACAGTAAGAAATTCTGCTTGATGCAATGACAAAGAAAACATTATGAATCATGATTACCAACAAATGCTAAATCATTTTGACTAAAAAAATGGGACATCTGCCAAAAAATCTGAGTATGTAGACTACTTAACTAAAAAGTAGATGCATTTCCTAGCTTTATATTCACAAGATTCCATGAAGTCGATCAGAAACTTTGTGTCTTTTTTCGCAAACCTCCTCTATGTGCTAATTTTTATACACTACTCAGTCCAAAGCTGTAATCATAAAATCCTACATTTCACTAAAATCTTCATAATGTATTGCGTCTGGAACTGAAGAAGAATTCGGTTACTCCAAGAATATTCTACATAAAATAACATACATGTATTCCTCAATGATCTGTCATTGCACATAAGTAAATTCTGGTCAGGAAATAGATATGTATGTCTGCACACATTTAACACACAAAGATACACTTACATACAATTCTAGATAGATTGTTGCAAACTAAAGATCTCTGTGTACTAGAAACCTACCATGCTTGAATAAATTATTTTTTTTATGATTGCATCTAAACATATGGTTTTATTTATTAATAAAAAATTACCATCTCTTTCACGCTCTTAAAACATCCCTTTCTGCAATCTCTACAGGAATCAATATTTCCATTGTGAATGGTTTGTTTGTGAAATTTAGTTATATCCAGAGGAAAAAAATTCAGTTTCTTTATGTTTCAAAACCATTTGAATAAAATAAGCAATACCTCAGCTATGTAGGATCAAACTTTTAAATAAAACTGAAATAGTTAAGGATTATTCAAACATTTTTTCCTCAGTATTGAGAAGAAAAACTATTCAATACCTGAAAATATATAAAAGGTATTATTCATTATATTAATGCATTAATGATAAAGTTTATCAAGGCATACCAAGTTGCTTTGTTTTGCTTGTTAAAATTTTTACTTTGATTCATTTTTCTTCCCTGTATTTGTGCCTCATTCCAAACTGGCTTTTGATTTACTTGATTTTTTTTTCTGCTGTTCAGACTTGCTAAAGTGCTTTTGTCAACAGTTCAGTGGTTGAGTGAAGCAAAGTGTTAGTTAATAGTGTGAAAGCTTGGTGTGCTGTCAGAAAAGGGCAGGCCATTAACTTGTGAAATTCTGCTTTCAATGTTCCACAGCCCTAGCAGAACAAATCTCACTGATGATTTGCCATTAAAGTTACAAATGGCATATGAATTTATAACACTTTGTAATTAAGAACCACACTTCTGCCTAGAGCAGTTAAGATGGCAGACTATGAAAGATGGTTTATAACACACACATACATTAAAAAAAAATCAAACAGCAACAACAACAAAAACAGAGTAAAAAAAGGAAAGAAAACACTCAGCCACATTTAAGAACAGCTCCCTTTCACCAGGAGCAGTAACCAGTCAAAGGGCTGCAATCTTAACTTTACAATCTGACCTTTAAATGATCAGATCATTCAGTATCTGAGAACGACTGTGTTAATTACTCTTACAGTTCTATGAACAAGAATAGGTTATCTTGAATGAAAAATAATAAACATTATTTTATTCCAGGCCTTAAAACAAAAGCAAAGTGATACCTCTGGATTGCAATTGAGAGCCCTGAAATGACAGAGTTTTTAAATGTAAATATTATGTAATGATAGAATATATTGCATGCTCTATTTCTGTCACAAAAAATGACATATCTTTGCATCTGAATCTCTGCAAGCCAGTTGATCTCAAGTCTGGTAACTTCAAAACATTTGTGTCTCTTGTAATTTCTGTCATTACCTGAATTTGCCTTCTAACCTCTACTAACAGCTGCAGGGTTATTTGGTACCAATGAACAATGTTCACTTTAAAGCAACTTGCTGTGGACCTGCTGATAATGCCGTGGTTTTCCTTTTTCTGGTCTGCCAAATTTTCTCAATTTTCAGTTTCATGCTAAAATAAGCAAAGGGATATCATCCTACAAACCCTGCATTTATACAGCACAGGTTGATTTTGAAATACTATGTCATGCAGTTTTGACTACAGCCATAATTTTAATTCTCTCTTTTTATTGCTTTTTATTTTAGATTTGAAAATTCCTAGTATGTCCATCTCTTGTTTAGGAACTATGATTGTGATATTCTATTATAAAGAAAAGGTGGGTTAAATTATTCATACTGATCATAATTTGTCATTTCTCACATTTACTCTTCTTTAAAACTCTTGTTCAAGCTCATGCACCATCTTAAAATGATACACTGAATTCTTCAGAATGGACCTATGGAGTCTTTGTGGCACAGGATGGACAATGATTTTTATCAGATTCCTTAGCCTCTCAGAGTACATAAATTTTGTAAGCATTAAAACAAGTATCAAGCAAGTGTGAAAGTCGCATTTATTAAGTAACAAATTTAAGGTTTCAACTTGCAAGGAAACCAAAAGATAAAAATTCTATTTCATCCAGAAGTGAAGGAGAAAGATTTTTTTTTCAGCACGTACTATGTATGAATGGTACAGAGCAAATAATTTGCTGGAATCAGAGGAATTTAAAACATTGTGCAAGTACTTTAAAATATATGGACCATAACTTGCAGACAACACTGAACCTATGTCTTAAGACTCATATCAAGAAAAAACTTCTGTGTTGAACATGAAATAAATGGAGAAGACTAGGAAGAATTTAAACCTAGAATTCTAGTGAGGATGTTTGTTGTTGTTGTTGTTGTTGTTGTTAATAATAATAATTAAAAGATAAGTACACTCAACTGCAAATTTTTTAATTGTAAGAAACAATTTCCAAAACATGGTCAATATTTACTGTCAACTCCAAAGTTCAGTAACAAACTGATCTTTAGCATGGAAGTGTAGAACCAGCACAAGAAATCACTTACCAATATATAGTCTGTGACCGATAGAGTCTCCAGATCTGTACAGCTGGAACTGAGGGTGGCATGATTAATATGTTGCATTAAAAAAAAAGGGGAAGAAGGTAAGAAGCATACTATACTGATATGAAGAAGGTTTTTTAAGAGTTTGGGAATATACCCTAAATATTAAATGAAGAAACATATGGAACCCATTTTATAAGCACTAACTCAAAAGTTGTACCTCCTATAGAAGTGTTAGTGTAGGACTATGCAATGTGAGCAGACTATCCTTGAAGACTTGGGAAAATAAAAATTGCTATTGTAGTTATGGGCAAATTTTCAAATCACAAAGTAATAGCTAGAAAGATATTCTGGGGAGCTGTTGTAGACCAAGGAGGCTATGAAGCTTAGTAGAAGTTTATTTCATCTTTAAGCATTGATCTGACACAATACATGATGCATTATTACACGTAAATAACATGTACCATTACAAGTTCTTTTGAGGAAGCATTGCTTAGCTTTTTTTCATTCATGTATAAGGAGCTATTTAAGATGGAGAAAAAGGAAGTTGTAATAGGACTATAGAGAATAATAAGAATGATTGAAGAGGATGCAGGGAGTTGGTGTAGGTACTTTTATTTTGGCATAATGTAATTTTAAATATTTCTTGTGGTCTTTTTTTAAGTATCAGTGTACAATGATTCTTTTTTAAACATCATTATTCCGTATTTGTCAGTTTCCCAGATTTGAACCTCATTATCATACTTGCTTATTTGTTTTCTTGGTGCTTTTTTTGAAGAAAAGAATCATATGAGTTTTTCTTTATAGTTTGGTCACAATTAGGATAACTTCTATTTACTGAAGGTTTTTGCAAAAGAGCAAATGAAATAAAATAAATTTTCCAATGAAGCTGACTGTAATTATATAGACATAGTTTCATGTATACATTTCTTTTTGTATGAACAGTTTTGAAGTTTTCTGGAATGCAGAAATATTGTATTTTTTTTAACAGGCTAGCTCTCTAGGCATAAATAGAATAACAATGTTTTTAGCTATTTTTTGCTCTTACTTTTATTTAGATTCTAAGTGAAACAAGAGCAAAGCCAACTAAAATGTCCTAAGTCACATTTTATACTGTCAGTAATTGTTG
Source organism: Certhia americana (assembly GCA_018697195.1). Lineage (NCBI taxonomy): Eukaryota > Metazoa > Chordata > Aves > Passeriformes > Certhiidae > Certhia > Certhia americana. The sequence continues at coordinate 46,584,161 of CM031860.1, read as the reverse complement.
GTCTGCAGTTGAAAGAGTGTCAGTTGGCTCAGTTCAGACCAGATCTCATATAAGCAAACAACATTCAGAGAGGTGTTAAAGAGACAGCATTTATAAATGCATAACTAGCCTCTTATTTTCAAAGTTTCTGGGATTTTTTCTGCCTTCTCACTTACTATTTTCAGCCCTCACTGAAAGAGCAATTGTTGAAAGACAGAGCTCAAGGTTCGCATTTAAAAAACTAGATTCAGATCTGTATTTACTGGATCATTACAAGTAAATGTAGAGGCTGAAAGTGAACAGATTTCACCAATGAGAATCAAGTACTGGAACATGGATACATACAGGGCAGAACACTGGACAGAAGCTAGCCACATCATCATTGCAGTAGACAATATCAGAGATACTGCTGGAGTTTTGCATTCCTATATCATCCCTGGGGGAGGGACTAGCAGCACCAAGCTGGCATTAAATAGGGCCCTGGACTGTGGGGAAAGTAGGGAAAGGCCCCAGGTTGGTGTTGATGGTGCCATCAGTACTCTCTCCTTTGAGTTTAATGCCTTCAAAAAACAAACTTTTTTTGTCACACCCTTAAGAAAGACACAGTCAATCTTGTAGAAATATAGAATTGTAGAATTCAGTCTTGTAGAACTATTTTCCTAACAGTTCAGGTATATAATTTTGCCCATATATTTTGCAAGGATACACATTCTATCAAAAAGCAGGACTTTTGCTCTCTAACACCATGATCTGCTGAGTGGTGTTACCTATAGGAGATGTAATCTACAGATCTTAAGGCTACCAACTTCATTCAATTCTATAGATCCAGCTGAAGGTGAGTAGAACTTAACACTTTCTGAGTATTTTATGTTCAGTTTCAAAATGTATGTCTGAAGGCCAGCTCCAAAAAATTCAGTTGCTACTGTAAAAACCTAGAACTCAGACAGATATTTTTAAAAATCTAACAGCCTCTGGGTAGAAGTGAGTTTCTCTAGTGCACTGTTCTGCCTGTCACTGAATAACACTGTGTATTACACTGGTTAGTTATTACACTTAACAGTAATTAGGAACACCTCAGTAATAACTTTTACTTATTGAGACAAGGGAAAAAAACCCCCAAACTTATATTCCTTATGTACACATCAACAGGTGACAGCAAAGTTTCTAATCCATCCCACTGTGGTTGTGGTGTACATGTGGCTTATCAAATGTTATCAAGGAATGATACATTGAAAAGCATTTTAAACCTCCAGATTTTAAGATGATCTACCCAAGATCATTTATTCATCCTTTCCAGGAATTACCTTAGCTCCCTTCACACGTGATGTGCTAATCCATAGCCTTTCTGAGCTAAGCTCTTGCTGATTTATTTTCCTTTATGGTAAAGGAAAAGATACTACAAAATTTCATGTGTGCCGAATATTTCCTCTAGATTCCAGTTGCATGATGCTGCACCACAAAAGAGAAGGACAACAACAGAGAAAAGACCAATGACTGACCAACTACAATATTCTTCTTTTTTCTTTTTTTTTCCCTAGTATTAAAACTATATGGGTATAATAATTTCCTAATACAGAGTAAACCATATATTTTCATTCAAGTCACAAATAATTGCAAATAACTGTCAAATTTACCTGCAAATGCAATCTAAAATATATAAATCCTGGGAAAAAAACACAAACAAAACACCCCAACCAACTTAAAAGAAAAAGAAAAACAGCCTAAATCACCTCATTCATATTGTTGCAAAAGTAGTTCAATAAACTTAAGCAGCAGTTGCAGTTATGAAGCCAGTTCAATTTAATATAAATAAAATAAATTTTAAATAAATACATGTGCATATACTCTGATTACCCTATGTGCTATGGAATTTAAAAGTTTGTATTTACTATGAAAGTTTTTCCAATTTATGAATTCATAGATATAATATCTGCTTTATATTATTGTCATGAGACAGAAGCAAGACTCTCAAGTTCAAAACTACCTGCAGTATTGTATGGGTTTTTTTCCCCTCCCTAGAGCAGCTGTTTCTGGCAAATGTGCATCTCAATAATATAATTTCATACACAGATATCAGAATTTTGCTTCCAACACTTAGGAAAAGCATAAATTAATACAAATGGAAAATTGCTTATCTTTTTTTTGCTTGTCACTATCTGATGTTAAACTATAATTCTAAGAATAAAAAATTTAATTCAATAGTACTGTATTCAACAGCTGTATACTTTTTGTATATTCTAAATTGTAACTCTGTATTAGAGATGGTAAATTTAACTGATCAGCTCAATATTAGAAAATATCTAGAAACATCTAGAAGACAACTACCTCACATTCTAAATACAGAAGTATATATATATATATAGTGAGTGACTTTAATACATACATACACATTTATGTTTTGCAATCACACAGATTTCAAATGTAAGGGATTTTCAGTTAGGGTAGTTGGGTAAAATTGATGCCCTACATACAACACTTTGGGGAATCTCTTTAATCCAAGGAGACTCGGGGAAATGAGAGACATTGAAATAAAACCTCTCAAATGAGTTTCAATTAAAAAACATTGTGTTATTGAATAACATGAAGATTGCCAGATTTGAGCCTCCTTTCTGATCATTGTTGTGCTACCATCTCAGTATCATTTATCATTTGAACTTGTTTTTAAGTGCATAACATCTATGCTTTCCTGGTAATATCTGGCATTTCAACTGAAAAAAAAAAAACCCTTGCAGACTGGACTCAGATGGGTAAGGATCAAGTTAAATGGCCTGGAAGCTTGATTTATATGAACACTTATGCTGTCACCATCATTTCAAAGACAATGTTTTTGTGTTTCAAAATACCTGACAGCTTTACACTGTGATACAACCAGTCTACTTTTGTTTGGCATTTAGTAATCCTAAAGATGGAACTGCAGTCTTGGTTTTTTTTGCAAAAATTAGTTGTTTCCTGTTGATTACTTGAAACTGTGGAAAAAATAAGTTGGTTTTTTTTCCCATTTGTAGTCAATTCTTATTTTTCATACTGCAGAGTGTTCAGAATCCTTGCTCTTTATTAACAGCAAGATGAGTAGTGCAGTTAATGTTCTTGAGGAAAGGGATGCCATCCAGAGAGAGCTTGAGAGGTGGGCCAGTGTGAGCCTCCTGAAACTGAACAAGGCCAAGTGCAATGTCCTGCCCCTGGGCTGGTACAACCACCAGTATCCATAAGATACTGAGTAATGAATGAACTGAGAGAAGCCTTGGGAAATACTAGATATGAACAAGCAGTGTGAGCTTGTGGCCCAGAAAGTCAGTTATATCCTGGGTTGAATCAAAAGAAGTGCGGCCAGCAGGTCAACAGAGTGATTCTGATCTTTTATTTCACTTTTGTGAAACCCTACCTGAAGAGTATACTGCATCCAGCTTTGGTGATCTCAGCATAGGAAAGTCAGACGTGTTACAACAGGTCCAAAGGAAAAACTGAAAACTATCAGAGGACTGGAACATTACATGTGAAGAAATGTTGAGGGATTTGGGGTTGTTCTGCCTGGAGAAGAAAAGCCTTGGGAGGCCTTATTGAAGCCTTACAATACTTAGAGGGAGTGTGAGAAACTCGAGAAAATGATTACCGGCTTAAAACAATTGGAGTGTGTGTGGAGGGGGAGCAGTGAAAATTCTGTGAAAAGTGGGATGTGCACTGTCCCACACCCCCTGGAGCCTCTACTGCAGCCCACAATGGCTGTCAGTCACTGGCACACCTGAAGCCCCACCCAGAGGGGAGGACCTGGGAGACCAAAACAGATAAAAGCAGTTGCACAAGGACAATGACAGTGGTCATGGCCCATTGTTTTGGATTTTATAGAAGCTGAGAACATGCTGGAATTGAAGCAATGAATATAAATCTTTCTCTGTACCCCGCTGTCTTTCTCCCTCTCTCTCCCTTCCAATTTCCACTTTGCTAAATCTGAGTAACTTAAAGTTTGATGGGTGAGTTTTCTTAGTCAATGCCTTGTGAAATGCTTAAGTTCAATTGCTTTAAAATTTGCCAAGTACACTTATTTTCTGAAAATTTTCAGTGAAATATGTTGTTTAACCTCCTGAGAGTATTGTCCATTTCTCTTGTGCACTTGTTTCAGAGTATAAAAAAACTAAGCCCCTTTAAGAAGCTCATTGAATAAGAGCAGGCCTTTAGAGAGGGCTCATAAAGAGATGGAGAGAGACTTTTTATCAGAGTCTGTAGTGATAGGACAAGGCAAACAGTTTAAACTAAAAAATATAAAAGAGGAATATTTGTATGCTGTGGGTGGTGAGATACTGTAATATGTGGCCCAGAGAAGTGATTGAGCCCATCCCTAGAAATATTCAAGGTCAGTTTGCACAGTTCTTTGTCTTTGAGCCGCTTGATCTAGTGTGCATCCTTGCCTGTGACAGACAATTTTTCCTAGATGATCTTTAAAGGTCCCTTCTGACCAGAACCATTCTACAATTTTTATACACTGTGACAAAAAAATCCACTGTGACAATTTCTGTTGTTTTGCATGCTATTCTCATATAAGTGCTAGCCTTTCTTAAGCAGGTTTTGACTTCCTTCTCTCACACAGATGTTTTTCAATTTCATTCTGTCTACTCATCCAAAAGATTGGTGAAATTCTGACCTAAATAATTTGACATTACAATATCCATTAACTTCCCTATGCCAGCATGTCACTCACAGATCCCATTTTTGTAATGCTGTCCTTACCTTTTATCAAAGCTATTTCCTGTATTATGAAAGCTCCAGTAACCTGATAACAAGTAAGTAGCTGTGTAATAAAACTGAAGCTCTGAGAGCGATTTTAAATATATGTAACAAGTTTGGTTCAAGTTTCTTACTGAATTGCCATCAAAATTACTAATGTTGCAACATGGGTCTAAGTACAGTGAGCACTCCATCAAGTCACAGTTGACTTGGAACACTGGAACAGGCTCCCCAGGGAAGTGGTCACAGAGCCTGACAGGGTTCAAGAGGAGTTTGAATGATGCTCTCACACAGGTGGTGTAACTCTTGGTAGTCGTGACACAGGAGTTGGACTGGGTGATCTTTGTGGATCCCTTCCACCTCTCTTATTCTGTGATTGTGTGAAGTCAGAGATTTGTAACATTTAATCCTGGACGAACAAACAACTTATTTGTTGAACCTAAATGTCACTATTCCTCAATTCAACTTACGTTACAGTAAAACACAAAGATAACTACGGACTGGAATGAAATACACAAATCTTGATCTCAGGAGTAGTGAGACTACAAGCCATCATGTTTTCTTATAATCATGTTCCAATCATTAATCATATTTTCTTTTGCCTTATTTCTTATTTTAATTTGTGAAGCTTCAGTTTTATGATTTTGGTGTTGATAAATCTGCCTGTTTAAGTGTGTGATAACTCTACCCATGGTGACTTTTATACTGAAATTGGGTCACTTCATTTTTTATTCTTCTCTTAGTTTCTTAGGATTATCTATAAAGAATGAATAAATTTCATTTCTAGCTGTGCAAATGCCTTTTCTAGCTCTTAAATTATTTTCTTTTTGCCAGAGTTTTTTTGCTACAGTCTTCTAGGTGCCTGTCTCCTCTTAAAAAGACAAAAACAAAATTAATAAAATATTCCAGCATGACTATCTCTAGATTTACAAGTCATGCTCTCATTCTTTTTTCTTGATCTATCACTGAAAGCTAACATTATACCTCTGTTATTGATTTTGACTTAAGAAATGTTTTGAAATTCCACTTCTTCTTCAGAAATAATGTAGCTATTGTCTAAATTTTTGTGCAAGTGTACATACAATCATGTGCATTTAGACATTGAAAGGTGAGAGAATAATGTTAAAATTGCTTTTGACAAGAACATCTATTTTATTTGAAAATATCCCTCACCAAGCATCCATAATGTATTCTGTAATTGCCTTTTATATGCTGGTTTCCACTTTAGCAGCTGGAGTCCGTTAATATCTCCCCTTTTATTTCATTTGTTATTAAAGCAGTGCCCTGAAATTAATTGTTCCTGCTTCATTCTTCCAAAGTTATGATGCACTGTGTGCAAAAGCTCTTATTTTTTGTTTCAGTTATTCTTTTCAGAATTCTCAGGAGAATTTTGTCTACTTTTACAAATGACACAGATATAACTTGTAGTTTAAGCCCATCACCAGCTGTTTTGTTTCAGGTTCAGCACTGATATGTTTGTGAGAATGCAAAGCATTTGAAAAGATTCAAAAAAGTGGAAGTGCTGCAGGCTTTCTACCTTGTTTTTCTGTGCTGCTTTCTGTTTGTGATTGTGTGTTTGTATCCTAGGAAACCACTGAAGGTGGAATTTGTGAACTAAGATCCCATGGTTATATTAAACATTAAAAAGATTTCAGATTTGAAAAGTTTGTTAGGAAATCAGGTAATGCCAGTTTCATTTTGTATAAAAAAATATAGTTCTGATGGCTGTGCAGAAAGATTATTAAAATAAGTGAGCCAAAGTACTGGAAAATATAAATAAATAAATGATGACTTTGTAAAAATATCTAGAACAAAGTTTCATTCAATGAAGTTCCTTTCAAAATCCAGGGCTTGATTGTCATCTCTGATGTTTTAGTACCTTATCAGTGAACCTTAGATTGTGAGCACCACAGAGTATATACCAAGGAGAAATAACTAGAATTTGTAAAAATCGAATTTGGTACGAATGAATCAAAGTAATTTCCAGGTAACTTGAGCTGATTACTATATTTTAACACTCAAGTTAAACTTATGGTCCTAATATGTGAAAGGTATTTAACTGTTGCATGTGAAGCACATTTAGAATAACAAAGCACGGGAAACTAAATAAGGCACTTCAGTAATGACATGATTTGACTCTAGTTATAAAGAGGGATACTGTGCCTTACTGATAGAATCATGAGCACAGTGTGACTGTGTCTCATTACATCAACACAATTTAACATAATATAAAACCCCATAGAGCAGAAATAATAAGATGGAGAGGGAATGTGAAGGATGAACATTAAATATTTTCCACTTTAAAAAGGAGATATTGAGGTACAACACAATATTTTCTAACTCATGTACAAAGTGCAGAGAGATCTACAGATAAAAACTCTATGTATTACTCTGAGTACTATTTTTGCTGTTATTATCATTATTTTATTAAAAAACAAAGAGACAGAAAAGCATTTAACATTACAGATAGGTCACAACAAAAGTTTCCAAGTCAAATTGTAAATTATTTGTAAAGAGCTTGCATGAAGAATGTTTAGTAAGGCTGTATATGACATCAGAGAAAGCAAATACATCCATTCTATTGTAACCACATAAAATGTCATTGTAAGCCTATCTCTGCATTTTAATTAGAGCCCCAAACCTAGGTTTGACAACACTTATAAGGCATACCATATATTGAATCACAGAAGATTACTAAAGGTGATGTTTGGAGTGCAGGAACAGCTAAAATAATTAAGTGAGTTAAGGGTATTGCCAGATATTGCCATCAGTAAAAGACATGGCTCTACTGTTCTGTGGCTCTTATCAGCAGAAATGGTTTGCTCTCACTTTATCTCTTGTTCAAGATAAAGTGTGCATCCTCTTTTGGGTACAGCAAATGTTTCTTCTGCATCTCCTTTAAAAATGACAATTCAAATTCTATGGCTCATGCAGCATTTGAGTGTGTGCATAATGTGTATGCATATATGTTTAATGCAGGTCTTCATATTGTTAGCTATGTTTGTGGAAAAGAATGGTGAAACCAGCCTTTCATTGCATAGTCTAAAAAAAAAAAAAAAAGAAATTCCTTAAATTCCTTTCTCCAGAACAAAGTGATGAAGTAGCCCTCTAGAATTGCATTAGTGAAAACTAGAAGAGCATATCTATTTTTTAATAAAGAAAAATATTTATTTTATCATTTATGTATACCTTCAGTTAAGCTATGTTTTGATTCAGATACCATATTATAGTTTTATAATATTTAATAAAACAAGGCAAATAACTAAGGGTTGGGGGGTTCTTCTGTCCAGATTTATCTTTGTAGCACTAGAAACATCATGGATTTTAAGGTGCTTTTAACAAACCCACGAGGTCAGTGGAAGTTGCAGGTTATTAGGATACCTGAAATCTAAACAACTCTAATTTTGGCAGTTTAAGTATAGCATATGATTTATTTTACAAGACATCAAAAATGTTAATTCTACAGCGTTTTATTGGCTTACTTTCTAAGAAACGTAATCCTTCTTAAGTTTCTTCGAAGCATAAGGGTGTTCAATCTTCTAGGCATAAAGTTTTCAATTTTGAGAATTTATGAAGATTTTATGCTATACTGAGGTGTTAATTTTGTTAAAGAGAGGGGCTGAAAGCTACATTTTTCATCCTTCATTTTATTGATTCTGTTCTTTGGCCCAAAGTCAAACTTGCAAACTTATGTCTCTGATGGTGTTTTTACAGTAGAGCCTGATTTGATTCTGTGTCTCTGTGAGCAGAAGTTAGTCTTATTTTTGAAAATTCATCAGTAGCCACAGATTTCTCATAGTGCTTCATAGACTGCAGATTCTCCTTCCTTGGACACTGCAAAGAAATGTACTTAAACACTGTGTTTGGTGTTGCAGTTTATCTACCTCATTGAAGAATAGTCTTAAGCATACGTGTAAACATAATCCTATCCCCACAGTAACCTTCATCACTGTCTAACACTCACAAATTGGTCTTTGGGGAATTCTGAGCATCAGCACTTAAAAGTTTTCTGTGTTTGAACTCTTTTCCTGTCTAGGGTAGGAAAGAAAATTATGCATAGAAAAGAACAAAAATTACAGATATGATAAATTTCTTTTTTCTTTGTTCTTGAAATCACACAGAAAACAGATAACAAGTACCTATTACACACATGATTTGAAAGAAAATGGATAAACCTTTCCTCTGTAACAATTTTTTCAAGGGCTTAACTCTTGTTTCACCCACCTCATTTCTATAAATCCATTTTTTGTCTTGAATGCAGTACATTGGATTGAGGATAATCTCATATTATGTCCATAGGTTTTGACAGTTCATTCATAAAGCACATTTTTTATTGTGGGAACTCAAATAGAATACTCCTCTTTTTCTTTTTTTTTTTTTTTTTTTTTTAATATAACCTGACTCCTTGGGAAACCTACATTAGAGTAGAAATAAGTGTATAAACTGATAGCTAGTACATTTTTCTTTTTTGTGAGGAAAAAACCCAAAATGCTTCTTAATAAGGCTTCTTTGTTGCTCAAGAGTAATGCAGGTCTGTTGCAACTTCAGGTAACTCTTAAGCTATTGGTGTCCAAGTTAGTACTAACTACTGCAGAAAGCAATTTGGAAGTGAGAACTGGTTCTGTGATAAGGGAACTGGGTTAATTCTGTTCAGAGAATAACTTCAAGAACTACAGCAAAAAAATCTTTCCAATGTCTTCAAGTTCTGAAGCAGCCTGAGAAGCCACTTGTACTAATAAAGGAACAGGTGATGAAAAGCTACAGTATGTTGATGTAGGCTACAAAAAATGATTTTTTTTTTTAATGAACTAAAGAAATTTATCTAAATACCTTAAAAATTATTGCCATAAAGGAACAGGTCAGAGTTGAATCTACATGTAAAAACATTAAAACAAAGCAGACTCTTTAGTCTATTGGCAAAGACGGCTTAATCACAAAATCAGTTTATTTCTTTTATTCCCTGCCCTGCCACCTCTTACATAGGTTGTGGGGTTTTTCCTGCTATGATATTTTTTAGCAAAAATAAATCGCTTTATTTAACATTCTAAGTCATTAAAGCCTGTTCCCTTAACACCTTTGTTACACTCTCAATTTATATGATGGAATTTAAAATTCAGGTTGCATATCCTACCTTCCACAGTCTTCTGTAGGCCTACTTATAGCTTAGATTTCTTTAGCTTTTTATTCAGTTGATGGAGTTTCAATTTGAGGAAAACGGAAATAATAGATTTTAAAATACTATGTGGAACATATTTTCTAATTTATTTTTTAAGTTTTGCACAGAAGGAAGTCTTTCTGCCATCAACCTTCTCTACAATGCCTAAGATTTTGCAATTCAACATTTCAGATTGCTACTAATGATACCTATTTATAATCTTCAATCATCTTTCTAAGTTTCTTTTTTATTTCCCTCAACTTCCTTTTGACTATTCCCACCCAGCCCAACTATCTATAAACAAGCTTATAAAGGGAAATTCCTGCTTATATCAAAGAGATGATGCAATACTTTACTATTGATGGAATTTATGGGATAATGTGTCTTATAAACAGAACCTATAGGTTCTATAGGACTATAGGAGTCTGTGTTTTCTTTTTAGGTACTTGCATAACTCCCAAGACACCTGATCCAGAAGGATAAAGGGTCCTTCTTTATTTTGCTTAAAAATTGTCCAGAATGTCCAGAACCCAGGACATTCCTCTGGCTGTCCTGGATGATACGAGACCCCGGCAAGGGGCTCAGAGACCTTGGCACTGAGTCAAAAACACCTGTGCCTTCAATTATAGCCCATGTTAAAAATTACTGACTTTGTGTGAGGATTTACAAGCCACAAGAGTTTTAAGAGAGTGATAGTTAATTTGTCACAGGGTGAAAAATACAATTTTGTGGGTTTAGAATCGGTGTCCAAGAAGCAAGATGGAGGAATCTGGGTGTGTCCTGTCCCTCTTCTTGTTCTTGTCCTCCATCTTCTGCTGTGATGGTGACACTGTCTAATTGATTTAGAGCAGAGACAGACTGTCTAACATAGGTGATAGGTATTGGAAAATTATTGTAAATAAAGTACACATAGTTCTTGGTATAAAAAGTCAACACCAACCTGAGGGCGGTGGATTGTGCCTCAACATAACCTGCTGAACAGACCTCAGCAGGTCAGAGAAAGAATGGAATAGATAAGGAAAAATAACCAACCTTGAAAACCAGAACTGATGAATCTCAACCTCTTCTTCGGTCACAGGGCTGGGAGAAAAAGACTTTCTAATATCTCAGGAGCCATTAAAATCATCAAAACCTGAGAAAAGATCTGCATCTTTTTGAAGGATTTTATTCCTGGCTTTTTTTGACTCATCATACAGCCCATTTCTCTTCTGATCTCTTTTTCTCTTGCTACCCCTATCTCTACCTGCTATTTTTCAATCAAATCCTTTCCTTATTCCCTAAAAATATGCACACTTTTGTGCATTACTGCATTGTTTCAGAGATCCTAAATTCTCTTCTTTAGTGAAATTTTCTTGTCCCATTGTCCTGGTTTCAATTGGGACAGACTCTATTTTCTTCTTAGTAGCTGGTACAGGGCTGTGCTTTGGATTTAGCATGAGAATAATGTTTATAACACACTGCGCCATTCCCTGTATACAATTACTCAGAAGTGGTCCAATCACTGCCTGGGAACAGACTGGGAATCGGTCAGTAAGTGGTGATCAATTCTAAAGTATATCACTTTTATCTCTTACATTTTAACTCCTTCTTCCTTTCCTTTTTATTACAATTATTATCATTAGTAATTGTAGCAATTTTATTATTATTACTACTATTAATGTAATTAACAATGTCATTACTATTATTAACAATAGCTATTGTTATTGTTACTGTTACTGTTATTGTTATTATTTTAACTTTGTTTCAATTATCACACTGTTCTTATCTCAACTGACAAGTTTCATTTTCTATTCTTTTCTGATTGTCTGCTACATCCCACTGGGGCAGATGGGAGGGAGGTGAATGAGCAGCTGCAAGGCTTTTAGCTGCCCTTTGAGAAACTAAACCAAGTTCAACTTAACTGATAGTCACATCTTCTTCTTTAGAAAAACTTTATTACATAATCAAAGCTTTCTCATGAACCCTTTAGAAAGTTGCTCAGCTAGTTGAGAGCTTCTGCTGGGTGCTCAAAGGGCAAAAACATTTTACCCTCTGTTGTATTAAGTATGTGAAAGTAATTATTGATAACCTAAGTTCATCCTAGTGATGCTTAAATAAAAAGAAATTGGCCAACAGAGACCTTTTAAAAATAATCTGCAAATGAAAACACTAATGTATTTGCTACTAGCAACAGGCCTCAGAGAGAATTTTTTCAACACCAGAAGTTTAATGAGTATCTTGTTCTATGAAAGTGCTGTGGAGTGATGCCTTTAATTTAGCTTTATAATCAGTCAGAACACATTTGAAGAGGATTTAATTTGCAAGGTTTAACCATCAATCTTAGCTTAAATCTGTAATCTCTGGTGGGTCGGTCATTTCCCCAACAAAGATTTTCAGCACCAGCTATTCAACCTTTGCCAAAGCTCTGTAAATTGATTGATCTGTCCCAGTTCACACCCTCAGGACATAGTTGGTCTATTGGCCCCTATAATCCTGAATGACAGTGTGGATTAAAGCATGCTCAGCATCTGAATTAATTTGTACTTGTGAGTGAAATGCATTCTGAAAGTATGTTTTTAAAATTTAAATCAAAATATTTTTATTAGCTTTGTGTACTACAAATATAGTCTACAAACAAACATGCAATTAATGTATCCTTATGCAAAGAAGTTTATATACCTAACAGCACAGACTGGATACAAACATACTTTACAGCACTAAATTCAGCTGAACCCAGTGAAAGGAATCCTAGGGGGCAGGGGAGTGAAAGAAATATATAAGGAATAAAAGCTATTCTTAATCACCAAGTGTTCATTATGATGAAATTGGAAAAATGCCCTTCTCCATTTATTCTCTTGGATTTCTAATAATTGATTGCATTAAGTTATTTAGTAATTATTAGAATAATTTCTTAATCAGCATTGAAATAAATCTACATATGTCTAGATATGGCATTAATATATGTACTGTCTCTTGAACTCTCTGTGCATAAGAACACAATAAAAGGACACATTTTTACCTTAAAGCCCTAAACTTATCAGTAAGTGATAAGAGAGTGAAGATTTAAATAAATGATCATGTCTTTCCCAACTTATTATCAACAAAGGTATGGAAAGATTAAGGTAATGTGCAATATAACAGCTAATTGTTAATGGCAAATTAACAAGTCAGCATGTTTCTACAGACACTGTTTGAAGATTAAACAAATTCAACAAAGAAATCTTTTTCTGAGTCAATATGTGTACACATTGTTTGTGTGTCCAGCCACTGTTTGTGGCTGGTCCCCAAAACAGCAAATCATGGGTATATTTTAAAATGTGAATTCTAACACTTGAATTCATATGCTGTGCTTCTCCTTCAAAAAAGGTTTCTTGAGGTCAGTGGAAGTTCTTATCTTAATAAATGAGGAATAAAATGGCTCTTGAGGAAAAGAATTATGAAAACTAGTATGAGATTAAATTATATTACCAAAAGCAGACATTTATTTTAGTCTTGTTACTAAACATGATAGGGATTTGTTCTGTTTCATTTTGTTTTGTTTTACATGCTCTCTCTTTTAAATTGGGTCTTCATGAAGGGGAAACATTACATTTTTTGGTAGAAAGCTTTCAGATTTAAAATTTTTGTCATTTCTTGGTTTTCAAGGAAACACATTTTGTTCAGAAGTTTTTAGGAGACCAAAGAGATTTTGCTTCCAGGTTAATTTCTTCTGGGAAAATGTGGCAGTAAGCAGATGATTTATGACTTGGATTCACACAACTGAGCATGCCAGCGTTCACTGGAAATAGAGAAAATGAAAGAATAAAAATATTTACGATAAAGACCTCTGCAGATCCGTTATTGGTGATATCATTTACCATTACAAAAATTCAATCCTCAAAGTCCAAAAACAACCATTGATCAACTTGGAAATCCTGAACTGCATAAAAGAATAATGCATTATTTTCTTACTATTTAACTTTTTTCTTTCCAATAAGCATGTAATAGTTAGAGATCCTACATTCTTGGTAGTACAAAAAATTTACTGAGTGAAGAACCTTTTTACATTCCTAGAGCTCTTATTTAAAGTCATTATCAAAGTTAGTACAATGATCGGAATTATTTCCCATTTTTATAACCTCTGTGTTAACTGTCATCTACACTAGGGAATTTTACCAGTGAGCCGTGTTAAAGACCACCATGATTTTTGAGAATGCTTTCTTATAAGAGGATTACCCTGTATGTTGTTCCAGATCATCTTTCTAAAGTAGATTTTCCAGTTTCAGAAAAAGTTATTTTTGTAACATAATCTTTTATGTGTTCTTTTTTCTATTTTAATGAATGTTTATATTGAAAAATAGCAACAGTATTTTCAATCTTTCTGAAATAAAAAATTACATGATATATACTTTTTTTGTTTCTAAAATAAAAGCATAAACCCCCAAATTTTTTCAAAGAACTAACCATTCAGCATAGCAGAAATAAGGGAAGAACATGTTAAGGAAAACATAGAATATTTAACTACTAGAATACATAATGAAAATTCACCTTTTACTTAATTAGTCCTTTAATTTTGCATAATGTATACATTATTTTTTTTAAGCTATGCTTCTTCTATATCTGCCTCATATTACAAATACTTCATTTTTACACGTAGATATGGCTTTCCTGAATTGGTGGATTAAATTTTCTTGAGCTCTGCCTGATTTTCTTGAACATTGTAAACTTCTGGAATTTTGAGACTTAAGAACTCAAAATCAGACTTTTAAAGTTTACTTTCAGGTAATTATTTGTAGCTAGTTTTATATTCATGGAGTTTAATCTACTTTGTATGTAACTAGTTTGACCAGCTGAACATTCTTTTCATGTTCAATCAAAGCCATAGACATTAAAAATTTTTACATATTCAAGCACACATACGTACATACACAGATATATGCATTATAAATTTAAAAAAGCATCAGCAGATAAATAAAAAATCTTATGGCCTTTTTAAAAATAACTTAAACATTTTTCCAAATATGTACTAAACAAAGAAATTATAGCAATTATATTCAGTAGATTTTTTTTTTCTAACCTAGGAAATATATGAATTTTTTACTTAGATAGTTGAGATGATAGGAAAAAAATGGGGTAAATGCTAAGAACACTTCATTGCACACAGGTACATTGCATTGTTACTGGCATGAATAGCCAATTACAGTGACATTAAAATCCTCCCACTTTTTAGGAAATTAAAAGTATTGAAAGTGAACCAAAAGTATTGAAATTAAAAGTATTGAAAAGTGAACTTTCTAACCAAAAGCCTTTGAAGGACAAACTGGAGAGAAGTTGCTTAGAGGTCCTTTCAGATTTCTGCTGTCCTCTAAAATATTTGTGCCATCCCCATATATATTGTAATTGCATATCAGAGATCTCTAAGGGAAAACATTTTCATTTCCCTTTTCTTTTTACACTAAAGCTTCTCATTTCCCATTCCTTATAGGAATAAATCCTTGAAACAGCAGATATTGCCTTAATCTATTATGCTTGTTTTCATGCAGAAGGGAAAAGGAGTATCAAGAGGGGAAAGGAATAACTTTAATTAAGGCAGATGTTTTTCAAAGTTGACTAAACAGAAAATTTTGTCTTCAAGAATCTTAACTGTTAAAATGTAGATTTACTGTCTCACATTCTTAGGAAAAAATATATTCAATCATATGAATTATTTAGGCAGACTTAAGTGTGACCTGAAATTGATGATTGTACTGCCAAAATATATCTCTTATTCAAAAATTGCTTTTGAAACAGGATTTTCACCAGCCACGCTTTTTACTACAATTATAGTTACTTCAGTGTTTCAACACGTAGTGTTGAAGCATAAGACCAATGCCCACAGGAGGAAAAACATTCTTATAACTAGAGATGAGCTGTTGGGTTGAAATGGGGACCAATTACATTTGCAAAGTGGTAGACAAGACATCAGAATTAATATCTGTATGTTAGGTATATAAATAATGTTTATTTTTTGAAACATTTCATTCTGAAGGTAAATAAGTGGCTGGGGTTTGAGGTTGATGTCTTTGATTTACAATGAATATGTAGGTGCATTCAGAACTCCATTCCTAACATGAAAAGAAACTGACCTTTAAAATTATGGTTGCACGGATTTAATTGCAAGATTACACTTTATTTGTGCTAGCATATACAGCTGTTACAACAGTATTTCAGAAAGCAGGTCTTTTACTTGGGTGCTTCAGAATCTCTAAATATATCCAAATTGCCCTAGAAAGAATCCCCTTAAATGCCTCCCCACATAATTTAATTGCTTCTAAGGAAAGCAAGGTCCTTGATATATATTTTCAAAATTTCTAGCTTTGAAATAAATAATTATGATGATATACCCAACATTAGGTACTTTCAAGTAGGAAACCGCCATGATTTCACTTATCTAAGCATCACTGCATTCTTTCTGTCATGGCAAAAGCTTTGATTTCTACCCTGGAAAAACAAACTTCCTAAATGTATTATCCTATTTTCACTGCAATGAGGAAAGGAAAGATGATGCAAGTATCAATTTCTGATCCAAACTTTGAGGTCATCTCCTGTCTTTGTAACAGACAAGTCTTTTCCTGTGTAAGATAAGTTCTTCATGTTTTAGAAGTTATTCATCTGGTGTGAAATAGGGGACAATACTACAGATATGTGTAAGGTTGTAAAATTGCACTGTAAGTGAAGAATGGTAGTAGCTAGGAAAGAGACAAGGAAATAGCATTCAAAGAAGGAAAGATCTGCCAATGTTAATTAATGATTAAGTGCATAGCAAATGCAGGGATCAGTACATTTACAGAAAACATTCTATGAGCACAGGAAGAACACAGGAACATTACCCAGACATTCAAAAATGTAATAAGGGCCTCTGCTGAACCTGGAAATGAAGAAGAAACACAAAAAACTAAAACATGGCTTCTACATTTACAGCTGAAACAAAGCTAAAGCTAAAGTAAATTCTATTATGGTGCAAATAAAGCAGAAGAACTCTTGACAACGGACTCAGAAAAAGATGAGGCAGTCAGGTGCTGCTGAAATGTTTCAGGTTCACATTGCCTTGTGGCAGAGTCTAAAGGATTACAGAACTATTCATGAGGTAGGAAGATGAATTCAGGCAGGGATAATGCAGAAAACTGGATATGCACAGATCCAAGGGAGTAGATAGCAAGGGCACCAAGGGAACCAAGCAATTTCTACTAGACTATTCCCTGTCATCTCTGAGAGATCATGGTAGACTTTCCCAAAAGCAAGGAAAGAAATTTTATGCACATTTTCCGGAGATAGCAAGAAAATAACTTTAGCTTAGACTTTTTAAAACTGATCTCTCATAGCTTTGGTATGAGGAAATTTGGAAATAGTGACACAAAATGCTTGCACTAGAACAAGTAAAAAGTGTATTACATAATTACTTCTGGCCATTCACAGATTACTTAGATACTGCAACAATGCTTTTCTCTATTAACTGAAACCTAAACTCATCAATTTGGGTATGTCACACACTAGTGAACTCAGAGCTCTCTTACCTGCTTTTTAGGCTGAAAAATAATTGAACTCTGAAATGATATGCTGTTTCATTGTGGCTTAAGTTAATTTTTTTCCTGTTAGTTTCAAGATACTCCTTAGAGAAACACTAAAAAGTGTAAAAGCTTTACTATAATCTCACATTTTGGGTTTTTTTCTGATGAATCCGAAGTTTGCAGCTGATACTGAAACCATTCAAGTGGGACAGTAAGAAGGGCAAAAATAAGAGCTTCAAGAAGCACATAAGTAGCAAAAGGTAGACTAGGAAAATGAGCCTGCTGCTGAACAGGGTAGAGGCCTTAGCAACACAGGAAAAGGATCAGGTATTCAATTCCCTCTTTGCCCCTAACTTTACCAGTAATTCCAGGAAGACATAGTCTTGGTAGAAGAGGATCAGGTCAGGAAATACTCAAGCTGAGTAGTCTTATATAAGTCTGTGGTTCCTGATGAGATGCATCCACAAGTGCCGAAGGAAGCGGGTGATGTTATTGCAAGGCCACACTCCAGAATCCTAGACTGGCCATGGCCACTGAGGCATGCCTGGGGATTAAAGAAAAGCAAAAGATATCCCTGGATTCAAGAAGGAGGACCCAGGAAAGTACAGTTCTGTCAGCCTCACTTCAATACTTGGAAAGGTGATGGAGAAGCTAAATCTGGAAACCATTTCCAGGCACATGGAAGACAAGAAGGTGATAAGGAGTATTTGACATGCACTCATGAAGATGAAGCCTTGCTTGACCAACCTGATAAACTTCAATGATTGAATTATTAGCTTAGTAGACAAGGAAAAAGCAGTGGATATTTTCTATCTGGCTTTCAGGAAAACTTTTAACACTGTCTCCAGAGTGTCAGAAATTAATATGACAGAATGAAATTTTATTGTGAAATTTATTTACTTTTCTTTTCAAATATTCAGCACATTTTTTATATTATTTTTTAATATTTGTAATATTTCTGGGCCATCTAACATTTATGATAGTGCATGATTTAGAGGTAAATTGCAATGAAGATTTAATGACAGCTTATTTAGATATAGTGTGGGGGTTTTTTTAATCTAGTATTATTTATTTATTTATTTATTAATCACAGTCAATTAGGGGGAAAAACGAATTCCATTATGCATCATATAATGACTGCAAACTGTCTTAATTTTTTCAAGAAAAGTCACTTAACTGTGGAAATATATTTCTTATTCTTTTGATCTCAAAGAATTTCCCAAAATATGAAAACAGTACGAAAATTTGAAACTTAACAAAATCTGAGCATGTAGTCCATCAATTAAAAACAAAAAGGAAAAAAAAAAAAAAAGGCAGTTTTCAAAGTTTCTTTATCCTACTTTATTTTTTGTTCCAAAACCAGATGCATCTGTATGGCTGATCAAGATAGTCAACAGTTAACTGATCCACCTGAAAAATTACCATTTTTTTCTTTCTTCCCTGAGTTAGGTTTCAACCTATTCCCTGATCTAATGCTAAATATGACATGGCAGAGCAAGATAAGGGATTGAAAGAGGAATTCATTTCCACTGAAATGGAAAATAAGGATAAGAGATGTACAAAACAGCTGAAGTCATAAGTTCACTGTTGCAGAATAACCTGGAGAACATAGCAGAGACAGCACCATGCACTATTACCTCAGTTAGAACAAAGTGTAGAAAGATCAATTGTGCAGAAAATCTGGTCTGATACTAAGTAGACACCTTCGATATCTAATCTGGAATTTTGCTCTACAGAGATGAAAAATGTTTTGGTTTTACTTATGCAGCAAATACCCACATTCCTTCTTTATGCAGTGTTACATATGATGCCTTATTCTGGCAAGGTGTTCAGTGCTTCCGATCAGGTGAGAAAAGTTCTTTTCCCACTGAAATCAGGCATGCAAGGAGGCTCCATACTCTCACACTCAGAGAATGATTATCTTTTACCTAAACATTCATGAATACACACACACACACACACACACACACACACATATACACCCAGGACTATAAACACAAAACATTTGAAAACTGTTCAGAATATTCTACTCTGAAATTTTCTTTAGCAATGAATTAAAATAATACCAGTGTACTGAGGTCCATTCTTTGTGTTTTTAATATGATTTAAGAAAAATACTATGTAAGATATGTAATTTTGGTGAAAACTATCAAGGCCATATAGGTTCTACATATTGTAAAAGTGGGTTTGTCATAGTTCATGACACAAGACATTAATTAAGCTTCCTATTGTTATCAGCCTGTACAATATGACATCAAAGTAAATGGAACAAAGATATTTAATTTTTTTTTTTTTTTTCAAATTACTTGTGGTCTTAAGTGCAAGCTAACAATATAGATTTTTTTTCTGGCTGGCTACTGTATAATATTGATGGGAAAATTATCACTAATTTCCATTATCACTAACATCCATTTGTATTATGCAGCATATGAATTAGAGAATGCAGATGCATCATGTAGAATTACATACTAAGAAAGTTCTAGGACCTTAAAGTAATCATATGAAAGCTGAACAAATAATTTTTAATATTTTTCAAAAATATCCCTTCTGAGTCTAAATCTTTTCAAAATGCTAGGACCTCATCAAATAAGTATAAACAATTCAAATGAAACACATTTTATAAAAAAATGCAAATGAATGCAAACTTCAGCAAATGATCCACATTTATCTCTGTATACTCAGTGAACCATCAAATATTGGCTCTCACACTAGCTTTTCAGTAACTAGCATTTGGTATTTATAAATAACTAACCTGTCTCGATTGTGATGGTATTTCTAACACAGGAGCCTCCCATTTGAGGACGATGTATAAAAATATGCACAGAAAAAATTAGCAAGACATAAGAATCTATGTTTCTGGAAACACAGAAAAATTAATATGAAAGGTTTAAGTATATCTACATATGTTATAGATTACAAACTTGTAGAAGAAGAAGAACCCTCTGATACACATAAATTAGAATTTTGCAGGGACATATGAGAAGCTTGACCACCAAAAAGGCAAAGGACTTCTACACAGGAGGCATCCAAGTAACATAAAACTGAAAAACCAAGAACAATAGAAATAGAAATATATATATTCTGATAATAAATTATAAGTACTGGAAAACCCAAGGAAAACAGTACCAAAATGCAATCTTAAGATCCTTCTTTTGAGAGAGCAAAAGTAATAGAATTAAAGAATTATGAATGAAGAAGAAAGATGGAAATACCATGAGATACCATGAGAAAAACATAGAAGTTTTTTTAAAAAAAAGTTAAAAAGTTTTTTTTAAAAGTTTAGAACTGGCCTGATCACTATTTAAACAGTTCTATCATAGCAATCTTTTAAGATGTCATTTATTCACAAAAGTTGAAAAGAGCAGTAAATTACCTTAGTAGTAAAAACTTAATAAAACTATTAAGCAATTACTCCTAAAATTAACATTAAAATGCAAAAAATAAAAAACCAAGTAAACGTCATTCTGAATTTTACATTCATTTACATTATCTACTGAATTTAGCTAATCACTGAATCACATTACTTCTGAGTCTGAATTATACCAGATTTCCAATAAGTAATGGACATAAGCTGGTCTCACAAGGTCTTTAAAACTTTTATACAGTGTACTAATTTTTATTTATTTTGTATTGCTTCAGTTAAAACATAAAAAATGCTGAACACTCTCCAGATGCATCCTCAGAAACAAAACAAGTCTGGCATTGCAGCAGTCAGTGTTGATGCAAGTTTTGGGTTCATATTTTTCTGATTTTGTCTTGGTGTGTAACTCTGAACTTCATATAAAGTATTAGTGTCTCTTCACAGTTTAGTTAGACAAAACAATCCTTTCCTAGCCTGAGAACCAAGGACACCATTGCAGCTTCAGGCCCAAAAAGCATAAACAATGGCAAACTGAAAAATTCAAACTAGGAGGATGGGACTTCACAATCTGAAGCTGTAATTGGATAATTAACCCCAATATGTAAATGGATCAAAACTTATAAAAATGTGAAAACTCGTGACCTACTGTCCATCTTGGATCCATCGTGGTTCCATCTTGGGTTTAGCCACGGCCAGGCTCTTGTACTGCCCAAGATGTATCCTTGAAAGGCTTTTTAATAAATACCTGCTTTATTCCTTTAACTCTAGCCTCTGTTCCAGGTCAGCTTCTCAAGGCATCAGTGTAACCACCTGGATTTAGACAGGGGACATAATTCTTTTGTAAGCTGACTTTAACTGGTTATTTACACCAGCTCACATCTCACGTTCCTCCAAATAAAATATTCGTTCTTATCTAACACCTATATCATAGGACACTACTGATCTTGGTGCTATTATGGACATCAGTAATACCAACACTCTCACAGATAAACATAACAGTTGTTGCTTCCTCTTTCACTCACGTCTCTGGTAGTGTCAACAAACATTATACATGCATTATGCCTTAGCCTTTAAAATATGTGATACAATACAATAATGTAATATGAGCTTCCTAACCTGGAATGTCTATGAGTTATCATAGCTCACCCATAAGGTTTACATAGTTTGAATACAAAAAACATGAATAGCACTGAGAAAAGCAGTTTAAAATTTTGCAAAATAGTCCAGCTACTCATTCATCTACATATCACCAAGTTTTCATAGTGAGATCCCATGAAGAATGGATCCAGATCACCACCATTAGATGGTGGAGGAGATAGAATTAGATTTTTGCATCATTCCTTTTCCCTGAAAATAGTCACTGTATATGTGCAAGGGTCCATAAAGCATTGGTCCATCTCGAGCAAGTCACAGTACTTTCTCTAAAACATAGCACATATACGAGTTTTCAGAATGTTTCTAAATAGCAGGGCTTTAGGAATTAATTAATCTATTAAGTAAAGACAATAATAAGCTTGCAGTGGAATTTTTATCTTTCTCTTACATTCTTGTAACATTTCTTGGCAAATATTACAATTTCCTGGGAGTAGACTAAGGTATGGTTTCAGAAAATTATTTCAGTTTTATCATCAGTCGGGCATTTCCAAATTCCTCTAAATAAAACTTTGCTAAAACATATAATTTCTTGTTCCAAGAGAAGTTATGTTTTTTATACCATTCTGACTGTGCATATTAGTCTTTCAAGAGTCATATGACATTCAAAAGATTGTCTCAGTAACTGGTAGTGTGTTTTAACTGATGAACAGAAATGCTGAAGGGAAAGTAATCAAGTAAAACCTTTTATTTCTCTGAATAAAAAAATTATAAAAGAAAAACTATTTGGAACATGCAAAGGATTTTCTTTCAACGCAAATGGAAAATTCCTTTATGAAGTCCATTAGCAGAAGAAAAGGAAATAAAGAACAACATAATATGTCTGCAAAAGGAAAAATTTAATTCAAAGGTGCTTTTAGCCAAAAGCCATTTCATTAAACCAGGGCATAAAAAACCCCAAACAAACAAGCAAACAAAAAGCTTTCAGTTCTATCTCTTAGCAACTGGAGTATTTTTATATGTGCTTGTGGGGAAAAAGTCTCTGGATTCTAATTCTATGCTTAATGCATATTCAAATATGCCATGCAAAACATAATAATTTGAACATCATAAAATTAGAAACTCACAAAACATACAATATTATAATTGTACCACATCTCACTTAACAAATAAAACATATGGCTGTGAATCCTTTGGGAGAGAAATAATTGATACTTGCTGAGGAGTATAAACACTTGGCTTTTGGATAAATCACAAAAAAAAAAAAAAAAATCCCTAATCTTCCTAGGATAAGGTATTTTTACTTGAACTAGTCTGGTGAAAAGGTGTTGTGTTTTATGCCCACTTGTCAGTGTCCTGGCTTCTCTCAGATGCTTGATGGTATTGATGCAATAGTTTCACCTCCTGTGAGACAGTCTCATAGGTTCCCTAGACCAGACTAACTTTGAACTGCAAGTTTTCATCCCTCCTTCTTTTATTCAGTCATTAGTTTTCTGGACTGTGAATATTGGCCACTTGGTACTTTGTGATGATCCATCTACTTTTGCACTTTTTTATGCTGATGAGATGAAAAACTAATTAAACTTTATAAACTTATAGTACAAACCCAATGCTTAGGTACTTTCTAAAATTTGCCCTTTTAAGTGCATGAAAATATCTGTTTATTTAAACACTTGGAAATCTTTATGGGTTTTGTTTCATTTTTATTTCAGATGAAAAAAAAAATTCAGATGATACAGAAGAATTGACAGAATTCATAAATGCTTCTGATTACTACTTATTAGTCTTTTAGTGACTAAAGTGATCTAAAACTCCAAACCAAAGGAAAATAAACCAGCCAGTCTTAAATTATTTCAAGTTGCGGTATTCAAATATTTATTAATTTTATGGTTGATATTTTGTGGTAACTCAGTCTTA
This sequence comes from Certhia americana, assembly GCA_018697195.1. Taxonomy (NCBI): domain Eukaryota; kingdom Metazoa; phylum Chordata; class Aves; order Passeriformes; family Certhiidae; genus Certhia; species Certhia americana. The sequence goes on along the minus strand of CM031860.1, from coordinate 46,560,433 downwards.
AAAAAACCATAGTCCTGGTCTTTGAACCAAAAGAGCTCTCAAGGACTCCATTTATTCTAGATGAGTGATCAACCTGTGAGTCATGGCTACAATATTAATTTCTACATGAGCTTACCAGCTTGTATCTCCTTTGCTTGGGAAACTCAATGTAGTAAAATGTTGAGCTGCTGTTGCTGTCATGGTGCTTCATCACCCTTTAATACTGTCAGCCCTTACATACTGCAAATTACTAAATAGAGCAAACAAAGCTGTGAAGTAGGTATGTTGAACTTATATATATTTGGTACCAAAGCAGTTCAGTGTTATTAGCGTGACAATTAGATATAAAATGATATGCACTTAGGCAATTTACTTAAATGGAAACTCTTAACACAGCAATTTGTGAACTAGATGATTATAGATGTCTTTTTGGTATCAGTTTTAGAAAATTATTTCAAAAAATGTATTGTGTTAGGAATGTTCTTAAGAAGATAATTATTGAAAAAATTCATTCAATATAATTACATTAAGATGTGAGTGTATGAGAATAAAGCTGTTTATGCAAACAAAAATAAAATTCTGTGTATATTGAACAAATAAATGAAATTCAAACATTAATTCCATATTTTTACCATCAGAGCTCAAAGAGTCCTTTTGTTCATACAGAATTAGCTGTGTGAGAAAACATCTGTAGGCCAAAATGTAATTTATTTAGAAAATAACATTGAATGGGAGGTAACAAAAACGTTGAAAGGTCACATATCTAATGCTATAATAATTCTTGTCAACAATGAGCTTCACTGTCATTTATAAATTCAGTAGTTCAAAGTTTTCTTTACCAATTCAATACAAAAGAATTGGTCTTAAAAAAACCCCATCTAGAACTATTTTGGAGAGCAGAAATATTTCATTTTCTAAGGATATTTTGATGAAAAATAAGTACCTTTTCTGAGAACTTGCTACTGACCTTTCATTATTTCTATAAACTGAAATTGTAACAAAGTAATCAAAAGACTAATTTTTTTTAAAAAAGTATTTTATGAGAGCAGAAGGAATTAAGATAACAAGGCAATTGCAAATTTGTGTATTTTTGAAGAGAGTTTTAATGCTCCAGTAAGTATAAAATAAATGATGCTTTACACAAACATTTACATACCTATGCATCCTTGCTTATTCTAGGACAAATCACTTATTCTACACATTCAAAAGCTGTATCAACACAAAATAAATATGGTTATTTGGTTTTCTTTAGAAAAACTCTACAGAGTCCCAAATTGAAAACAAAATAAAATTAAACAAAATTAACAATTGAGCTTTGTGGGAATATCCTCTCTACTGCTGGAGATAAAGAAACACTACAAATGCACTGCTCTCAAACTGAATTCTTTGTTTCATGTACTTTGTGTTCACGCTGCAAGGAGCTGCAGATAAGTGTGAAACAATCCCCCTTCAAATTTCTCTCCTTGCAAAATCAGTTCTGCAGAAAAGTGATGGATTTGGAAAACGATGGAAGTGATAAGCTGTCTGTTCATGGCTTGGACAGGTGTACTCTTTGCTGGATAAAAACACTAGCTTGATGGCCATGTCCACAGAGTGGTGGTGAATGCAGTTAAACCCAGTTGGTGCTGCTCCCCAGGGCTCAGTACTGGGTCCAGTTCTGTTCAAAATAATTTTTGACAATTTGGACAAGAGAATGGGAAGGATACTTAGTGTATCCTCAGTAAGTTGACAGACACCAAGTTGGGTGGGAGAGTGTTCTGGTGGAATGTAGGGAAGCTCTGCAGAGGGATATGGACAGGTTTTATGGCTGGGCTGAGGAGAACAGCGTGAGGTTCAACAGGTCCTGCACTTGTGTCACATCAATGCCATGTATCTCTATGGGCTCGAGCAAGGGATAAGAGATAAGCTGCTCAGCAGGAAGGGATGTGGGGTGCTGCTTGACAGCCAGATGGATATGAGCCAGCAGTGTGCCCAGGTGGCCAAGAATGCCAATGGCACCCTGGCCTGTCTTAGTGTACTCAGCACTGGTGAGGCTGCACGTTAAGTATTGTGTCCAGTTCTGGGCCTCTCACTTCAAAAAGGACCTAGAGGGGCTGGAGCAAGTCCAGACAAGGGCTACAATGGTGGTGAAGGGTCTGGAGCACAGGTCTTATGAAGAGCAGCTGCAGGAGCTGGGGTTGCTTATTCAGGACAAGAGTAGGTTCAGGGAGGACCTCGTAGCTCTCTATGACCACCTGAAAGATGCTTTAGCCAGGTAGGGGGCATTCTCTTTTGACATGTCTCAAGTGACAGTAGAGGAGAAGGTCTTAAATTGCACCAGGTGAGGTTCAGATTAGATACTTGCAACAAATTTCACACAGAGAGTGGTTAGGCTTTGGAATAAGTTGCCAGGGATCTGGTGGAGTCACCACCTCTGTAAGTGTTCAGGAGGTATCAGGGTGTAGCACTCTGTGATAGGGTTTAAGAGTGTTTATGATGGTGTTGTGTTGATGATGCTGTTGAATCTCTCTTACAACTCTGATGATTCTGTGATTTGGTATATGTATATATTGGTTAGATGCATAGAAAGGATTGTAAGCACACCCTTACTCTTAGGTTCAGATAACTGTGCCTTGATAGTAATAAGAAAAAATTAATAATTGAAAAAAACCCCTTCCAAACCACAAAGGTCAGGAAAGCCGTATCAATCTCTATTCTGTCTCATGACTTTACAATAAAAACCTCTAACCACAATAGTGCGGTGACTGAAGAATCTAATACTGCTGTGTGATCACTGGATTTCGGAAGCACAACAAAATATATCTGCACAGTTAGACATTCAGATGCAATATAAACAGGCTAAATTAATGTCTTGACAAAAAGAAAAATGCTTCATCTTTTTGGAGGGGATTCTAGGACTGTGTATGGAATATAATGCCATGAATTTGCACAGCAGCCTCTTACAAGAGATTTTAATGTATCGTCAGTAAGTTTGAGTGCCTCATACCCTTCTATTTCAATGTTTTTTGGGTGTAAATGGCAGTTGCTCTCGATATACAGCAGGGAAAACAAACCAAAAATCAAAGTAAGCAAAATAAGAAAAGAACTCTACCCTCCATGAAACAAAAGAAAACCGAACACATCTCACAACAGTTTCATCTTTTGTCTTTGGCCAGACTCCACAAAGGTAAAAGGCTGTTCAAATCATCATGATCAAGGGAAAAAGTGTTCAAACTTGTATTCCCCACAAAACAACACGAGAGAAAACTAACCCCTCTGGTATCAAAACCACTACTGTAATAAATTTGCAGAAAGCAACAAAAAAAGGGGTTGCATTTTATAATAAAAAATTAAATGAGAATCTATAACTTTCATCTAAGTTCTACAACTTACTGTCTTAACATGGACTTTCATCTACAAGAAGCTCCAAATTAATACTGCCATATCAGGGTGGTTTTGTTTTTTTTTTTTCCTTGTTTGTTTGTTTGTTTGGGTTTGTTTGTTTGTTTCTTTGTTTGGTTTTGGGTTTTTTGGGGAGGGTGTCTTTTTTTGGTTTGATTTGGTGTTACCCCATTAGGGATTCTATAACCTTCCATACAACAACAGTCTTTTTTCTTTCCAAATATTTTCTTAGTAAATAGCAAGGAAAATTAATCTTAAATGTATAATTTAAATTTTAAAAATCAGTTCCATTAGACTCTTTCAAAGGTATGATTCACAGTTTCTGCATATTTGGGACTGTAATGTTTCAGAATTCTCCATGACTATTTAGCACTGCACTTTGTACTAATATATTTAACTTTGTTTCTATTCAAGTCTTTGTGATAACCTCATTCTTCTTGGTTAACGTTTCCTTCTGTATAAAACCTTCCAGTTCTGTTTCACCAGAAGATTTTCTTAGTGCATCCCTTTCTTTTTTTTTTTTTTTTTTTTGTGTGTGGGTTTTTTTTGTTTGGTTTTTTTTGTGGGTAAAGAAGACTGATGAAAACATTCACTGAAATTATTCCCATTTATTTCCAAAACTGCATGAATACCCCTTTCCCTCTGTGAATCTACAAAAGTAGAGCTTTTGCAATAATTTCTTTCCAAAAATCAATCTGATTAGTCTGGAGGAAATTAGATATTGACTAAAATGCAAAAACTGCTGCCTCCATGAAAAGGCATCACTGGCCTTGATATGTGGATGACATATTACTTATTCTCTTCCCATGTTCAGTCAGATAACTCTTTATTTTGGGTCTCAAAGACTGTTTACCATGAGGCAGTTTAACTAGAACTGTTTTGTTAAAATATATTTTCATCCTGAAATATTGAATACTGAAAATATTATGCATTATTTAAAATTTAACTTCTAATATTTTTCCACTAAATTTGTGGGTCCACTAATTTTTTTTTTTTTTTTGTTTTCCTTCTAAACTTAATTGTACCCTGGAAAACACCACTTTGCAGAAGAACACCATTTCTTCAATTTAAGTTTACAGCCACCCTTTTTTTCATTTTATTATTTCCTCTTCTCCTTGGCAATTTTGTTTGTGACAGCTATAATTATATATGTTTGAATAAAACTGAAAAGCTGGGGGAAAAAGATGGGTTACCTGTGTACTTGTTATGAGACCTCTTTCCAACAGCCAACATACCACAAGGCAGTAATTTCTCCGTCTTTCTTCCCATCTGCTTTTAGTGAAATATTTATCAGGAACAAACACCTCTTTCAACTCAAGCACAGAGATTCATGAAAATCTTGTTTTAGCCTCCTGAATGCCAAAATTATGCTTTCAGTTCCAAATGATACAATATTAAGTAGAATTGCCTTTCCTGGATTTTCTGAGTTACTTTTTCAGGTTTATGAAGATGCCATGAATAAATAAGTAGCTTTATTTTGTTACCAATAATTTCTTCTTTTGCCAGAGAAAATATGACCGACCACGATAAAGCAAAATTTTTTTAAAGGCCATTTTGAGGGCCTCTATCTGCTGGTGAAAAAAAAATTAAAATAACAAAACCAAAACCTGCCTGATCTTGTTACACCAAATATAGTCAGAGTACTAAATTATTTCAGATTATTATATTAAATAATTTTGAATTTGTCACTGCTCTGATTTGCTAGAACAGCACTCAGGAAGTCAACAGCAGTATACATGGTGTATAATGCAACAGTTCCTAAAATCTCTGTATTTGTCTCATTTTGAAAGTTCTATTTCTCGCTGAAAACAGAAAAGATCATACATGACAGTGACTCTGCTTTCTCTCATGTGAGCAGTCCTTAAAAATTAAATCCTTAATTTAAAAAAAAAAAAGGAAAAAAAGGCTAAATCATACTAAAAATAATTCTAGGTAAATTAATTTCTTTTTTAAGGTAAAAAAAACCTAACACATTTTTACCTAAATTTAAAACAAACAAACAAACAAGCAAGCAAACAAAAAGAATACACAGGCTTCTATTTACTTCTTACTTAAATCAGCTGTAAATAAATGGTGACCATTTTATGGTCACTGAAGAGAATAAAACAGTTTTCTACCTTCCGATCATTGTTAAACTAAAAAAGCTATTCTCCTATCATTGGGTTGTCAAGCAACAAGCCACTAATAAGGTGTAATTTATAATTAATGTTCTACTGTCAGCCAAAATGGAAAAGGTTCATCCTGCCAGTTTGCTGGTTCAGGAGTACTGTTAAACTACAGTGCTGTCTATCACCAGGGATTTTTACTTAACCCTGGACGAATTTTCATGGGCAGAGTAAGCTAGGTGCTTTTTTTCCCATTGTAGTCTTGTGTTCTAGCATTCAGAATGTTAGAGGGCAAGTTGAAAATCCTATATATAGTACAAGGTTCTCTTTTCCTTTCATATGCTTGTGGGGTATAACTGTAACAGAGAGAGGATATTCATAGCACCTATTTTAGTTTGTTGCCTAAATCAGTTTTAGTCTTCTTAAATTACCTCCTCACAGTCATTGTGGTAAACATTGGTAAGAAGCACTACCAAATAAATTAAGAAAAGAGATCAAACAAAACATATGGAAAAATTGGTTGTAAGAATATGCACTGTAAGCAAGGGAGGCTATTGTCTAGCAGCCATGGATGCAACAGGAAACTTGTGCTGAGCCAGAACTAGGGCACTGGGAAAGGTAAGCTCAGGATAAGCAACCACTCAAATAATCTACCTGCAGGTGTACAGGACTTGGTTTCACTCTTTTAGAAGAGATGAGTTCTTCCCTTCTTCAGTAATCACATGAGGTGTCTGCAAAAAATAGGACATTCTGTGAATATACCAAACACATAGAATAGAAATTTGAGATCACTGTATTTTTGGGGGGCGGGAGGGAAACAGCTGAAAAGAATAAACCTCCTGAAAGTTCAGTACGACTTGCATAACAAGATTTTCATTGTCTTGTGGAAACCTTAGTGGTTTCACATAAGAAAATTTGCAATTTTGTTAAAAAAAACTGGCACAATTTTTATAGAGTGTTTTTGTTTATTTGCTTGGAAGATGCTTCACTAGGGATTCAGTACTTCTGGTAAGAACCACCTAGTAAGGGTAATGGAAAACTGTAATAAACTACACTGTATTTACTGATAACGCTGGTGCTCTTTAAGACTGGTATGTTGAACACTATCCAAAAGATTCTATCAACGTCTAATTAATTAATTGTTCTCTATATAGCTCAGCAGATATTTGCAATATTGCCCACAAATTTCCTTATTGATAATGATGTTATTTGAGTTATGCTCACTAAAAGTAAAATCCCATGCATTTACATTTTCCTTATTTCCTTCATCTTTTTTAGGGTTTTTCTCTCTTTTTTTTATTTTGGAGGGGAGGAGATTGTTGGTGGGGAGGAGAATTTATGTGATGCAGCCAGCTGCATCATGTTCAGTTTTATTGTGTGGTAGCTTAACCCCATATGACAATGAAGACCAACACAGCTGCTCACTTACTCCCAAAACCCAGCAGGACAGGAGAAGTGAAATGCAAGGGTGAAAGTGAGAAAACTCACGGGTCAATATAAGAATAGTTTAAAAATCGCAATGAAAAAAACCCTTTTAATAAAGAGTAAAAAAGGAAGAGATATTAAACCCAAGAAAAATAAACAATGCAAATGAAAACAATTGCTCTGCATCAAAGGACTGAAGCCCAGCCAGGCCCGGAGCAGCTCTTGCCCCAGCCCTTTATTCTGAGCATGAAACTGCAGAGTATGGCCTCTGCCTTGTGACACTTGGGGTCAGCTGCCCCAGCTGTGTTGCCTCCCAACCCCTTGTACCCCCCTAACTGGGTGGGGTGAGAGGCAGAAAAGTCCAAAACACTGAATGGCAGTGACTGAAACATCCCTGAGTTATCAACAGCACAAATTTCAGCACACATCAAACCACAGCTTCATACTAGGCGCTGAGCAGAAAACTAACTCTATCCCAGCCTAAACCAGCACATATTCTGAGACTGGAAAACTGAGTATTGCGAACACAAACCCATTAACACGGTACTTAAAATTAAAAGGCTTGCAGTTTGGAGAAAATTAACTTTTACTTATATAACAGTCCAGAAATCAACCAAACATTACAGTAGATAGATAGCCCACCAGAGCCTGGGCTAGCTCAGAGAGCTCCAGTGCTGTGCCAGGTGTGGGAACAACTGCAGTGTGGGGTTTGTGCCCACAGCTGAACCTTTAGAGCCACTTGCTCTCCAGTGGAAGGGCTCTCACTGCAGTCAGGGGGTGGGTAAAGGACAAGGAGAAGGCTCTGCAGTTCTGAGGTGCCAACAGGAGGTTTGTTCAGGTTGAACAGGTCAGGAACCAAAGAGCCCTGAGCACTGCTGTGCTTGGGATTTTATCCAGCACCAGAGCAAAGGGTGGGTACCAAACACAAGCCAGGGAGGGATCAGCAGGGGCAGAGTGAAGGGGTTACAGCATTTATTTGGGGTCAGCTGGGGCAAGTGGGAGCAGAGAGCAGTCACAGGGTCCAATGGGACATCCAGGGTTAGGAAACACCCAGGAACACCCAGGGGGAGGAACGCTGAAAGGATTGGTTCAGGGTTGGAGTGACATGGAAGGTGCCAGAACAAGGGGCAGGGTAACAGTGATTGAGAGGGAAGGAGCTGGAACAAGGGGTGGGGAAATGCCATACAAGGTAACTTAGGGGAGGATACAACTTCAGGAATACAATAACTTGGGGAGAACTTGGGGGAACATAAGCACAAACCATTAACATTAAAACTTTACCAATAAACCAGTTAAATGAAACAAATATAGTCTGCAACAGAGAGATGAACCAGTTTCTTATTAATACATGGTCCTAAGACTTTGCAAATCTGTGGAAAACATATGGCTACCCTGTGAGATAGAGTAAGTTTAATTCTATTAATGCCTGATTTTATTTTTTTTTTTACACAAATATTGATATAATTCAGGAAAAAACAGGAAGTAATACTAGACTATGAAGTGTGTGTAGTATTCATAAACTACAGTGGTTTACTTTTTCACCACCCCTTGATAGAAAAAGTGGAATACACAGCTGCAAATTTAAAGATGAGACATCTCAATATCAATGAAATGAGATACTATGAAGTCTAGTTCCAGAAAGAGTACATTCTGCAGGAATGAAATACCATCTGCAAAATCTGTTTTCATTCAACATTTCTCTTTTGAGAATGCTTTAGTAGTTTTTACAGTGTTTACATGCACTATTGACTCTTGAAGTGAAAATTCAAACTCAGTGTATCACATTTCACACATATATATATATATATATATATATATATACACACACACATATAAAACTGACATTTAGCTAAATATTTTGAGTTAAGCTCATTATTGATGTTTATCCATGAGAAGTATGTAGTAAAGTTCCAGACAACCTAGTTGTCACTGTATAACCATAACCTTTTGAGTCAATTAAGGTCAGAAGAAGCTATTCTTCTGCTTAAAACTTCAACTGTTGAAAATCAGTGAGCTAGATGCCCATACTGTAGGAATGAAGCTGAGGTATGCTGACTCTGAATCTGCTCTTAAATGCTTTAATGGATATACCATATACTGTAGGAAGAGATACATTTCAAATGTTCATGGCATTTTTCATAGAGTATTGACTTTAGTGTTAATTTATGTCTCACAATATAAGGCTTATGAAAAATCAGCAAATCCTAAGCTTGCCTATGACATGCTTGGAGTTTTTTTCTTAATTATGAGATGTATACTCTCTACCTCCATAGAAAATTTGCTGTGATGAGAAAGATTGTTTTGTACTGAAAGATCAATCAAGTGCTTGGATTTTAGACCAGTTCTTCATTTTATTTCAAAGTGACTACATTTATACATAATGCAGAGTGGTGACCTTTTGCTAAGCTCTTTTATTTTTCTCCAGAGTTTTTAAACAAATATTTGTGATATTGGTTATTCAGATTTGCTTATTTATGTGATCTTGTCTGGGTAACCCTGCATTTATTTTTGAGAACTGAGTATTTGCTAGGAAATGTAGATATTTCTCTGATAAATATAGTTCTTTTAAACACATTTCACACAATAAGCATTGTTACTTAGGTTGCCTTACATTTTTTTCCCTCACCTCAGATAAAACAGATGTCAAACAGTTGTCTAATGTTTACCATTTAATCCTAAAATAAACATCTATAGTCCTAATACCAAGAATTTCAAAGACACAAACCAAGAATTTCTTTAAAATACACACATATACACACAGACACACTTTGCAATGGAAAGCACTGCTTTAAACTAAGATGTTTAAAGCTATTTGCATTCCCTTTAAAAAAGTAAATTCAGAAAAACAGGAGTAATATTTTTCTTTTTTATTTTTGTAGTAAATCTATTATTCTTTCCCCTTTTGTGAGCATCAAAATATTATATTCAGAATTTTTTTTTTCAACAAATTAAATCAGGGTTTGCTCAGAGAATTTTTAGCCTAATGTATTTTATTCTCTTGGTTTTGTCAAAATACAGGGGCCACAAACTAGTCTTTTAATGACTTGATTCAAGGAGAGTTAGCAACTCACAGCATGTAATCATAGAATCAGTGAATCATTTTATTTTGTAAAGAAGCTTAAGGTCATCTGGTCTAACTGCCAAGCTAGTCCTGTTGAGACCCCCACTAAACCATGTCCCCAGGTGTCACATCTACATATGTCTATTTTTAAAATTTTCCTTAGTTCTCTGAAATTACAGTCTAGAAGTCTGTATTACTTTGAAGTATTTCTTGATTTCGATCTTTTAGAAGGACCTACATTTTTTGGTTAAGAAATGTCTTTTTGTTTCCTAAAAGATGGAAATCAAGAAATACTTCAAAGTAATACAGTCTTCTTAACCAAAAAACCCTTAAAATTAACTGGCCCAATGTGATTTAGTGAAATAGAGACACCAGATCTTTGTATCTGAAGGTCCATCCAGTTTTATATACCACTACTGGCATATTACATAAACCATCAAAAAGTTCCAGGGAAAACAGACATTTTTGGAGCTGAGACTCAGTCTGACCTTAAGCCTAAAAATACATATTTTGATATTATAAAAATATTCTCTCAGTATTAAGTCAATCTAAAAATTAATAGTACATTTTTGACAGTGGCCAATAGTTGATTTTTAGAGAAAGAGCGATGAGTAAAAACAGTGACCTGAAGATATCAGCAAGCTTTAATTTCTTCCAGGTTTTTAGCATTAATGTAGAAGTTATTTCTCCAAATTCAAATAGTTAATCTTTTGATTTTGTATGGTCCTTTCCTATAAATATGGAGGACAATTTTCATGCAACTGATTTTTTTTCTGTCCTTTTAAAGGCTGAAATTTTGCCAGTTTGTTCTTCCGTGCTGAAGGACCAGGCTTGCTCTATTTATTTCAGAATGTGGTATTTGTTAGAGATATGCTTCTGTTTCAATTTGCTCATTTTGACCTTGAATGCATTTTGAAAAAAATACTGTCTCTAGTCCAACAACTGTGTATCTGCCCATAAGTAGTGAAAGGAAATAGTGAGTTCAAGCATAGACATGGTCCAGAAAGTTTCATGACAAAATGATAAAATACTGCTCAGTTCAGTAGTTACGGTTGTGAGGACTAAGATTATCAGAGCTGCAATTATCTGGAATGAGCTTGTCTTCTCTTGAAATGTGATACTAGGAATTGTATATGTGATATTTATGTTTTTCTTTTTACAGAAAAATGTAATCCCCTTGGAATCATTAATGTTACAATCCTCAAAATACCCAGAAAAGGTTGGGAAGAATTATTATAAACAAATAGAAAGTCTCATATGAAGAAAAAGTAAATCTCTTAGAAATATTTGTGTCCACAAAGAATGTAAAATAGGACAAAGTCTATACGAGCACAATGTCTTGTCTGTTAAGGTTTTGAAAGTTAGCAGGGCTAAGACAAGTACAATAAAGTGAGAGTGCATAGGCTTGAAGTGCCTGTTTGGTTAGAGGCAACTGCATTACTGTTTGAGTTTTTTTTGTTTGCTTGTTGTTTGAAGAAGACCAGAAACAAGAGAGGAGGAGAGCTCTTATATTCACTTCTCCTACAGTCACATGAGCCAGCAGCTCTGGCCTTTCTTTTCCATTGAGCCCTGTTAGTCTGCAGGAACATATTCCACCTACTAGATTACTGTGCCAGGGAGTGCAAGGCAGCACTGTGATCTGTACACTAATCCAGACTTTGTATGGAACCTTGGATAAAAGCAGAAATGGTTTCAAAAAGAGAAACCATGTTTTGACTCTTCTAACAAAATAGCCAAAGTATTAAATTTCCCAGATAGCTGTTGTCCCTGTAAGGCACTTACCCCGGCCTAGTCTTTACAATGGCAAATGAGAGTAGCCTTCACTGCACTCTCATGCCAGAGTAGCAGCAGTATCTCCTGGCCCTTCACTGTAATAAGAGAAGCGCAAACTTAAAATACCTTCTGACTCTTAGTGCCTAAATGCGTTTGAATAACCCTCTGGGTCTCAGATGCCTATCTTGTACTTCAGATACCTAAGTGCATTTTTGGATCTCACTTCTACTATTTATTGATTTCAACAGCACTTAAATGCTCTGGTGCTTTTAAAATTCTATTCATCTTCTATCTGTCTTTTTAGAGAGCTATTGGTTTTAAAACCCATCACACAGCACAAAAACCTGAACCTGGATTAGCTGAATCACAGGATGGCCAATCTAATCAATGATGTGGACTTCCTCACTAATCAAGCATCTTCTAATGTACATACAGTTAAATAATAAAAGTCTATTCCAATAGCCTGAGTAAGTCCATATACTTAATTTAATAAGCCCACTGAACCAAAATGGCAATTGATGAAAATAACGGCTTTACACTGTATATCCCATTTTTATTTCCAGATATTTTAATTTCTTCTTGATGTATACAATTTTTCTTTTTATATTTTTCCCCAAAGGATCAATTAGACTTAATTTAGAATTTATGGAAATATAGCCAGTGTCTATTCACTCAGTTTTATCTTAACAAAAAGGTACTGATCCTTTTAGGAGAATGTATCTAAAAATTCAATTAATATATATTAGGGTAAAACCTTTTATGATTAAAAAATTATTTTTCACTGTAGAGGAACCAATAACAACAGCAACAACACAGGGTTTTGTTTTGTCAAAAAAAAAAGGTATTTTAAACATGTTGAGGCATCACATGAAATATCCATCTTTATTTAGGATGGTTATTTTGCCCAGAAGCAAAATCCCAAACCCCAGAGAAATCCCATAAAACCTTCCTATAAGGATTTCCTATAAGGGAAATCCCTTCTTATAAGGATGATTTCAGCTATGCTGTATTTCAAAAGAAGAGCAAACAGGAAAATATTTATCCACAAAACATGCAAGAACACTATGTACAGTAGGTAGTCTTGGAACCACTCTGTTACATTAAAGTTGAAAATGGTTGGAAAAGAACAGCAAAAGCCAAAATCATCCAAGAAAAAAGAAAAAAACTCAAAAAGTTTTAATAACAAACTACACACTTCTCATGGAAATTGGTATATTTTTTCCCTTAATTTCTCATAATAAGAGAAATAGAAGTATGAAAGGAAAGAGGGAAGAATGCAAGATTGAAATAGAGAGAGAAAAGGAGAGAAGATCATCAATCCTGGGTCCAAACCACCTGGGCTTTGTGGGGGTACCTTTTTATAGGTAAATTTACCCCACCCTGGGCTTAGGTTTCTCACTGTTCATTTAAATGAGTTAGCAAGTGCAGTCCAGTCTTCTGGACCCTTCTGGAAATAGGTTGGGGAGATTTGAGGGTCTCTTGTTGGTCTTGTTCCCCCCTCTATGGGTCTTGACCCCCTTGATCCCATTCTTGCACTCCCAGTTGCTCTGTGTTATGCAGTCTCCATTGAGTTTGCCTTACCTCCCCTTTCCAGCTACATCCTGTTCTACCTTACCCCCTGGAATGGCCCTCATTGTCTGAGGCAGAGCAGCACATGAACTCCTCACTGCCCAGGTTTACTATGGTTGCCCAAAGTAGCTGTGGATGCCCCCTCCATGGAAGTGTTCAAGGCCAGGTTGGATGGGGCTCAGAGCAGCCTGGTCTAGCGGAAAGTGCCTCTGCCGACTGTGGGGGGGTTGATACTCAGTGATCTCTAAGGTCCTAACTAACCCAAACCACTCTGTGAATGCTTAAAAAGATATTAAGGCAGCTATCTTACGTGGTTTGTAAAGATTCATGAAGGAGAATTGACTGAGACCTCAGGAGTGACATTCACACAAGACACGTTAATTATAGATTTCTTGTCAATCAGTATTATGGTATGTTTAACAATAATATAAAAGGGGCAGATTGAACAAAGAAGAAAATATAGCTTTATACTGAACAAGGGGCAGCATAAAAGACAGCAGAACCTTTGAGTCAATACTAGCTGCATTTTATTTCCCTTCCTCTACAACATAACACATACTGTCTTTTTTAAAGGTACTGTGAGACAGATAGTCGAAAAAGTGAAAGACTACTTAGCCATTTCCAATAATGAAGGCAAAAGTAAAGAATCATTTGACAAAAATGTTCATTTCCTGCTCTTACTTGCTATCTGGGTCAAGCAACTGGCATGTCAGCATAAGTAGTACCTTATGTCTCTTTTAACAAAACAGATATATACAAACCAAGCCACACTTTGGCTTGTAACAAGGTAGAAGATCTGTGTAGACATTCATTCTGTCCATTCTGCATTTCCATCTTTCATTGTTGCCTTTTTTTTTTTTTTTTTTTTTTTTTTTTTCCCCAAGGTCTGGCTTGCTGCAAGATATTTCTGTGGAAGGAATTAAAATATAAACAACTTTTCTCCCTGTCTGTGACATAGCCTCTCAAACTGACAAAAGCTAACAGGTTTATCTGTGGGAAAAAACTCTTCATAAAAATTACAATTTGTGCCTGCAGGTCAGAGAGAGCCTTTGTCTCTCTGTACAAAATTCAAAGATGACACAATGACATTTATCTCCACAGGGCTTCTCTAACAATATTTCTAATGGAGAATAATATATTATACATCTCTAGCAAAACACCAAACTGACTGCAGGACTCAGAAAATGTTTTTCTAAAAGTGTGATACATTTCACAATACACTACAGACATTGAAACTACCCACATTAAGTTTTTGTTCAATTAAATTAGAATAGATTAGATGTCACTCATGAATTTTCTTCTGCTCTTCTACAGTAATTCATTTAATTGGCCTCAATGATCAACTCTGGGGTTTCTGATCTCCAGTGAATTTGTTCTGCCCAGGAGCACAGTTTGCAAGAGATATATCAATTCTGAGTACTTGTCTTCAGTTCACTCCAGGTTCTCAAGTAATTACATGACTAGACATGCATTTCAGCAAAAATAACCAAAAAAACCCATCATCCAAACAATTAAAAAAAATTACTTTAAAGTTCCTAATTAATTTCTACCTATTCAACAGTGCAAGTCTTTATATTTATTTCATATCAGATTATTTTCCATCAGTTAATTTCCACAGTTAAAATAATAAAGCCAGCTACAATATTGCAGTTAGCACATGGTATTTCTGTTTGAAAACAGTGGATATACAGGGTCAACAGCAATTGTATATGACAATTTTGCTAGAAGTATGGATCAGTAGAACACAAGGATCACATTGAGTTCTTGGTGGGTTTTCTTATTTTAAAATACTAGTTAAAGCACAGCATGATGGGCAGTAGGAAACTTTCACAAGAGGGAGAAAAAGGAAGAAAATCATGCCTCTTTAAAGCTAGACCCAGAGAGGCTAAAAAACCACACATGGATTTATATGTCTTTCCTACATGACTTCTTAGACTTGTCACAAAGTTAAAATGTTAATTACAGACATTATGAATTATCAAGTCCAGGTGTTTTTATGAAATAAGTTTGAGTAAACATGGAGCTGAATACCTAGAGACCAAAAAAGTAATCAGAGCTAAGAAAGCTGGCAGGAAGGTGAAAGAGAATTTTTTTAGTTGGGAGTCTCTGTTCTCAGGAAGCACTTAGACTCTGAAATCTGTCAAAGGTGTAAGACAGCAAGATACAAGCAATCAAGATTTCTGGTCTGTGTTGGGCTATCTTTCTGGTACAAGTATCACGATGATGCACATGGGAGTGGGCATGTACTCTGAGCAATCTTTAATTCCCTCCTAAACATATTTTTATATCCTGTACATATTCATGTTGGTTTGTTCTCTATATGAAAATAAATATAGAAAATTCTCTTAAGTCTGTGAAAGAAAAGTATTTCTAAACTTATACTTTCCAATTTATACTAAAAAACAATTTGGTTTATGGTTGCTATCAAGAGGAACAGAAAACTCTCAAGTGAAACCTTTTTCTAACATGGATATTGGTGAATTGATTTAAGGGTTGATGAAATAGAGCAAAACACTCATTAGATATTTGAGGACTTAGGAATTCTGTTCTTATGTATTGACTGTTACTTCAATTAAAAAAATAGATTTCATTCATTTGTTCCTGATTGAGCAATCTGCCACTGAACCAATCTGGAGCTGCACCTGAATTTTCTTAATACCTCTCAAAATAGAGGTTACACAGCAATCTGCAGTGAACTATCAGCTCATTGAAGGAACAAAGCAGTAATCATTACTTTTCTCGTCTAAGCTGTTGCTTTTCAGAGCTTCATCACTTTAATTTATGCCTGAACAGTTCTTTACACACAAGCAAAGGACCATTTAGAATGCAAGAAACTAGGAAAGACTTTATAGAAAATCCAAACATACTTGACAAGCTGATGATATGTGGATTTAAGTTTGGGATCTGTGTATCAGGACAATATTTTGGAAGTTCTGTTTGAAAGCTAGATCTGGTAAGGATCAAAGAGTGAAATTCTTCAGGAATAAATTCTCCAGTTTATTCCACTCTGCTCCAGTGTGCCCCCATGGGGTCACACATCCTATCATCAAACCTGCTCCAGCAAGGGCTTTTCTCTCTACAGGGCTACAGGTCCTCCAAGGAGCCTGCTACAGTGTGGCTTTGTGGCAGAAAGGTAAATAAATTATGAAAGAAAGGCCGCATAAAATCAGGCCTTGCACTGCTAAATTAATAGCTAGCTTGTCATTTCTATGTGCAGCTAAAGTAGCTTGCAATTTCTCATGTGAAAACGGTCTTGGGAATGAGAGTTCGTTAACACAACAAACTATTCCTGGGTGAAAAACAACTGCATCTGCAGTAAATAAGAAATCTGTCTCATGGGAATTAGGGAACAAAATATGTAATTTAACTAAGAAAAGAGATATTTGATGGACAAGCAAAATACCTTTTAATAACCAATGAGTGAAGCACGTACCTTTGGTGAAAGGAATGTATAAAAGGGGAAAAGAGGTTGAAATAAAAGCTTTTTTCTGCCGTGGAAACTCATGGTAGTTATTGTGTCATGATCGCCTCTACAGTGACATGGTCTTCCATGGAGTCACAGCCTCTTTTGGATATCCATCTGTACTAGTATGGGGTCCTCCACAAATTGCTGGTGGACATCTGCTCCACTGTGGACTTCCATGGGCTTCAAGGGAACCTCTGATATTTAAAGTACTCCCTTCCCTCTTAACTCACCTTGGTGTCTACAGAGCCGTTTCTCGCATAGTCTCATTTTTCTCTCCAGGTTACATTTGTGCAGGAGATTTTTCCCTCTCCTTAACTATATTATCCCAGAGGCTGTGCTATCCCCACTGATGGGCTTGGGCTTGGCCAAAAACAGGTCTATCCTGGAGCTGGTTAGCATTGGATCTGTGGGACATGGGGGAAGCTTCTGGCAGCTTCGCAGAAAAGCCGCCATTACAGCACCCCACATCCAAAACCCTGCCATGGAAACCCAGTAAATTCCACACTCTCCTCTGTGAATCACATACTTAAGAATTACCATTAAAATACACATTTACCACATAATCTTCTCAAATTTCACAAACTCAGCTCACATTACAAAAAAAAAAAAAAAAAAATTTAAAAATGTAGTCCCCACACCAAAATCAAATTAATATCATCACAACACTGAATGAAAGCGTAAAATTTACACTCATTCTACCCCTTGTCCCATCACTACAACATGACAACTGAAATTTCCATGATCTTCCAATCTTTATTCTCTAGCTCTATTCAGTCCATGTTTTGCCTATTACCATTCCTTGTGTCTTGAATTTTTCAGGCCCTACACTGTTCACCGAAAGCAATCATGATAGGTTGATCTTAGCTGGATGATAAAATGATCTGATGCCTGGACCATCTGCTTCTCCTCCCTCCAAAATCTTCTTCTCCTTAAGAGATTAAAATGTATTTTCTCAGGTGTTCCTAAAAAAAACCCAACAAATATTTATGTGAATTTTAAGCTCAAAATTTAGCATCAAAAGCAATCATGATCTGAAATGCTAATCTGGAATAAAGTGCCTTTTCCTGTACAGGCTATTAACAAGGTATTGACAGACTGCTCTTCTATCAGCCTACCTACTGTATTTTTTAATCAACTTTTGTCACCTCTCAAACTTTGTGTCAGAGAAGACATAATATCTTGCCTCCACCATAAAGCTGACATTAGGGTACTTATTCTGACTATAACTGAGAACCATGTGCTGCAGCACATTTACAAATGCAGTCCTGTGCTAATAACCCACCTAGGTACAGCCATCCCCCTGGGTGTCTGCCTCATGCACTGGGCAGCTGTTATAGCACACTGCTTTAAATAAAAATAGATTAAATATATACTGCTTACAATGAAAATTAAATATGTCTTCCAGAACAAATTATATAAAAATTCACCTAACAGCTGAATTCATATACTTCTGTTATGATAAAATTCAATTTTGGATTAATTGATATTTTTCCTGCGAAAAAACTTAAGGTGAATCTCTATGGCTGCCTGTATTTAGTACTGAGTCATTATGGAACTATTTTAAGGGTGGTAACATTGTATTGCAGTATTCTGCAGATTCAATTTTATAAAACTCGTAATTAAGGATTTGGTTTTATTCAAAGAGGAGAGTGGAACAAGATTTTCCTTTCCTGTTCCCATATTCTTTTATTTTTCAATGGTGGAATGACTACGCTTAAATAAGATTAGGTTTGGGGAAATTATATGTAAAAAAGTTGTTTCCCAGATACGTTATTCATATTTCAGGAGAAAAGCTTGTTAGTTGTTTTTTTTTTGTTTGTTTTAACTACTGCAAATAGGTATTTGGGCAAACTGTCAGTCTCATCTTACTGTACTTTGGTTTTTCAGGGAATGCCAAATTGGTTCCTACGTTTCTCACTAGATTACAGATGGTACTGAAGGATAAACATACATATGTATCAAATACTTCACTTTTTAGAAAATGTCATAATTGCAATTACATTTTTTTTCTCTAATTAAAAGGGAAAGTTGCTAATTTATTCAGTAATAAATTGAGAATATTTATTACAATGTTATTTACAACATGATTATATTTGTATGCACATAGATTGGTATTGTGTAATTTAAATATTTAAAATAAAATGCTTTTACAAGTTCTAAAATTAAAACTTCTGTTAGAAAATACAAGAAAAAGTATAAATGCATCATTATGGACTATGATCCTCTTTTCAAGGAATACTTAATTTCATTGGAATGTCATTTATAATATGGGAAATAAATACTTTGTGGAATATGTTGAATTTGTCAGGCTAGACTGTTTTAGAGGTATTTTTTAGATAATAAAGTTTATTTTTCACATTTTTTTGTAGGATAGATATGTTCATTTTGCCTTAAGTAATATGCATCTCAAAATTATATGCAGCACATTGCCTTGCCTGAATATATAGCAATAGAGGGTTTTTTTTTCCTAATTATAGAGAAGCTTAGCAGAATAGAGGAGGGAAAAAAACTCTTGGTGAGAAAAATCCACTCAAGAACAATAGCCTAATTTAAAGATGGGAAGACTCTACTCTTCAGTTCTTAGCAATAAGGATTTTCTTCTCTGGTCAAAAGAAGTAAGATCAAAAGACAGCAACCTATTAAGAGGAGAACCCTACAGTGAGGCAGAAGCTGTCAGTTTCTTGAGGCTGAGAAGCAAGATTTACAATAGATGAGAATTTACTGGCTTCTCAAACACCAGTATACACCATATTTGTGTAGAGACTGAAGGGAATGCTAAACATAAGTCAGTTAATGATTGTATTTTTGCTTCAAAACAACCTCCAGCTGGTCTAAATAATTTAACAAAATGAACCACAGTTCATTTAGATGTATCTGCTCTACAGTTGCACAATCCTGTTATTTTCCAAGGCTTTCAAATAAAAATATTCAAGACACCAGGAAAATGACACTACTTCTAACTTTAAAGTTAGCAGTCAAGCTGATTTCAAAGACCATAACAAGAATGACCTGCTCACAGAGAAACAAAGGTGTGAGTCAGGTACTTTGATCAGGAGCAATGATGGGACTGAGCAACAAAAGCCAAAGCTGACTCAGGGACTCCTTATTCTGAAAGTTGTACTTCAGAAATGAGAGGTCCTCAACTCAGGTCCTCAACAGTAATTGTTCTGTGGTAAATAACAATTTCATGTTCAAAATAATGGAAAACTTGAATTTTGGAAAGATATTATTCTTCTTCTAGATGGCAGAAATCAGGATGAAAGCTTATGTATGTACAAATTATCTTGATCAGTCCAGCGTGTGATCTTCCACTTTTCTCTAAAATAGGACTTGGGGTCAGAAAAGAATTCTTCTCAGCTACAAATGACTAATAAAAATTCTTGTAAGATTTAGCAGGATGGTTTAATATATATTTATGTAAACAGCATGGTAGAACACAACCAGTTGTTATATAAATACTCAGTACATTTCTTCCCACTCTTTGATGTTTTTTCCCCAGACTTTCCCCACCTTTTCTGCCTTAACATGAAAATAATCTGTTTCAATAAATTAATCAAACTTTATTTGTACTTAAACGTTGGCTTTGACTGCCAGAAAGAAAATTATTTATAATAATACAAGTTGAAACTAAAAGACTCCCAACAAATTTATTGTTCATGTGGTCTGCTATAGCTGCTACAACAGGTTTTCTTCAACTTTTTTAGCTGTTTTAGCCATTTTAATGTAATTTTATTTAGAAAAAACCACCAAAACTCAGGTTCTTACAGTTTCCCAAAGGAATCTACTGGGTAGTGCAATGGCCTTCAGTAGAAAATGGTTTTCAATACAAAACTTCCGTGTTTGGATTCATCCCACTATTACCAGTATTTCCACTTATTTCTCAGAAAGAACAATTTATTGAAGAGGAGGAATGTGATACTGACACTATTGAAATACATGTAAGTTGGGATGATTTTCTCCTAACAGTCATTTATTCTTTATTCCATTAATCAATGCATTGATAATGAAGAGGGTAAAATATATGATGACATTTTCAATTATGTCTATGATGATACACATATTCTATGCAGATATATTTTATGTTTTATTTTGCTTTCCAAAATCTGTATAGTTTTGGTATGCTGCAGTCTATTTGGAGAGTGTAACGTGTTTGATTTCTCGCTGCCTGTCGGTTCCATAATGTTAAAAAAAATTAAGCTCTAGAACTAACAGGAGAAAAATGTGTTCTTAATTTTGAACTCCTCAAGTGAAGAACCATGAATGTCCTAGACTGATAATTACAGCACTCTGTGAATGCAAGAAGCTGAATTCCACCTCTCTTGCATATATAAGTGTTTTAGTTTGTAAATTTGCAAAGTGCACTGAAAGACCTGGAAGCAAATATGTAAATGCTGTGCTCCCTTTTTCATCCCCTGTAACTGGTAAATTTGTTTTATTTGAACCTATAATTTGTCCATGCCTGACTACAACAATCCCACACTTTATGAAGGAAAAATAGAAGTTGACATCTCTTCCATTTTATCCCCATTAAAATTCCATTATGTTTCACTTTTCAAGTATCATACCGCCAAGTAGAAGTGGTCACAGTGAAAATGACTAAATCTAGTTATTTCACTTCCTTAGCACAAAGTATTACTTTGGAGTAAAAAATAGGGAGGTTGTTTTTCCAACCCCTTGTTAAAATGGCATCACCATGTTGTTTGGCCCTACTTTCAGGAGAGAACTGAGTGGTCTGAAGTCTGCATTGATGTTGAAAGGGTGAAGCCTTTGTTTTCAGGTGGCTTCTGGTATAGAAACATCTCTAAACTTATGGTTTTAAATGATCTGTATTCAGACTGAGGGAAAAAGAATCTGTAGCCTGATGACAGGGATATTCCCCCACAGGGAAAAAAAAAAAAGAAATAATATACTTGAATCTTGTGAAATAAGTTCCCTTGCTTTTGGGAAAATGTTTCAAGCAGAATTTTGTGTTTTGCACATCTTTTAATAGAACAATAATATTTGTAGTTGCTAAACTATTTTCACAGATGAAAACAAGCAGAGTGCAATTCAATAATTTCAATGCAAGGTATTTTCCATGTGTATCACAACATCAGACAATTTTGCCTAAGTTTAGATGTGTTTCTGAAAATGTCTAGGCATCCAAATTTAAGCAAGTGGTTCATATTGGAGGTAGTCACTCATTTTAGTCTGTTCAAGTAGTTCTGGAAAATAGGTTCTTTAGTGATTTTTGATTAGATCTACATACCTTTACCTTCCTAAATACCTAAATATGTAACTTGGGTTAGTCTAAAGTCATTTCGATATTTTTAAGCATTTAGTCTCCACCTTAAACTATTTCCACATAAAGGTTCCTTAAACTTAAGCAAGCCAGTCTTTCAGAACACAGTGTAATTGCATAGGACTTAGGAAGTGACACTCTATTTCCATAGTCGAACAGCTCATTCTTTGTACACTGAGACTGTGAAGAGAAAAGGAATTTTTGCCACGATACTTGAAACTACTTCGACGGCATTACATATTGGAAAGAAAAATTCAGCATTCTTTATTTATAATAAAGCGTTTAATACATTGTTTCACTCTAGGCATGATCATCCAGTGAAAGAGTGAAAAATTTTTGTTGACTTGTTTAGCATAAAAAATAAGGAAATATTACTGAATTCTGTAGAGTCCTAAGAGGTTTATTTTTAGGGGATGTTGATTATATATGCTATTTTTATATTTTAGAATGTGAAGTGCAGTTATTTTCTGATTTTGAATTTGATAGTGACAAGCATCAGTTTATTTTAAATTGTATGAAATTAAAATAAAAATCACCAAATTAAATGAGGATGGTCATGTTTAAGACATATTGTTAAGTTTTTGCATTGTTAAGTCATACAGCTGTCAAAACTTACTGTCTTGGAAAGTCAATATTTTGTAAAGAAATCTGTCAGCTTTACAATGTAATGTAACTAACTTGTATATCCTTGTATTTCTGTGCAGAGCGTTACAACAGCTACAGCTCAGTGACTGCTTTGAATTTGACAACAGTCATTAATGTACAACTCTGCAAAAAGCCACAGCCTCCTCTTATTTTATGATCACTTCAGATGGTCCCTTTGAACCTTTTCTAATATCACACCATCACTGCCAGAATAGAAACTATATAGGCATACTCAGTTATATTTTTGGAAATAATTTTCTGTATTTCTCTAAAGTTGTGAGGAAAAAAAACCAAACTGAAAAATCAAAAATCAACATGAGTTATCTGCAACAGTACAGAAATTAATCTAAAATCCCAATAAACTCTTGTGGCCTAAAGAAAGTGATGTACAATGATGACAATGGCAATACATACAAAATAGGATTGAGATTTGTTGCTGGAGTCTTAGTTCCCACTTCTATTGTTGACTGAGTTTGACACTTTTTATGTGCATCATTTTGCAAACATGAGATGGTCTTAAGATTGCATCTTTAAAATAGGAATAACTAAATGAGATGTACTAGAGGACCTGACTTTTCAAAATGAGTTTTAGAATCTGTGTCCCTTGTAATAACTGAGCCCCAGCAGGATTAATGGTATTTGGTCTCTTCAAAAATGTATTATGAACATATAACTAGTGTTCACAACTAACATTTGAACAGAAAATACCGTAGAAGATATCACAAGGAGTAAAAATACCACTTGGAAATTCTTGACTTGACTCTCAGTTATTTCTTTAGGTTCTGAATATTCCTATGAGTGAGCTATAGCCTGATGTTGCTGTGTTCTGTCTTATCCTGCTGGTTCTTTTTCATTTTGAAAAGTAGAGGGATTTCTAGATTTGTCTGGATTGCATCTGTCTCTTTTTTCTATTCTGTAGTCCTCTTTTAATAAAAAAAAAACCTTATTAAATGGTTCAAGTTTAAACATATAAGAATTCCCACAGTAATCTTTGATCACCTTTCTTAAATTAGCACTCCCAAGAGATGGGGGGGAGGGGGGAGGGGTTTGCAGGCACAGCATTTTAATCATAAATCCTAACCTGCAGATTTATAAACTGCATCTGTTTTCAGATATAATTTTGATGCAGTATAAAGATAAGTCTGTTTGAAATTTCCACTGCTGGTTTAAGAATACCGATAGCCAAAATACTGTTTATGTCTTCTAATTATAGATGCATTATATAAAAATAATACATTGATAAAAAGTGACTTATTTTCCAGTAATAAGAATTGCCTATATCCTAACTGTGCTTCACACAGAATGTTTTGCAAGTTGGAAATTTGTGGAACCACTCTTTTCCACGTTTCTAGACACTACACTATCTTTTTCCTATGAAGATTAGGTCACACTTTTTACTCACCATGAGACCTGGACTAGTAGCTCAGAGGCATCTACCATACTCCCTTTATATCAATTCCAGCAACATATGCAGCTTAGGTAAAGTAAAGCAAAGTTACAGTATCAAAGGTTTTTCTTCCAAGTTTACCCAGGCACTTGTACAACTCATTATCAATACTAAGTAAATCATTCATGTCTTTTTTGTGACCATGAGACAGATTGTGTGTAAGCAATTCTAACAGAAATCACAGAATTGCAGTGGTAGTTCTCTCTGTCTTGCATCAGTCCTTTCAAGAAAGGGTTCAAAAAACCTTTACTAGTATCAAGGAACTCCAAATTTTCTTACATATCTTAAATACTGTAGAAATACAGACTCCTTCAAATGCAAAAAAGATTATGAAAACATGTAGAATGTTACAGAGCATGTATTAACAGTTACAGACCTTTCTAGATCTGAAAGACTCTATAAGTCTGTACATGTCTGTAGAAAAGATATAAAGTCTGTATAAAAAAAAGGTTTCTAATTTAAATTAAACAATAAAACATTTCAAAGGGAGAAGAATCAAAGGCTAAGTGCAAGATCTTGCACATGGGTCAGGGCAATCCCCAGCAGAAATTTAGTCTGGGTGGAGAACAGATTCAGAGTAGATGTGACGAGAAGGACTTGTGGGTGCTGGCTGATGAGAAGCTCAACATGACGCAGGAATGTGTGCTTGCAGCCCAGAAAAAGAGCATGTGTCCTGGTCTGCATCAAGAGAAGAGTGACCAGCAGGTTGAGGGAGGTGATTCTCCCCCTCTACTCTGTTCTTTTGAAACCCCACCTTGAGAACTGCATCCATCTCTGGAGTCCCTTACATGGAAAGGACACAGGGCTGCTGTAATGACTCCAGAGGGCCGTGAAGATGGTCAGAAGGCTGGAACACTTCCCATATGAATGCAGACTGAGTGGGTCAGGGCTGTTCAGCCTGGAGAAGAGAAGGCTCCAGAACCTTCCAGTACCTAAAGGGGGCCCAAAAGAAACCTGGAGAGGGACTTCCTAAAACAGCATGCAATGACAGGACAAGGGGTGATGGCTTTAAATTGAAAGAGAATGGATTTAGATGAGATATTAGGAAAAGAAATTCTTCTACTGACAAGGCAGTGAGACACCGGAACAGGCTGCTCAGGGAAGCTGTGGATGCCTCATTCCTGGATATGCAAGGCCAGGTTGGAGAGGGCTTGGAGAAACTTGGTGTAGTGAGAGGTGTCCCTGTTCAACGCAGGGGTTTGGAACTTAATAATCTTTAAAGTCCCTTCCAACCCAAACAATTCTATGATTCTGTGAAATGAAATCATGCAAAAGACTACAAAACCTCAGCTTTTCCCTGGCAAATTTACAACAGACACAGATCAAGCTGTTTCAAATAGTCACAGATTATAAAGTTTATGTTAGAGGTTAAATCATGTCTGCCTAAAGTCAACACTAGGAAACATCTTCACATCCCACAGAGCTTGATTTCAGTGGTTGTATAATAAAAATAAACTCTGTCCTGGAGTTTTGTTTCTTTGGTGTGCTTATGAAGTTTATACCTGCATTAGCAATGAGATGTCCATTTCATCACAATATAACAGGTTGAGAAAGATGACAATCACCTGAGAAATTTTGTCAATTCAAATCAGGAATTCTTTGGAAATGAATATTTCTCATAGGTTTTATAAATTTAACATTTATATATTAACTTCAAACACTGTTTCTATTTTATTATTTTGATTCTATTAATTCAGAAAAATTCTTTAAAAATTAATTATTTTCCATTTAGAGTGGGCTCTTTTTGTTTTCGGCTCATTCTTCAGCTTTCCATAATATTACTGCTTCTTATTTCTTCAGGATAAACATTATGCAAGCAAAATAGCATTATTCTTCAATTAGGATAAGCTGTTCTTATTTATATCCCAATATCCCAAGATGGTAAAATCACTTTAGCATGACAATGTTCTCCTTAAATGAAGTGGCTGGTTGTTTAGATCTCCACAATTTTTTGTCATTTATATATGTAGTTTTAATATTTTTAAATATTCTTGGCAGCTCAAAATTTTCATTCCATGATTTTCAGGTGAAGGTCACAAATAACTTGCTTGAAGAAAACTCCATTAAAAACAAAGCAAAACAAAACAAAGATCCAACCACATTATATTAACTTAGGAAGCTAACATGGTAAAAGAAAACACTTGTCAACACACCATGAGAACACTGGACTCTGACATGTCTAAAGAGTGCATGACACAATTGCCTTCAGGTTTAACTCAGATAACTTCTCTCTACTATTACACTCCTGGTTGTCTTCTTGAAAACCATCATCAAATGCGTCCATAGAAATTAATAAGATGATTTTGAAATTAAATCCCCTCTGTGTTTCAGCTTATTTGATAAGTTTTCTTCAAGCACCTCTATTTTATTTGGAAATAAATGAATTTCAGTAAAATATCTACTAGTAGTCTGATTTTTTCTTCAATAAAACGTAATTATTGAATGCAATCTATACTAATGCACTGGATAATAAAATTTGAAAAAAATTACATTAACGTGTGGGTTAAAGCCAGTTCTGTTTGAGTCAGTGTTAGCCATGTCTCAATAAAAATGGAGCCATAGCTTTTTTCTTTGAGTGTTTAAAAATTACTTCAAGTTGTTACACCTAAGTACAGAAATTTCTGATTGTGTCAGTTTCTCTATATGCAGTACACAAAATACTGAAGCAAAAGAAAAGCAATAGCTATTCAAGTTCCCTCACCTCCTTTGGTCAGTGTCTGATTTCAACCTGTTCTCTATCAGCTCTTGACCACAGAACCATAGAATCATGTAGGCTGGAAACTATCTTTAAGATCATGGAGTCCAATGGTACCATAAATCCCTACCATGCTGTCAGTTTTTCCATGTTTCTGTGGTGGGCTGGTCATGGCTGGATGCCAGGTGCTCCACAAAACTTCTCTGTCACTCCTCTCCTCAACAGGACATGGGAGGAGACAGGCAAAACAGACACAACCTAGGGAATATATTAACTGAATGTATTATCAATTAAATCATAGTAAGATAAGGAGAAATAAAACACCTTTGCCCCTGCTTTTTTCCAGTCTTTACTTCACTCTCTACCTCCTGCCTCCAGCAGCACAGGAGAACAAGGAATGGGGGCTGCAGCCAGTTCATCACACGTTGTCCTTGATTCTCCTTCCTCCTAATGGGGAGGACTCGTCACGCTCTTTCCCTGCTCCAGCATGGGGTCTCTCCCCCAGGGGAGAATCCTCCATGAACTTCTCCAACATGAATCCTTCCCACGGGCTGCATTTTTTCATGAATAACTCCATCCTGAGTCCCTTTCACAGAGTGCAGTCCTTCAGGAACAGGCTGCTCTGGTGTGGGTTCCCTGTGGGGTCACATGCCCTGCAATTAAACCTGCTCCACCATGGGCTCTTCTCTCCACAAGGGCCACAGGTTCTGCCAGAAATCTGCTCCAGTGCAGGCTTCCCAAGGGTCACAACCTAATCAGGCATCTACCTGCTCTGAAATGGGGTTCTCCATGGGCTGTAGGTGGATCTCTACTCCTCTGTGCAACTCCATATGTTTCAGGGAGACAGCCTGCTTCACTATGGTCTTCATTATAGCTGCTGGGGAATCTGCTTTGGCACATGGAGCACCTTCTTCCCCTCCTTCTGCACTGACCTTGGTGTTCAGAGAGTTGTTCTTACATAGTCTCACTCCTTTCTTTTCTGGCTGCTCCTGCACACTAACTTTTACCCTTCTTAAATCTGTTGTACTAGAGACACTACTACTCTTGTTGATGGGCTCAGTCTTGGCCAGGTGCAGATCTGTCTTAGAGATGGCTGGTGTAGGCCTTCACATAAACGTTATTACCATTAAGAACAGCCTTAGAAACCTTTCTTTTCACAGTTCCTTTTTTGCCTGATTGTAGGGGATTCTAATTAATTTCTCACCTTCAGAAAAATTCAGAGTCAAACTGAATCAAACATGTTCACCAGTAACAGTGTTATTATTTTACGATTTCAGGGTAGTCTGACATGGTAGAGAGTCAGAAATTGTTTCTTAAATATAACAGCCCATTTAAAATTTCTGTTCTCTTGAGCAATAAGCCTCAGAAGCAAAGCCAAGATGACAGTATATTCACTGGAAACTTGAGATTCACCAGGGTTTCTTTCTGTTTTGGGGTTTTTATGTGAGTTACAATCAAACATGATGCATCACATTACCTGAAGAAAAGTATTTGGTAATGAAGAATGCCAGGTAATTAAAATGTTTTACTTGGGAACTGCTAAATATTTTCCTAGAATACTTTTTAAAATCCCTACTTTAAAATGATAAATTAATTTAATGTAAATCTAATATTCTTGAAGCAATTTTAAAAATTCAAGTGACACAATAAACACTCTTTTCCATACTAAACAAAAATTAAGAAAAAATTGAAGGGTTTTAGTTTAAGCTAGCTCCTCTCACCATTCTACTTTCTTGGTTTTAGGAAACCTAAATATTCTTCATTTCTGTCTAAGAACATTTGGTTCCACTGAAAGAAAACAGAAGAAAATTTGAGAGGCAGAAATAGGTTTTGAGGATGTCTTATTTCAAGACATGAGGAAGTAGATACTAAAAAGGCTATCCATAAATATGAAAATTGTATAAACTTCACCTTCTCTGCTCTCAACATAAAGAAAAAAAAATCAATTTTAAGAGCTTTTAAATCTGCCAAAGTCTTTTACTAATTTACTCTGCATGCACATGATTAATGGCTGTGGTGAACAGGTTGGGAATGACAGTGCTCTGCTCAGTGGAGGCACGTAGACACGCACTCTGCACACTTATGAAATGATGTGTGTTTTACTGAGTAAGGGTTGAGATTAACTGCTCTATGTAAAGTTGAGAGGAATGAAAACCCAATCTTGTTAATTAATTAATTATTTTCCAGGGAACTGTTTAAATAAAAAATATTGGTCCATACGAAATAATTCTTAATATATTAATGTTTTAGTCCAGATGATGTCAAAGCCTTGTTTAAATGGTATGCATACAAATGACCTAATAGTCATTTATATCGAGAGTATGTTGAAGAGTTTCTCTAATAGAATATATAACTGGACAACTGCTCTCAAATGCAAACATATATTTATAACTCAATTCGTAGTGTAATGTGATACTGTTTGCATCACACTGTAAGCAGTAAAACTGCCTCTTTAAAGAACTC
The DNA here is from genome assembly GCA_018697195.1 of Certhia americana. Taxonomy (NCBI): domain Eukaryota; kingdom Metazoa; phylum Chordata; class Aves; order Passeriformes; family Certhiidae; genus Certhia; species Certhia americana. The sequence continues at coordinate 46,531,143 of CM031860.1, read as the reverse complement.
ATTCCCATAAAATGCCACTTACAACAGATGGAGGTAGAAATAATGCATTAAATAAGGAACAAATATTTACAGCTCTCGGCATATCATGGGCATCCATTAAAATTCAGCCTGCAGCAGGACTAGAATATATTCTTACTGATGTGATATTTCAGTGTTTGAAGAAAGCATGTCTCCTGTGCTATTACTCTTCTCATTTGGCATATGATGTCAATTTGTCCCAATAATAATAAAAATTGCTTGTTTTCTGTCATTTCAGCTGAATACAGATTCATAATAAAATCATAAAGCCATAGTAAATATTTGGCAAATTCTTTAGTCCACCTTTTATAAATACAGAATATTTTTTCCTAAAGTTTGTGGTTCTATAAATAATATTGGACATTTTACACAGATCCTTGAAGGACTGAGTTTTAAAGGTAGCAGAAAAATAAGACTCCGTTTCCACTAAAAATCTATTTTGATTATATAGGGGGACAGTCCTTTATATATAACCTCCTTTATATTCATCAGAGTTGACTATCTGATAATATGTTTCAGTGGCCGCATTATGTATTTTAGGGTAAATTATTTTAATGATTGTGATTGACTCATGAAAGAGAAAAGGTTCTTGGAAACAGTATGGATCAACTAGGGATGAACAATCTGCCTAATCAACTTTTCTGGCCAAATGTCCAGATCTTCACATGACAAGAAAGCAGTCAAAGGGACTCACAATACCTATACAGTGTGTATTAAGAATATGGATTCAGACTTCCCACAGTAGTGCATGATAGGAGAATTAATAGCAATAAGAATTAAGACAGTAGAGGCTCTATCTGAATTTAAGGAAAAATTTTCCACCATTAAGAACTGTTGTCCACAGACATGATGAACTCTCCATCTTTGAAGGTTTTCAAGATCTGACCAAACCAAGTGCTAAGATACCCATTCAATATCATAGATAAACCTGTTTTCAACAGGAGGTTGGATCAACAACCTCATCAGGTCCCTTCCACTCTTAAAAATTCTGTGATTCTAATTAGGGTTAAACTGGAGATGGACCTGAAAAGTACATTCTGATCTATATTAGTACTAAAGTACTAAATTACTAATATAAGTGCATCCCAAAGACATATACTGTATACTGAATTAGTGTTGATACAGGAAATAAAGGAAATAATTCATCATAAAGTCAAGTTCTTTAAAATCGCCAAAAAGCATTCAGATGAAAATAATACTGCAATTTCACTCATTAATTTAAAAAAGAAATTTGGACACTGACCTTCACCAAACTTTGATAGAAGTAGATGAAATGAGGCATGATATCTTCATGGTTAACATATTTTGAAGGTAAGAAACAAAGATAGAAACAAATAATTATTTTTTTAATGGAAGAAGATCAAGAGCATGCATCTATGCTATGGACCCTAATGTATGGGTATTATGATCTCACAAAAGAAATGGGAAAATAATTAACAAAATTCAATGCTCCTACAAAACTATTCAATTTAATCAGTGTGATGGTGGCTTAAATAAAATATTAAAATATAATCAATATTAAATATTAATTAAAATACAATTGGATAATGAAATAACAGGGGAATTTCAGTATTAATAAAAACAACATTAAAAGTATTTAGAAAAGAAGTTCTAGTTATTCATGTTTATCAATAAGTCTTTGTTGTTAAAACTCAGGAAACAAACCTTTGAAAGACTTCTGAACATGTTCGAAAATTGCCAGTGACAGCTGGAAGTGGTACTAGAATGCTAGGAAGCAAACCCAATATAATTATGTCATTATGTTTATCTTTGATGCACCTGGATCTTCAATATTGTGATCAAGTCTAGTCTCCCTGTTTTCAAATGATCTAAAATGACACAGAACACATTGAAAAATTTTCACTGAAGTGAAAATCAGTTTCTAAGATTCCCTGAAATGGGAACGAAAAAAAGGAAATGATGACTTATTAGGGGACAGTAAATAGGTCATGCAAGGCTATCAGGAAGAGATATAGTCAAAATAAGCTTTAATAAAGGTTATAAATGTTATGTGTGGTATAAAAAAAGCTGACTAGCAGCCGCACACCTGTTGCCCATCTTAAGCAGTAGGCAGCAATCAATGTAATAATAAAACGGTTGAAATGAAGCAATGAGAAATACTCTTACCTGCTAGAAAACTGCATCACAGAGTTGAGAATACAGTAGGGGCCTCCAATATAAATATCTTTAAGGACAATTAAACACTTCTGTGTAAGAAAGTTCCATCAAAACCTATAAAATCAGAAGGTTGTAATGGAAGTATTCAGCTCTGAAAACTGCTAAACCTCTAGTTGCCAAAAGTGAGGAAGTTATTTCAAGGAAATTCCATCTTCTGAATGTGAATAACCCCTCTTCTTCTTTTTTTAAGACTTTAAATTGCTATTCAAGACTTGTATGACCGATTATATATTTTTAGTGATGAATGCTTATTTTGCCTAATTTTGATATACTATAGAACTTCATTTCAAATCAAATAAATTGATAAGGGTTAAAGTGCACATTTAGATTTAAACACAACTTTAATGAGGTAAAACCAACAGCACATAAGTGTCTTGAAGTGTCATGAGTTGGACAAATTATTATTTTTCATTTTAACTGTGATGTGAGTCCTTATGTTAGTAAATTATAAGCATGCTACCCATCTTCCACAAACTGTTATGGATGCTAACAACCAAAGTACCCATTTTTTAGAATGCAGTCCATGTTCATGTAAATCTTGTATTTAATTATTACATGAGAAAAACTACTTCTACTAAAGATAGCTTTCTTTTCTATTGCTTGCCTGCAATAACTCTCATATGTGAGAGCCTGCTGTTAACTGTGCCAAATGATTGTTCAGTACAAAGATGTTAGTGGCTTTGCAGCCCTGCAGGATAACAATCCATCTCTGTATCTCACACCTGCTTAATGGACCACAGGACATCTCTAAATCTCTCTACTGACATATTTGAGAAGGCTGTCCTCATGTTAAGAGGCAATGAAGCTAGTTTTACTGAGACAGGACTTTCTATTTGCCTTCTGGAAAACAAAATTTGGTGCATGTCAAACCTCTTTGATGCCACTGTTGATGTTTTTCAGTACCTGTAGTGAAGATTAAACTAGTGACCGTGGGATGTGTTTGATTTTCTCTCTGCTGGAAATAAAGTATGTGGTTTTTCCTACAAAGAAATCTCTCAATGATTCTTGTTTCTCTTGAGAATATTTAGTAAAGGATGTATTTATAAACTGACAATGTATTTCTTATTGGTGCATGCATATCTAATATGCACAGCAACCTTGAAAACACCAACATTTTAAAATACCAAAAATTTTTACAATTACTTTAATGTTGCCTCCTCTATTATATGCATATTGGTGTATTTTTTTGTTTTCCTAAGTCCTGGGGAGTCTCCTATTTCAAAAGTTTAGGTAGCAGTCTTTTCAAAATCCTAAACTCCATCTTTATTTCATATGATGTACATTACTTTGGAACTGTAAACCATTCATACTTTCATCTTTCCAAGTAAGTGCCAAAGTTTGCATGTTAATAGTCTGATAATTCTCTCTTATTCTCTGTTCATTAATTTCCTTTCGGCTTCTTTTTCTTTATCAATTCCTTCCTTGTTGAGAAGGTGCCAGCAGCACTTAGAAACATTCCAAATAAAACTCACACTTTAAAGTGGATAATGGCTGTGACTCACTTATAACCTAAAAAACCTCAAAAACTTAATCTGCCAAAATTATGTAGTCACGTTCCTGTGTCTTCCTAGTAGTCTCTTTGTCCTCTCCAATTTTAAAATGTTTTTTCATCTACCTATTTCAAAAGGCACGGTTGTTTTTTGTCTTCATACAATTTTCTGTCTAAAATGGGATTATAATCCTAAATTAGGTGGTATTTGGAGTAATATGAAATTGGAAAGTTGTTAGTAGGCAGAATAAAGGAGGCAGCAGTACACTTAGTTATTTGAGCATAAAATAGCAAAACCATAAATTCAGCAGAAGGCTCAGAAAGATGAAAGAAGTAAGGCAGATAAAATGAGCATAACCTCTACAAAGATAGGAAGTGCCAACCTGAACGTGGTCGTACTCAGTCCAAAAAAGAATTGTATGATACATAGAGCTCCATGTTCCAGGGAGAAAATATTAATACCATCAACAATGGAATTGGGAATGAGGTATCAAATATGGAAAAGACAATTAAAAATAGGAAAGAAATACGAGAAGGAAAGGAAATTGATATTCTTACATGGAGTAGGAAGAAGTAATTAAAAAAACTACTAGCAAAAGCTATATAAAAGTGTAAATGCTACCAGTATCTTAGGGGCTAGAGCAATAGTTCTCACTTGAAACACCAGAGAGATTATGGCAAATTGAATAACCGGTCCATTTGACTGAATATAGAAATTAATATTTGTTGATAATAGCCACATATAACACTTAAAAAAGCATAATGATAATTTAGGGTTAAGTCATCATTCATTCTTTAGAATTGTTCTAGATTGTAGTCTTGAAATGAGAATGTTGACCTCAGTTTTGTGATGGAAATTTCCTTATTTAATGCTCCTGTAAGACTGTAATATCTATCAAGACTTGTGCTTTCATTGACACAAGAAGCATCTTTATATCTAATTTTGTCATGTTCCAGTGATTTTTTTTTTACACTTCAATAAAACTCTATCTGTGTTTTTTTCCACTTGCTGTTGCTTTTTCGTTTTTTCCCTTTCATGAAAACATGCAGCTGACTTCTGCTTAGATCCTGTACATACAGACCATTTACGTATGACAGGAAGTGGTAATTGAATGATTGATGTCACCATTCTTTTGTCTTGATTATATGGCACAGTGGGCTACATTAAATTTAACATTTAATATTTAAATTTTGTGATAAGCTATGTCACTATGATCATGGAAAATCTACAGATACTATGTTTATTGATGTGTCAGAATTCTTGGTTTGGTTGATTTCATGAGAAATTAAGAATTTAGGGGTTTATGATCAAGTGGTATTTGGTTTCTAGTTACTTCATTTTCAGAAAAGAAATTATGAAGCTTACTGTAGATTCTTTAGGTTAGCTTCCAGGGCCTTACCAACACCCCAGTCTGTTTTCCATGGCATTCTGAATGACTTGTCAGCAGTGATTGCATTCAGACAGTCATTCATTTTCATATGGGTACATATCTGACTATAGTTCATTGTCATAGGAAAATTAGCAACTATAACATAGTTATGTTCCATACAAAAACTCCTTTTAAATCGGGTATTTTTATGTCTGCCAGACTGGGGATAAAGCAGGGGTTCTCCATGGGAGTGGCAGGAGAGAAACCAGCAGCCAGGAAGCAGGATAGGCTGGGAAGAGCCAGAGCCAGCCTAAGCCCTGGGCTTTGGGCCCCTCCACAGGCCCATGGATATGTCTAGTCTGTTTTGGTAGTCTCCTTTTGGATAGTTCTTGTGCTGCCTTACCCTCCCACAGGAAGAAAGAGGAAAAGTCTCAACTTTACAAACCACAAATTGTGAGAGTGTAACAATGGGCAGCAATCTGCTACTACAGAGGATTTCGGTTTCATTTTTTCTGCAGCTCAGACAGTCAAGTAACTGTGACTGCCTCTTTGTGAGTCTCTTCATCCTAGAAATGATTGCACAGGAATCACCTCAGCCATGAGCTCAGACTGGCCAGGTCCCCTTTGTGATGGATGTATTGTGCTTGACTTCTTGTTTAGAGAACATCTGGCCTTACTCCATACTGGGTTGTTTGTTAATTTAGCCAAACTTACTCAGTCAGCCCATTTCCAGATTGTCTTGATCTATATGGTTGTTCTTGATGAGCTTCATCAAGATTGTGTTGACCAATATGAATTCCACGGGTGTTCCACTTATTATCAGCTACCAAACATCGACATAAATCATCAGTCTTAAAAAATTATAGACTACCCAGTTTTAAATCCATCTAACAGTTTGTTCATCCGGTGCATACTACCACTGAAGATTCTCTAGAATAATATTATTCAGTATAGAAGACAGGAAAACTAGAGATGAACATGACAGAGATCTTTGAGATAAAGACTGACATGGAGAAATTGAATAGATGGCTATTCACTGGATCAACGGAAAGGAGCAGGTGGCAAATTTGAAACAAAGATGAGAAACAGCTTCTTGTTAGATCAGATGGAGGATATTCACAGCACTTCACCAAAATTTAAAAAAAAAACCCACTAGAATAAATTAAAAAAAAAAAAAAAAAAAAAAAAAAAAACAAAATTTATCAAATTGAGATCTACCATTTCTACTCAGCAGAGTGCCTGTACTACAAACCACTCTAAAATTGAAAAGTGTGTCAGAAAAGAATGACTAATCCAATTCTTACACTCTTGACTTTTACTATTGACCATACGATAGTGAGTGAGAAGAATGATTCTTCTGGCACTCAATGCCATTCATTGTTTAGTAAGAAAAAGTAAACATTTTTTTTTCTTACAGGAATGGAGCGTGACCATTCCATATTGTTAACTGAAGTAAAGGAAGTTATATAAAATATTACAGCCTATTTTAAAAATATGTGTCTACTTAAATACAATATCATACTATGCTCTGACAGCCAAAAATATTTTTCATACTCTTCCATCTGGATCATCTGATCTGCTTATAAAAAAAAAAAATCCAGTGAAATCATCAACAGAGATTATTTGATGCCATGGGGACTAAAGCTATTAAAGGAAGATAAATACGTGAAACACTATTTTGAAGCTTAGTTTCTTTTATCCTTTCCATCATTTAATGACTAGAACTTCATCAGGAAAGACAAAGATGAGATTTTCTTTGCAGAAAAGAACTAACTTGCTAGAAATTGCTATTTTAAGTGTAGCCTGTTGTTAGGGTAACTAAAGTACTAGAAATACTTTAAATAAAAAGGACATCACCTTAAGAGCTACTCAAGTAGTCATAGAAACAGTGCTGTTTAGAATAAAAGCAGTTCATAGAGGGTTATTTTCTCCTGACCTGAAGTTTTACAATAATACATAGCCCACTTCTATTTATAAAATACATTTGTTTTTCCAAAGTCTGAAAAAATCCAAATTCAGAATATTCTGGAGTATCCCAAAGAATTTTATGTACATACAGACTACTAAGCAACTTACGCACAGTTCACAATTTTTTATCACTCTTTTCCATAATTCCACAAAACATGTTCATACTGCAGTTTTATAGGGGCTCATAAAAAAAAAAAAAACCAAACCACACTTTCTCACCTTAGGGGCCTATAATAGATACATATTTTGTTTAAACATTAATATACATTCTATATTTATCAGATAGATCATTTTCTCCATTGTTTTCTTTCAAAACTATGACCTAATGAAATTTTACTCTTTTTTAAAGAGAGTAGTATATAAAGACATATACTCCCATGATGAAGAAATATTCTATTTAAACCTAACATATGATTTTATCATGTGCTGTGATTACTTAAAAGCAGTTCTTTTTCTGACTAACCCTAACTATGTTGTTCTTAAGGTAAATCTGTTAATTTCATATCTGAATTCAGATAATTGTTTAAAGTTTGCCTTCTTAAAGAATAATCAGTAATTTTTGCTACTAATCAACATAGCTAAACAAATGACTACTAATACTTCCTGCACATCTTTAACAGAGCTGTTAAATAAAGGCCTTATTTAAAGCTTATTAAAGTCAGAATAAAGACATATTGTTTCCAATAACCTTTGAATCAGGCTTAAAATTTATTTAGTTACAGGTGTACCACCAAAATGAGGGTTATAATATTATGGAGTTATCACTGAGGACATAATATGAATGTAATGGAATTTAATCTGTAACCAAGGGCCTAATTTGGCATGCAAATCCTTATTAGCAGAGATGACAGATACAAAGAGAAGAACACAGCTTGAGCTTGACAGCTCAGGTTGTGATTTCAGGAGTGAAATTAGAAATAAATAAATTTACATAGTAGCTATGCACACTTAATATCATTGAGAGGCATCAAGCATAGAAATCATGAGACAGTGACTCTTTAGACCAAAGACGTGGTAGAAGCTCCTTACCATTTCAGAACAGAGTAATGCCTCTTCTAAGCCAATAAAATTTTAAATAAATTAATGGTACCCAGGTTTGGATAAAATAAATAGTACCCATGTTTGGATAAAAACAGAATAATTTTGTATTCAAAAGTTTCATTTCTGCATGGATAACATTTTAAGCTTCTGAGAACTTTTAATATAAGTAGCATTCATGAGGAATTAAGGAAAAATTTGGGGTGATCATGTATGCGGCTTCTTCATTGCCTCACACAAAATTTTTTGTCATATAGTTCAACGGCTTATCAAAATATTTTTATCACTACTTACAAATATCAAATATGTCAAATATTGGGTATTTTATGTGGTGATAAATACCTTTAAACATGCTTATGAAGCCATCTTAGAGAAATGAAAGTGATGCTGTACTATATGGATACTATACTATACGGAAATATGCAAAAAGTAGCATATAAACTCATAATAATTTTTAAAATAAAATGGAAAAAATTCAGTTTTGGGAAAAAAAGCTTACATGGAAGAAAACAAATAGTAAGAGTCAAAATAAATGGAATAAGAGAGAGAGCAGTCTATCTTTCCATTGCTGATAAATATATCACTAACAGTAAATCTAGTCAGAAATACAGGCTGAAATATTTGCCATAAATTCTAGTCAGGAATTGTGAAAGCAGTTGAAATTTGTCAGAGAATTTTCTTTCTCAATAGCATTCATCTGGTAGTTCTGACATTTGCTGTTGCTGCTTTTCTCAAAATGTTGCTACCAAGGTTTGCAAGCTCCAGGATGTGTCTGTACTTCTTACTCTGTTAAGTAAAGAATCTTAAATTTTGTAAAAATATCATATGTTCCAGGCTGACAGCACTCTTCCAAAGGCTTCCACTGGAAAACTCTAAGGAGTAGAAATTCATGTTATAAGTCCATTTTGGAAGCAGCAGAATTTTAAGGTTTATTAACCAGTTCATTCTGAGATGGAAGTCAATGCTCATGCCTGGTTTTCCAAAACAGAATAATCCTTATAGTCTTTCATGAATTCATTATTGCTAGAGTACCTCTTCAGTGTCCTTTGTAAAATGTTTTCGTGAGGCTAGCAAACCAGGGAGACTGAGAGACTGAGAAATGACTTTTCTTATCCTTTGGGAAAAAGAAATCTGTGCTTATTTTGTGCTGGATTGAGCACAGACTAGGCAAACACAATCCTGCCTAATGGAATGATTAAGTGTTTAAAATGATGTTTTAATTCAATCAATTAAAAGCATAAACAGCATGAGTTTGATTGAATCATTTTAAAGAATTACACAGAAGTGAATGTGGCTGTCAGCAGGGGTGAAAAATTCATGTATCACCTACACACAGCTTGAATTCTGCATTTCTCAATTAGATATTACAAACAACCTACTCTATCACAGAATAGCTCTTGAGTGAGAAAAAAAAACCCAAAACAACATAGCAAAGCTTTGAGAACATGTGCAGTTAATTAAAATTTAGGCACTCAGCAACCACTGTCAAACATTTAATAAATATGACAGCTTGATTAGTCTTTATTTGTTCTGTGTCTTCCATAGACAATTTCAAGAAAATGTTTGATAGATTTAAGATTAAAACACAATTTTAAGAGGAAGAAAAGGTATTTAGTATTTAATAAAACATCAGACATTTAGGAATATGTAATTTTTATATGCAGTCGATACATTAGGAAAAACCATAAATATTGAACTACTATTACTTGTACCAAGTATTTAATATGTAGCAACATGAAAGAAAACAAAATCATCCAATTGCAATTGTAATATAAAATTGTTTTTATCCTACAATGCAGTAATTTATATGGTAATTTAATTATGTAAATGTTAGGGCAAGATTTTCCAGAAGTGCTCAGTTTTGGCCTAATTAAGTATTTACTTCAGTGACAAAACTCATTGGCTCTAAGACGATTTTGATTAAAAGGAAAAATGAGAGGCAAACTGCTTTTGAAATGATGCGTTCCAAAAACTAACACAAATATATTGTCATCAAATTTCTTATTTGCATGTATGATTTTAAGTCCCTTCATAGTTACATAAACACAATCTGATTATTTAAGTAAACTGCTTCCATTTCTATACTTTAGTTTATGTGCCTCTGCTTAGCAATTTTGTCCTATTAATTTAGGTTTCACTGTAATCAATATAGGATATTTCATTTCATCTATATTTTGCAGTATAACTTTTTCAGATGACTAGTTTTCCTTCATAATCTTATCATCATATTAATTTCTTCACAGGAGAACTTTGCCATGATAACATAAAATAATACAATTTTTAAGAATCATATTAAAAAATATAGACATGGAAGAAAATAACTCATTCAAAATTAATATTCTCTCCTTTGATTCTTCTCATCTCATTCTTAGTGTATCAGCTTGGCTCCAGTAGTCCATCAAGTTTAAGAAGAAATGAAAGACTCTTTATTGGACTGATAGTTTTCATATCATTCATACACTAATGAATACTTCAAAACGAGATTATGTTGGTATTTTAATAGGGATATTTAGTCCTTCATCTGAAGGATTGAAGGGCTGAAGTATTAAAATTTTTCAACTGATATAAAACACATAATCAAAAAATCCTCCAAAATATCTTATATGCCCACACAAGAGTTTTGCAAGGAAGGGATTGGTGAGAGTAACCTAAATAGGTTTAGGTTAGATAAAAATTTACTCTGTGGGTGGTGAGGCATGGGAACAGGTTTCCCATGAGGTTGTGGATGCCCCATCCCTGAAAATGTTCAAGGCCAGGTTGGATGGGGCTATGAGCAACCTGGTCTAGTGGGAGGTGTCTCTGCTCATGGCAGGGGGCTTGGATCTAGGTGATCATTATGGTCCCTTACAACCCAAACCATTCCATGATTCAAACCCAAATGATTCCATGAATTAAAAATACATAATTCAAAAGACCTTGCCAGAAAAGATGTGTGTGAGAGACTGAAACATTAAAAATTAATGACTCACACAATTGACCATTTGCAAAAGCAGAAGGTGTTTCACTGAAGCCAGGTTTGCACACGCACTCCCAGCCAAAAGGGAGTCCTTCGCAAAAGGAGTTTTTGCCTGGAAGCAAAACCTCTGATCTACATAAGGCAGAGAGGGTGCATACCCACACCTGGAAAATACAAACTGGGTTTTGACCCAGATGGAGGAGAAGGCCATAAGAAGCAGATCCTGTGGAGGAACAAAATTGCTTTTTATTATGCAGATGTCCTCCCTTACACAACTGACTCAATTGTAACCCTTCCCCTGGGGAAGTTATTGGGGTGTTCATATTCACACAGGACATTCCCACATAGGCCTGAAGGTAATTGTTCCTTCTGATGGGGCATAACTTGCTCAACCACACTCACTTGAGAGGCAGGTGTCATGTATTAGAAGGTGTCACACACCATCAAAGACCTCCAAAGTACCCCCTGACTAAATTCTTAGCCTTCCATCTAAGGACTGTGTGATCTTCTGTGATCTTCTGTGTTGCAGCACCGGAGAATGTTGTTGAAACAGTTTAAAACTCCCCCTCCTTAAGAGGAGGTAAGTACAAGGGTATTCCACACAAACCTAAATGTATATTAACCTTTTGGGCTTCCGTCACCCCAGCAGATCAAAACCGCAACCATCACTTTGACCAATAGACATTAAAATAGCAACAATCAAGTCTTGTCACTGAATTCACAAGTGGTGTCATCTTTCCACAATCTAATTTGTCGTTTGTTTTTATTTCTCTTCCTTATACATTTTCTTAAGTGTTATTTTTAAGCTTTTGTATTGTTGTATTATGAGAGGTAATACCCAAAATGTAAGCTGTTTGCACTTGCAACTAAATTGTTCAAAAATAAATCCTACATATATATGTTTATTACAAACACCAGTCATTCGTTGCCATTACACTCTAAGCTGCCCCAAAGGCTCTATTAACAAGAACCTGAATTGCCCTTGCCTTCAGGGATCATAACAGTGCTCTTAAATATGATGGAATTTTATAAATCCACTGGATACCATATTACTTGAAAATGAGCTATCAAACAGCATACTACACTCACAATTTGCTTCAACCACTAATGAGATTATAAGAGAAAAAGATTGTACAAACAGTCTCATATCATACGAATACTAAATTCACAAGCCAGGTCATATTGCTAGACCAGTAAAAGGTTACTGCATATGTAATATTAAAGGAAATACATGTAGTAAAATACTTTGGGATTTTTGATAGCTTTAAATATAGTAAATACAGTCAGTCACATAGCAATAAGTAGAAGCTAGATTGGCAAAAACTTCAGAAAAATGAATTGTTCATACTTTTTTAATGGAGGTCTACAAGAACTAATTTCAGATAACAAAACAGAAAAGGAATCTCTTGTTTTATTATGTCTTTGCTATCTAGGAATAACAATTTTTTGCACATCATCACTTATTGATATAGCACTAAAAGAAGAAATTTCATAAGTTGTCTCAGCTCTTAAGTTTCCTTTTACGTTCCCCTTTGTGTTCCTAACATATTCTTCCTTTGCTTCTTTTTCCAATACTACATCAGATTGTTGAGTCCTACATCAGTATCCTCTTTGAATTGTTGTTTGAATATGAAACTTAATGATTTGATCATCTTGCCAAAGATGGAATTTTACCACATCCTACCAAACAAGATTCAGAGATTTCATATATTTAATAAAGGCTCAAATGACATCATTTCTAGGCCCAGCCTACAGAAATCCAGATATTGCATCCTGTTTAATACAGCTACTTCCCTGTTTATGTAAATTCATAATGCACTGAACATGTCCTGGTCTTGATAATTTAACATAGACTGTTAATACTTCGAAATTGTCCTCCTAAATGCTGTTTCTTTCTGATACAACCTTATGCTTATGCTTTGACTATGATTTATATTTAAATTTTACCTTCTGAATCATACCTTATACTACCCCAAGTGAAAGTGGAAACAGATGAGGAGCCTTTTATTTGTATTTCTGCCTGTTTGATTTTTCTCCTTCCCTGTCTCACTGTTTCAGGAGAAATGACACTGGTTCAGTAAATTTTTAGAGCAGAAGACCCAAACCCACAGAAAAATAGAAAATGTCAACAGTTATGGTCATAGACAATGAATGTGGAATTTGAAATATTCAGATTAATGGAATGTTCAAGAAAGAGAGCACAAAACATCTTTGCAAATTAGACTTTGGGTGCAAGTGTAGAACTTGGTAAAAATAATCAAGTGATTATCACTTTTTTTACTGCGATACTGGACTTATATGATTATATTATAATAGAGTTGGGTGAAATTCTTATTTTCTCAGAGAACACAGATCATCTTAAAGATCATTTAATAACATTTTTGAGAGCTTATGTTAGCACCATCTGTATACAAAAAATAGAGAAAGCCCACTTCTTATCTGCAATAGAATTTCTGTGTCACAGCATTTCTCTGGGAACCTGAAAACACCCTGAGAGGACTGTATATACAGTCTTCTGGAAAATCAGCATGTTTCTACTGTTGTCTAATTTAACTGCTGCTTCACTAAATATTTCAGTCAAATAAACCCTCTCATGTTTGTTAAAGAACAGTATGGTTCATACCCAGCATCAACTCCACACAAACTAGCAAACGCATCTGGAAAAGGCAAAGTCTAAGCATAATGGTTCTGTATGAACCCCCAAAATTGACAGGGGCAAAATGCCTGGCTTGCTGTCAGTTACCTGCTGATACTTCATAACTAAAAAAGCTCCTCAGCTCCTCAGATATTCAGTTTCTGCTCTGATTAAACTTGTTATCTGTTGTCTTACACTATTACCCTTTCATATTTCCCTTTTAAATTTCTTAATGTGAAAGGGAATTGTAGGCGAACAAGGGAAAGACAAGAGTGACCATGAGGTACTTCACTGGCTTAATGATTTGTGATTAGCTGTCCTAGATCAATAGTGCAGTGGTATTGACAGATTTCTGAAAATGAATCCTCTTTTTATCCTTCCTCACATTTTAGGTTTTTAGTCCATTTGAGACACTTTATTATTCTATCCAGATATCAGGTCATTGTGACAGTAAACAATACATTGTCCAAAAAGTAAAAAGATATGTAGCTGCATAACAGCTGCATAACTCAGTGCTCTTGCAATACAGTGCATGATGCAGTCATAAACAACAGTAAAAGTCTAAAAAGAATTAATGAAAACAGTTTAGTGGTAAACATTTACTAATTTTAACTTTATTATTGCTACCATATCTATAAATAGTAATTTTACAACATATATTACAGAAGTTTGCTTTCATTCAAAACATGTCCAAAAAAAATTCTGGTTATATTTAAAAAAAAAAAAATGTAGCTTTGGGAGCTAAATGCCCTTTTTTCTGTTTTTGTTTTTTTTCTTTTTGTTTGTTTGTTTGTTTCTGGTAGCAGGTGTCTATTTCCATTACTGTTTGCTGGTTTTGTGGTAAAAAAACAAAGTAGGCAAATTTCTTTCACTTATAGATCTTCTCAAAGAGAGAAAGCAGCTGATTTTAAAGAGTTCTGGCTATAAACTGAATCGTAAGTTAAAAAGTTAACAAAGTTACAATAAAAATTTTTGTGTGCGCCACTGTCAAAGGATTTGAATCAATTTCACATTGTTATTGAAAGAGTGCTATATTTTCAAGAATCAATAAATAAACCACTCAAATTTTAGTGCCCTTTAAAAAATTATAAAAATGCCCTTGATTTTGAATATTTCAGTATATTTTTTTTTTCCTAAAAAATTATAATAGAAGTATTCTTCACATTTCAATTCATTTTGCTTTTGCCTGGGAAAAGTTTTGAAAGTACTTTCTGAAGTATGTCAAGCTTTAATGTGTCAAATGCATCAGAACATCTCATGCTTTAATATATACAAGTGCACAATGTAAAGCTCCCGGAAAACAGTTTTAATTACATAAAGGGCAGTCTAGGCATTGATGGTTTTATCCAGACTACAATTAAGTACTTTAAGGGATTAGCTTAAATAAAGTGTTATTGCTGATCAATACCCAGAATAATGAATTATATATTTTTTTAAATCTATTTAAAACATTCAGTGTAACTTACCTAAAATGTATAAGCTATTGTTGCTTGAAGCTCAGAAAAAATATACAGTAAGATAACTTGGGTGACTTTCTCATCTAGCTTATTTGAGGTCTAGCTACTAATCTGGTGTTTATCGTCTTCTGTTTTTCTTTTTATAGCAATGTTTATCTAGTACATGATATACTAACAATTACTTGTAAATATGTACAAAAATCCCTCCAAGTGGAAAGAAATACAAAGGGACTGTGAACCAGTAAAGCAAGTTACACTCTGTTTCCTCCTATCATCTCCAACTTCTTTCCTATATTCATTAATTATGCTAATAATCAAGTTCAGATACCAAATTCTATTTGTTCAGCTATTCAGGATCAATGTAGATAGTTACTTTTAAATTGTACTTAAGAAACTGAATACAGAATCATACATATGAAAGTGGTCAATTAGGATTTTAAAGATTAGTCTAAAAGTATTTGTCCATTTATTTCATGCAATAGTTCAGATTTTAGTAAACCATAATCTTTCATGCTTATAATTATGCTGATGTTACAGACCATTTAATTTCTTAGCTATCATGTCTTATTCCACATAAAAAAAGGTACGAAGCAGGAATGAAAAGAGAAGAGGAAAGAGGGAAATTTAGACCTAAATACAGAATTAAGAAAGCACAGAGAAAATAGCAGGATAATAGCAGAATATCCCTACTACTAGGAATAACTTTCAAAGTGCTTCAGTACATGCTTTTCATGAGTAGTTGAATCTAAAAAAATCAAACCTCTAAAAATTCCCCTGCCTTTCTGAAATTCTTTCGCCATTTATAAGATTTAATTAAATTTATTTCTACATTTAAATGTGAAGAAAGGTCTTTATGAGGTTGAGATTGAAACACTCAGTTCTGGTAATTGCCTTTAGCATACTGGATAAATAAAATCTAGGCTCAAAAAGTCCTTAGTAGTCTTCAAATGTCAACATTTCTACAGCTCAATCATATTTTTAAAAGGAATCAAATGATCATTGGATCATTCATATAATGCAAAAAATTTTGAGTAAACAACCAAAAACCTCATGTGATGTTTTATAATAGCAACATAAATGTAATTGCAGTTAGAACAAATTGAACTGTATTATTTACACCAGTTTTTACAGAACATTGTTCATGTTTTATTTTCAAGATATATCACAGTACCAAAAAGTTTAGGAAAGAATGTTTAAAAGTTTAACAGTCATGAAGATGAGGAAAGAGTTTGAAATTTTTGGTATTGTCATTTTCCTTAGGAAAGGTATTCCTTGTAACATTTTTTTTTCTCTCCAACAATTACACAGGTGAAAAGAGATTGTAAACCTAGGGACAAGGAGTAGGATAAACTCAAGTTTCAGGTTGATATGTACATTTTGCAAGTTTAGAACAAAAGCCATATGTTATAAGACTCATTAAAAGTATTTTTTCACTTAATTTGGCATAGACAGACATTATATGTGCTAAAGAACATAAGTCTGCATATATGAAAATCTTTTTGAAAAAGCTGGCATTTTTTACTGTGAAGCACATCATTCATTAGCCATTCTATCTTCTGCAGTAAGCCTGACCAAACTCCAGTCGATCCAGCTTCGAGTCACAATCTAGAAGAATTATTTTTAGAGTGTTATGCAGAATCATTAAAATGCTTCACTACTTACACTACTCCATATGCCATGACTACTACATATATAAATGTGCTTAATGTATGTTTATGGCATTTTAAAAGTTCACATTTTAAAATGAAATTTCAGTCCTTTTCTTCATAATTATAACTATCAGAAAGCTGGGGATGTCTTATTCCAAAAGTATTATGCATTAATCCTCAGTGCAGTAAGTTGGATTTAACTGATATATAGGCATGGTATCATTTCCCAACTGTGGCACTGCATCCAGGTCTGGGGGCCCCAGCACAAGAAAAAAAAACCTGGATTTGTTGAAACAAGTCCAGAAAAGAGACACCAAGTTGATCAGAAGGCTGGAGCACCTCTCCTATGCAGACTGGCTGAGAGAATTGAGGTTCAGCCTGGAGAAGAGGCTCCAGGGAGATATTATAGCAGCCTTCCAGTACCTAAAGTGGGCCATGAAAAGACTGGAGAGGAGCTTTTGTCAAGGACATGTAGAGATAGAATGAGAAGGAATGGCCTTAAACTGAAGGATGGCAGGATTAGATTAGATATTAGGAAGAAATTCTTTGCTGTGAGGGTGACAGGGCACTGGAACACGTTGCCCAGGGAGGCTGTAGTTTTCCCATCCCTGCAAGTGTTTAAGTCCAGGCTGGATGGAGCTTTAAACGTCCTAGTCAAGTGAAAAGTTCCCTGCTAATGGCTGGGGGGTTGGAGATAGATGGTGTTTAAGGTCCCTTCAAGCCCAAACCATTCCCTGACCCTAAGATTCTTGAGGTTTTTGATCTGGGTATACATGCGGTTGGGGAGAAGGCAGAAGTGATTCTCTGGAAATGAGCTCCAACTAAAGCATTATGTCTCCAGGAACCTCAGATTAGGAATTCGCACAGCAGAATTGCTGGAATGGTTCCAAGGCTATGGATTGGTGAGAGCAAACTTTTGGTTTACCCTTTGCTCATGGCCTGCTGTGCACTCTACCGACAAAACATCTGTTCTTTATGTAGTTGCATTAACTATGTATGGAGTCTGTCATGCTGCCTGGTCTTTGTGCCAGTACACACATCAACCTATTTTTTTCAGTTTTTCTTGTTTTGTAGGCAGCTAGACATGTTTCTTACAACTCTTTTTTTTACGACATTTTTGCTAACATTGCTTTAAATGTTTCACTGAATTTACCAGCTTATTGTTTCACAGACTGCAGAGCAAGAAGTAAAGATTCATTTTTAGTGTTACATTTTCTTGTTACTGAGACCATTATAATTTTTCTAGATTAATCATATCACTTAAGTCTGTTTTAACTGCAGCTTTTTTGCCCTACATACCTTTGTACAAAGCTTTTCTCTTCAGTACACAGAGCCTTTGCTTCAGCTAAGCTTGTTAATTATCTCCTCTGTTATAATAATAGTTTCCCAAGTAGATTTTAACATTTTTAAGTTAATTGCTCTGTAAAGAGCAGGGGAAATGGGGGAAATGAAGGATCTTGTCATGCACCTGACTGGACAGAAAACTAGCTAGGTGATTAATAAACATATGATCGGGATATGGCTGATGTACCTCAGCAATTTCTTGTTTCTTCAGGCATGGGGTTAGTTAAAGAGGATTGTGTCTCACCCCAGAGCCTATGTAGGAGTCCATTATCAGCAATTGCTGCCTGATAACAAATAAACACGATCACAGGAGCTGCAAAGGAAACCCTGCTGTTGCAGTAGTTTACTTCATAAAATCCTGCCAAGAGCCAGAAATATTTCTTGTACTGAAGATCTACCTGTAGGTATCTTTTCTCTTTGAATCAGTGACTATATCTGACCCTTAATATATTAAAGTCTCTAAAATATTGCCATAAGGAGTGTGGAATATATTGTCAATAATGACAGTCTTCAAGCTGCTGTAATGATGCTTCTCAAACTTTAAGGCATCTTCTCCTGACATATATAAGGATCTGATATTCTACTACAAACCATATGCAATTTTTTTGCTGAGCAGATAATCTGTTACTGCTATAATTTATTTTACATAGAATATAAAAATGTGGAAAAAATCATGACAGAATGATTATCAATTGCAAAAGTCTCTACTCACTAAGACATTTTGGAGCACAATAATAGTATTAATAATGCCTAGCTGGCACATTCCAGCACTTACCATTGAATATTGACTTGGCTATAATTGCAAACATATCAAGAAGGACTGGAAACTCTCATCAAATGTTGGCTAAATGTTTATTTGGGTCCCAGAGTTTCAGAGTCTTGTGAGCTCCTGAGAGGAAATTTAAAGTGCTAAATCTCAATTGTTTCAATGGCACTGCAACATGCCAGAGCAGAGTTCTGCCAGTACTGAGTAGGGTTCTTATTCGCATAAGATGAGAGGCATTAATTTCAAAATTTGCTAAGAGGAATATATTCTGTATAATTATTTTTCTGTATTTTTCTTGCTTTCACAGAATTACTTTCATTGAGGTCCCAATTAGATACGTAGGAGAAATTTGTGGAAAAGTCTAAAGAAGCAACAAAAAGCTTCTTTAGGAAGATTTTTATGGAACTCAATTTTCAGCAGGCAGGAGGGTTGTTTGTTGCCTAGACTATAAAATATCAGTACCCTTTTCTTGCTTAATCATACTTTCCTTACATGGCCTTACATGAGTAATTCAGCTACTACATGACTCCTCCATCTGTTCAAGAAAAAGAATATTTACCAACAAATAAGGAATATAGCAAAGTTAAAATCATTCCTACATTTTTAAGAATTCTAAAAATCTTTTTATACCATTTTTAATGGGTTACTTAAAACTCTAAGTTGGTAATTTAAATTCTCTTCTTTTTTTTTTTTTACTCTAAGTTAGTCATCATCTGTCTCTTCATAGCAAAACATAACTTTATTGTAGAGATCCTGATATCAAATAAAACTTTTATGCAATACCACAAAGGAAATGTTTTTCAATAAATGGTACTCCCTACACATGTTCCTACTGCCTGGAGTGATATTTTATTTTAGAAGCTCAGAGTGGTTTTATCAGATAGCTATAAGCAGGGGTTCAATGTTAGTATATTAAGGCTAGCAAAACTTCCATAAAATTTGATTACTATTCATAAATATATATGTAGAGAAAAATTATTCTTTTAATGGCTTTTTAAAATCTACTAGAAAAACAAAAATAGCTTTCAGAAATGCCTATTTACACAACAGCTTACAAAATTTTTCCCTTTCCCTCCTCTTCCCTGATTCTAGCAAGTGTAAGAGTCCTGCCCCATCATTGCCCAACAAACCAGAGTAAACAATTTAAGCCATTTCACAATGTTTTAAATGAGTAAACAAGAAAAAGCAATAATTATTTTGGCCCCAAGTGATATTTGCTTCAGTTGCAACAAGACTGTAAGTTCATTATAAGAAATGCTGATGCAACTAAAACTCTCAGAGGCAGAAGCCAGTGAGTAATGCAGACACACCTAAGAACAGAAAGCTTTTGCAACAATCCAAAGAAAAGTCTAGAAAACACTGCCCTATATAATCATCTTATTCCTGTTAATTTTTTTTTACTTGTTAGATTTCATTTTTACCACTTTACTGATTTCTGTTGATTTTTTGAATAGAACTAATTTCTCTGTGTTTTAGTTCGCTTGCTTTTATCACTGCTTACTCTATAGCATTAACAATTGTCATTAATTGGAACACAACCATACTCTAAACCAGACTCCAAATAGTTTTGGTGCTACCAAAACATTTTGCATTTTCCTTTCTTTTTAAAATTATTTGCAGCAAACAGGTAGCAAACTGTGTACTTAAGTCTTAAAAGTAATTCTTTTTTTCAATTCTCAGCCGTCTGTCATGGGGCAGCAATTCACTTTCATAGTGTTCTGTAACAGTTTTTCCTGCAATAAGAATGAAGGGGAAAACGGAACACTTGTTTTCTTGGAAGACAGATCTTTAAAATAGATTTAAATCATTTGGTATATCTACTATAAAATTCTTGAAGCTGAAGTATCCTTACACAGAGACCATTTTACCTACTCTGAGAGGTGACAGATTCTAAACAGTACAGATGAAATCTATATAGGCAGAAATGGCTTTTTGAGAAGAAAAGGTAACTATTCAGCTTTAACTTTCCAAACAAGATAAAATATTTGGATTTGGTCTTGTGCTAACAATCAGAGTGTGACTATGACAGAGAAATGTACCCTTGTTTCCAAGGATATACAAGGCAGTGAATGAATCAGAGAAAGCACTAATGCTGTTTTGTACTTAATCTGAGTCTAAAAGAGAATATTGGTAGCCGTAGAATTTGTCAGTATAGTTATATCTGACTATAGCTAAAACCACAGTTCCTTTTCTCCTCTCTTCTTTATATCATCAGTACATCAAGTGATAGGGATTTTTGTTTTTTTAATGTAATGAGGGTAATGATGTAATGTAATGGTAATACCTTGGTACAAATTCTTCACTTCTTGCATAAGGATTACTTATTTACTAGTGTACTGCAGTGTGCTACAATTATTATACAAAAATATAAAAGTGAAAACTCGGTTCTACAAGAAGCAGATCATCATCTCAATAATGGGATCAAAATCACATTTCCTCAAATTAATCAATTTTTTTTTGTGTGTAACCAACATTGTCCAGGCTTCTGTCTACTCAAAACAGAATTTTTTCAATAGACTAGATTTTAAAATTACATTGGTTAAAATCAATGGTAGAAAAATTATAGAAATTATTAACTTAAAAGTTTTGATTTATGGGAGAATTTTTTTTCTATTTTTACATGCAAAGTTTTACCTTTTCGTTTCAATTTTCCTTGTCTGCATTTGGTTAGAGTTTGATTTCATGTTTTGTTGATAAAGACTTCTTTTATGTAAATATTACTCTTTATTCCCACTTTTCCTTTTATTTTTTACATTTTGCTTTGGCTTCACCATACTTGCATTTTCTCCTTTTTAGTTAAACTCATTTCTTTCAGTCATTATTTGGGTTTGCTGAAGCGTCCGATTCTAGCCTGGATGAGATAACCGGCCCTTCGTCTTGGGTCACCCACCCTCGGCGTCTTTGTGAGAGAGACACTCTGATTCAGTCATCCAGAAACAGAACTTTTTAATAACAGGAAAATAACAAACCATAAGCCATGCACTGTACAAGGGAACAGGCTGGAAAAGAGCGGGAAGGTCCAGGGTAACAACACTTTTAAGCATGAACACGGGGGAGGGGTTTAGGGTGGAGAAAGTGGGGATAGTCCAATGGGGGAAGGCGATTAGGAATATGGAAAATATTGCAGCAAAATACAACCAATAACAACAACGAGAACTGAGAACTATGCAAATGATTTACATAAACCAAATGAGGTAACTGGGGGTGGGTACCAGCTCATCCTGACTGAGAGCTGACCCATGGCTTGAAGTTAAGATTTCCACCCCTATCTGCAGGGCAGAGCACTACAGTTTGCTTTTGATGTCTACTTAGTTTTTCCTCACATTACTTGTTAGGATGATTTTTGCCTGTGTGTTAGAGAGCAGCAAGAGTAATGCTGCTCCACAGATTATGAGCCATGAACAAAAGGTGGCCACAGCACAGGCACTACTCTCTCTAGGAGGGCACAGCTCTGTGACACACAGAGCAGGCTACTGATCACAAGATCCATCAGGAGACCTGGTTTATCTGAGCTCTTAGTCTCTAGTAAATAGAAAATTACTCATACGCTAATAGCACTTCATTGTTATCATTTATAACTGCTAAGTGTTAGCTGACCCTTCTGCAGGTTCACATGTGTGACTAGAAACATAACAATATGATCTAGCACCACAAAAGATATCACCTGATACACACAAACAGGTACAAAGATGTTAGTGTAAAGCTTTGTTCTGTTATCCTTCTCGCCTGGATTAAGCTGTAATGCTCAGATGCCAGCTACCACCTTATTCAATACATATTGAAATTACAACAGAGAATTGGATTGACCTGTATATTCCCACAATACACATTTATTTGTATATATGCTTTTCTAGTGCACTTGAGAAATATAGTTCCTAACAGTTGTCATGGTTGCTGCCTGCAATCTTAATAAACTTCCTAAAGTGTTTTGAAGAGTGAACAGAAATACCATCGTAGGCAGTCTGCCAGCTGGAAGGATATTATAAAATACTGCACTTGCTCACCAGGGGTTTCCCACAATATCTCTCCAGCTGGCAGCCTGATCTGCTAGACAGAAGCCTCTAGAAGAGCAACACTGTACCTGTTGCTGGCAGATTTGTTCACACCGTAGGGGTGGGTGTGTCCCAGGAAGAGCTTTTAACAATTTTTTCAAGCCTGGGCATTTATGTGGTTTTGCTTCCACTGCACCTTTGTGCTTGACAGAAATCTGCCCGTTATAAAAATAGCAATAACATATGAACTGAAAAATTCCTCAGTTTATAGAAATATTCACATAATATTAAAATTTCTAAAGATTGTCACACTAGATTTGGGAATAGTGAATCTTAAATTATTAGAACGAAAATGTTAGTCTTGTACCTCAACAGAGATCTGTAGGGCAGATCACTCAGATTTTCCTGGTTGACTAAATTGTTAATATGGATTATACAGTGACATAGCATCACAAAGAGTTTCAGCTCTCTAGGTAGTTTAGAACCATACCTTTGACTCAAAAAGCAAAGACAAAAGGTCAACCAATCTCTCTCAAAATCTCATTGAAGGATCTTAAGACTGCCTTTTTGTCTGCTTTTTAAAACAGTCTCAGGTTTCTCACTGTCTTCAGGAGGACAATAAAGAGGCTTTTTGTGAATGAATATCCCACTTCTGAATAGCTTAACACATATTAATTTATTGAATGAAGATTCAACTACCAATAACTAAATTAAAAAGCAGAGGTTAATCTGAGAAAAAAAATCTTTTAAAGAATAAAACAGAACCAGCAACTGTAATTCAGATCAATCCAAACTTTCCACCTCCGCCTGCTGAAGAGCACAAACCTTGATAGAGGAAGAACACAGCGTAACTGCTAAACTATTCATTTTCAGACATAATTGTACAGGATTGCTTCTAGATTGTTCTTATTCGAATATCTCTGGTGAGGGAGACTCCACCTCTCTGGGCAACTGGTTCCAGGGTGCAGTCACCTGCAAAGTAAAGAATTTCTTCCTCATTTTCATCCAGCTGCAATTTCCTGTGTATCAGTTTCCG
The DNA here is from genome assembly GCA_018697195.1 of Certhia americana. Lineage (NCBI taxonomy): Eukaryota > Metazoa > Chordata > Aves > Passeriformes > Certhiidae > Certhia > Certhia americana. Next base: position 46,507,247 of record CM031860.1, on the reverse strand, counting down.
CCCATTGTCTCTTGTCCTGTTATTTGGCATCACTGGGAAGTGCCTGGCTCTATCCTCCTGCCACCCTTCCTTCAGCTACTGATAGACATTGGTGAGGTCCCCTCTTGGTAGCCTCTTCTCAAGGTTCAGATCCAACTCTCTCAGTCTAACTCCAAAAAGATCATGTTCCTGTCCCTTAATCATCTTTGTCCCCCTCCTCTGGGCCCACCCCAGGAGCTCCATGTCTCTCTTGTGCTGAGGAGCCCAGAACTGGACACAGCACTCCAGATGAGTTTCACCAGGGCTGAGTAGAAGGGCAGGATCACCTCCCTCAACCTGCAGTCAATGCTCTCCCTAACACACCCCAGGGTACCATTGGCCCTCTTGGCCACAAGGGCACTGATGGCTCACAGACACTTGGTGTCCACCAGGTCCTTCTCTACAAAGCTGCTTCCCAGCAGTTTGGCCCCAGCCTGTGCTGGTGCATGAGGTTATTCTTCCCCAGGTGCAGGACCCTGCATTTTCCTTTGAGGAATTTCAGACCCTCTCTCCTGTTGAGGTCATTCTGAAAGGCTGCACCCTGCAGCACTCTGCAGATCCTGACAGTGCATTCTGCGCCCTCACAATAGGTGCAAAGGCCTACCAGAATGAGGTGTAAGATTTTGTTAAGTCAGAAGTCCTGGAATCAAGTTTTCAATAAGTATAGACACAGGAAAGTCGACAGGAACGCATAAAGTTTCAGGCAAATAATAAATACAAATAATAATTATCAGTGATTGTTTCGTACCAAATTACAATAATTTGGTCTTTGATTTGCATAGGACATCATCAACAAACCAACAGTGGGCTTTGCTGGATATTCATTTTCAGACTTGCACTTTTTATCATACTATAAGCTGAAGTCAGACATGTGCATTGGTGCAAGGGCCCTCAATTTCATTTATTTTCAAATGAACTAATAAGATTTTTATCCTATATGACATAGCCAACTTTTCACTTCCTAGTGTGTAGTCTCTTTCAGATATGTCTAATTAACCAGATTTTTTTTTTAATCAGCTCTCAGTGCTACACAGTCACAAGACTTTCACTTCACTATGAAGAAAGCCAGTCCTTTCAATATCAATAAAAATCAATTTTCTCCTGAAAAGATGCGATAAAAATCTTTCCATCTGTAGGAGATAAAAAATATTTATGCCATATTACTTGATTTTTGTAAAATCCACAATCTAATTCAAATTAGTAGAAGAAAAGTATTAGATATAAATGCAAAAGTCTAAAGAGACACACATTTTTACTAAGATAAAATTTCAGCTTAGCTTCTTGGACCTTGTGCTTGGGTATGACTTGATCAGACACATCCAAGAATCACTTCAGGCAGAATAGTCCATAAATTCTGTTGAGGAACAATATGTTGTAATAGTAAATATGACAAATATATAGGATATAAATCTCTTTTGCAACCAAATAGGCTGTATCTAAAGGTGACAAGAAAACCAATTTATTTTTTTGTGAAGATGATTACTCTGAAAGGTAATAGAAGAAACTGAGTGAGGCTTTCACTCAGTTGAATTTTCTCACTCAGATAATATAAGTTCAGGTGTGTAGCTTTCCTTTTGGGACAAGCCCTTTGCAATGAAGATACAGGCTATGTTGATCAAATACTAGAACTCTCAGTCCCCTGTTGGTCAGTGACATTCCCCCACAGTTTGCTATGAAAGAATTCAGGACTTTATGAATGAAGGACCACCAAATGAGCCTCCAGAATTTGCCTTACAGCAGAGAGTTTGTAGAATGGTCATGAGTTCTTTTTATTTTCTTCAGTAAAAAAAATATTATTTCGTAAGTATAAATAAGTCATAACTTGCATTATTCTGTTATTAATGCTCTCATTGTTGTGATGTATGCTACATTTTAAATTTGTACCTTTCATCACATCTGATTTTATTCTATATTGCAAACCATGAAACAAATATTATGTTTACCATTGCCAAAATTTATGTTTACCAGAGTTATGTACTGTGTATGATATTAACTGTGGTCTCTGTGGTCTCCATTAACAGCCATTTTTCAATATGTATTAGTCAGGAAAAAATAAAATTAAGCTTGTGGTTTCATCTAAATACTCATTTTAATTGAGAGAGCTCAATTAAACTACTCCTGTGTCAAGCATATTAATTAAGATGATATCCTTAAGCCCACAAATAGTTATATTGCTGCTCATAGCTGACTGATATGGAACACTGGGAGTTTTTTTATTTTGGGTGCTTTTGCTACTTTCAGAATTTTGTATGATGACAGAATCAAAGGAGGATATATATTTGCAAAAGTAGTCAAGGAATAGCATAATTCTCAATACACTCCATTTATACAAATTACTTTAAAAGGACCTCTCAGTGGAGTTCTTTTAAGTGCTACAGAGCAAACTATGAGAAAGAACACAAAAGTAGAAAGAGACCAGTTCCTCAGATGGTAATTTTACAGTGTTCTACTGTGGGACTTGCTACACCTTAGGGCAACCAAAAAATTTTATCATCAAAACAAAAAAGTCCCACAACTACAGAGGATATTTCCTGAGTTTGCCTTCTGGATGGCCTTGTGGGGAATGGGACTAGATTCCAAAAAATTCTAATACAGATTGATACAGAATTATTTTATTTAGAAAAGGCATTACAAAGAATAGTGCTTTCCACTCAAAAAAATGTAAAGAAGTTGTTCCTAAAAATGTTGGACAAACTAAAGAATTCTACTTTTAAACTGCATAAATTAATATTCATGAGATAGTAACTGAAGCATTTACCTTAAAATTATAAAAAAATCACATCCACTTAAAAAGACAAGACAAAACACCTGCCTTTGCACTGCCTGTTTCTGTCGTTATTAACCTTACCTGACTGGAAATTCTTTGGAATTTTTCAACGTCATTTAACTGCAAAACTGTACTGTAATTATAGGAAGATTGATTTAATATAAGTAAGCTTAAATTTAATAAACTCTTATTGATAATGTACTCTTCAGAGCCTCTGTACCACCCATTCAATCTATACAAGGACTGAAATGATGCACTTAATTTACTTTAGCCTCCTTAGTTATTAATATATATGTTCTCACACTTACTTTTTTTCCTTAATATGAGCTCTACTTTGTATTTGTTAGAATTTTCTGAGTTCAGATATTTTCTTTCACAAGCTGATAGCATTGCTAGAGTACAACCACTATTGATATAAAGCCAAATAACTAAAATATTCCTATAAGCAAAACATAATATTCTTGAAAAAGGGGTTTTGTACAATATCCTTTATTATTATTATTATTTTTTACAACATTCTGAATAAGAAGTATTTGAGTATAATATACTCAAGCATAAATATAATTCATACCAAATTCTGGAGTAGCAATTAGAAAGGCATAGACAAATGTTTAAAATAAATCTGTAACATTATTCAGGAAGTGATTTTGCTTTGTAAAAACTGATAGTACTGAGAAAGAGCTGAGTCATCTAACAAAAGAATTATAATTATATGGCTTCCTTAAAGGTAAAAGGAACCCAAACACTACAGTCTTTCAGTTATTAGATAAGAATTTAAAATAGTAGACATGAAGTTACAGTCTTATCATAAAAACCCCAAACAAACAAGGAAATGATCCCTTAATTTGAATGCAATTATGTAACTAAAACTACTGTGCTAATTCATGCATACAGCAGGATCAAATTAAGGTTGCATAGGTGTTATGCCTGTCATTTTCACATACTAAGTGAAGATGCCCAGCTATCATGCTGAACAATATTGCTTTGACAGTCTCAAAATCAGCAGTATCTTTGATATCATAACACAATCCCAAATTGACTGGTTATTTCTGTAGCTTTTTTTTTCTCCCAAATTGCACAGTAACTGAAGAGCTAATAAAAACTGTCACTATTATGTCATGATGACCCCAGAATTTTGGGGCTAACAGTGGTGTTTATAAATGTACCATGATATATAATATTAAAAACTATGAAATACACTTAAAAGTACTTTCATACAATAATCATGGCTTGTGCAAAGTTTGATGTATGCGACAGAAAATGACGTATATCCTTCAAGTGGCAAAATCCACTTCTAATGTAATACAATATCATAATATGAAAATAAAATGGGAGGAAAGGATGTTTCAGAGCACCATATCAAATCACATCTTAACTACATCTGAATGAGGTCTGTGCTAAAGCTAATGATGTTTGTCAGGAATGTAAATTATGAACAGATATATCAAAATGAAGACATATAATGTGTTCCAAAAAATACTGTTCTTGTTTTTAACAACTTCAGAAGGCTGAGAGAATATTATTAAATTGATAGAATGTCTATCACTGTTTTATAAACAGCAACCATTTATAGGAAAACTATAAAAATACACTGAAAACTATATCTAATTGTTGCAAAAAATCTATTCTAGAGATTAATTTTAGGATCTTAACAAACTTATAATTCAGAAGCTGCTTGGGTCTGAGGAGTTGTTCCTAGCTTCTGCCACAGTAAAGCAACAATGGATACTGAGATATCTTGGCAAAATCCCAATATATTAAGTTATTAGTATATCTAAGATCTTGCCAAATTTATTGCAATATAGAGAGCAATGCTTGTTTACTTTTCTACTTTTGCTAAATGTAAAAATGTTCCAAGTCCATAACACTTTCTTCTGATCTCCCTTTTCAAATATGTAGTTTAAATGGTTAGAGCCAGTAAAACATTTCCTGCCAACAACTCATCAATTAGAAAAATGTTCATTCGTTAAAAAAAAAAAAAAAAAAAAAAAAAAAAAAAAGTTATTTTTTACTGTAAATGGTTCTATGTTGCTGCAGGATGCTGTTTTAAGTAAAAACAGCAAAAGCTTTCTATATAGAACAGCAGTCAGATTCAAAAAGTGCACAAGCATGTAAGTCCAACATTAGAGCTCCTTATATAGAAAGCTGAGGGTTTAAATGGTCTTGGAAACATAAGAACACTTTAATCAACAGACCCACAAAGTGTTTCATAAAATATGTCTCTCAAACTATTTCAGAGAAAATATTCTCTATCTGTAAAACTAAATACTATTATAGTGGTTAAAGAATTAATATTTTTTAAAATATTATTCCAATTTTAAAACTTAAGTCTCTAGATCATTCAATTACACATATAAAATTAGATCTGCACTAGGAAAACAAGAGAGTGAAAACAGAATAACCAGTAGTTGCTGGACAAACCATAGGAGACCCCCGGTTTGAAACACCTCCCTTAAAAGTACAAGATACTTAGTGTGAATCTTAATTTTCTTTTTCACACAGCAGAATAACCTCACTGGTACAAGCAGGAAATCCTAAAGACACCTTAGCCCTCAGCTGGCGCATCAATCTGTTACTTTTTCAAGTAAGGTGACGTTCACTAGTTCTTTACACACCATAAGTTTTGTATTCTCTTGTCCAACATTGAGTATTTTTGGTTTTGGCTTGGTTAGTTTGCCTGTTTTTTGCCATTACCATCCCCCTTCCTCACTGTTTGGAATCAGCACACTGTAGTGGTACAGGGAAGCATGAATAGCAGGGACACCCCATAGGGAAGAGCAACTAAGTGTTGAGGGCACTCAGAGAGTAATGCCCTTCCCAACCAAAGTTGACCAGTCACTGAGCTGATAACAGAGTCCAGCATCAGTCCCAGACAAAGCAAGGAGTTGAACCAGGCACGGAGTTTATCCAGGGATCCAGTTAGAAGACAGGACCAAAGACAAGACTGAAAGCAAGATATAACTTAATCAGGCCTCAGCTCACATGAGGCTTCTAGAACCCAATGTATATGGTGTGATTGTAGCCTCACCCAGGTGAGGCTGGTCAGGGTCATTCAGACCAATGAGCATCTTTAGGGCCCTGACAATCACAGTCTTTAAGCTTCTTCATGATACCAAAACTTAGGAATGAAACTAAACAAGTTTCTAGTCGAGCTTGACCCAGAAAAAAAATCAGCCTAACTGTGCTATCGGGTTTCTTGGCTCAGGCATCAATATAACACTGTAGACACAAACATGACTTTTTTAGATCAGCTGTGAAACTCCAAATGTATTGTTTACTACACAAAATTCTGGTTCTGATAATACTCTTCAAGTCCAAGGAATGTTGAACAACTGACTCAGCTTATGACCACAAGATAATTTTAGATCCAATTCTGCTGAAATTCTAGTGGGAAAAATAAATAGATTGGCTTCAATTCAGAGCTTGTCCATATAACAGGGAGAGGAATTATGAGTAACATAAATATCTATGAAACGTTTTTTAAAATATTGTAGCTGTCTATTTGGACAGTAAGCAAAAAGCAGCAAAATCATTTTCAGTGTTTGTTTGAACAGCAAATTCTTAAATGGCCATAATGTGAGCTCTCCTCTTGTGAAAGATGTACAGGATGAAAGGCAATGTTACTTAGAAATGCCATACAAAGAGGTTGACTCCTCACACCCAGCTGACTGACACATTTTTGTTCATACCAAGAGAAGAGTTTATACAGCAGAGAGCTAATTCCCGTATGAATTATATTCTGTTTTATTCCATCATGGGATAGAGAAAGTTGCCATGCAAATACTTTGCTGAAAGCAATACAGAGAAAAAGGAATAAAAATCTGCTCTTTATTTGACAACACAAGGCCTGTCCATTCCTTTATCACATACTTCCGAGTTTAATTGTCTTCCAATTAATATTTAGATAGTGATACCTCTACCAATTAATATTTAGAACACTGGACTAAATATTGCTTTAAGAAATACGTCAAAAGTTAACAAGTCTCTACAACAAATAATAATAGCTTCATACCTAAGACACAGATACTTCATACACAAAAAATATTTAGGGTGTAATTTTACTTTTACAAAACAGACTACTCTATTTTTCACTCTCTGAACGGAAAATATTTATGTAAAAGACAGAGGCTTACATAAAAAGAAGTTAAGATAAATAGTTAACACCATTTATTATGAAAATAAACATTTTTAAAAAGCAAAATTTTCCCATCAAGATTTTATTCCTTTTTTACTAAAATATATAGCTTTCTGACATGACAGAAAAAAAATGATTGCCAGAGGAAGAAGCATTAGTTGTGCCTTACTATAACTTCAATTAATGACCTTATTCATGTTTTCTCTATAGAATTTAAAAGTCCTGTTACATTATCTATATATCAAATATATTTGCATTTACACAAATTGTAAAATTATAAGACTATAACACATAAATAAATATTTTATCAAATTCTTTTAGGATTGGAGTAACTTCATTAATAATTTATAAAAATAGATAAATACCAAAAACACCTTCTTAAAAGTTATAAAATGAATTAGATCAGTTACTAAATACTAAAATGAATATATTACAAGTCTTTAGTGTTTTATGTTTCATTAACTGAGATTAAATTTCTATATTTCATTCAAATAATAAAACTGGGGTATTTTATCCTTATAAAAGCGACTTTTTTTCTATTATGTCTATATGCCCATTCTTTTTAACCACAAAAATTACTCAAAAATTTATTGTGGTCAAAAATTTTCCCATATGCTTCCTAAAACAGAATCTGAAATTAATTTTAAGTAAATATGTCATTATCTTTGCATCTTCACCTTCCCAGAAAAATCTCACATTTTGAGGAAGACCATACAACAATCAGTTCAGCATTTGGCACTAGTGAGGGGAGCAAGCATCTGAAAGGAGACCAAGGATTTCCAATAGCAAATCTTTAACTAAAATAATTGGTTTCAATGCCATTAGACAAAAGGCTCTATTGTATTGCTGTAATGTTTCATGCACACATCTACAAGTAGGGCTGGAACATTTATCAGCTGTGCATGGGACTATGCTCTATAGGGATAAAAATTCCTTACCTAGGCTGCCAACAGAAGTGTCAAAAAACAAACCAAAGAGGTTACATCAATTACAAAAGGAATAGCTATGATTCCTTTATGGTCATTGGAAAGGTGATCATCATTTAGAAGGCCAAGGTTTGACTTTTTTTTTTTTTGGTGACAAACAGAGGAAAATAGTAATTCTAGATAATCACTGAGGTATGTATCTAAGGGGCAATTTGCTCGGTCAGTACATCAAAAACACCAGGGTCCTTTTCAAAAACTACAGGTACGATAAAGAGATTCATTTATCAATTTATTTAGAAGATCAAAGAGCTCATTTCTATTTGGTTTGATTTTTGTTTGTCTTGAATTATGTATATCAAAAACATATAACTTGGGCTTATAAGAAAAAGAGAATAAGAAAGCCAAAGCACTGAAATTAACATCAGGGGAACAGATCAGGAAACAACTTCAAGACCAATAAGTAGCTATGAGTTTTTCTGTTATAAAGATAAACATTTTGACCTTTTTAAAATATGACTTCTGAAACTGCAAGGGCTACATAATCAGGTCTTTTTCAAAGGACACGGATTCAATGAAATAAATTGAAGTGTTCTCGAAGAGTTAGAAAAAAGTTAAATTAATATAATGTTAAAGCACGATTTACTTGTTTTTAATAATCTTGACCATTTTAAATTCAAGTGTTAGAACACTGACATGTTTCTGTACATTCCACAGCAAATCTAAAAACTTATTTAGATTCTCAGTATGGAAACTTTTCAAGGTCTTGTAGCTTGTAACTTTTGCACAATGGCATTGCAAACGTAAATGCAATACTAGTGTAAACTTACTGCTAAGTACATATATCTTACTGAAGTGTACGTATATTTTATGCATATGAATTAAAACATCACATTTTTAAGCAAAGCATTTCCAAGAAGACCTTACAAGTTTATAGAAAACATGTTAGCAGAAAATACGATTTTGCTCTGAAAAAAAGCACAGAAAACTTTAACTTGTCACAGAAAAATAGCATGCAATGTGTCACCTCTCTAAAAGAGAGCTGTCTGTGAAGCTGAGCTGAATAACAGCTGAGAGTATTTTTCTTTCCCCTGAGGCAAATGACTTATGATTTGGAAGAATCCTTTCTCACCCACTTACAAGTTGCTCTCTTGAGTATACTCTTTATTGTGGAGGTGTGAGCTAGCAGTTCCCCGTGGGCTGGAAACTGGGAGCCCTGGGGAATTCCCAGGCTGGGCAGACAGTCCTGTCCCACTACCCAAGCCAGAAGGGGAGTAGGGTCACTGGGGGAAGCCCCAGGTTCCCCACTGAGCACCTTGCAGGGGAGGGGGAGAGACTGACTCTGGGCCTGGGTGTGGACTGGAGGTGGGCTTGTTCCAGGGATGGTCAGGGCTGTGGGGATTTGGATACCAGCCCTGGGACAGAGACTGAAGGCCCCAGAAAGCTGTATTAGGGTCCAGAGCCCCACACAGGGGCACAGAGAGGCCCCAGGTGAGGCTGAGCAAGGACACTAAGACCTGATATTGGCCTTAGGGCCCTGACGGTATTAACCTCTACTTTTATATCCAAGTGACCTATTCATACATCTTCCATTCTCTCTTTGTCTTTTCATGTTTCCAAATTCTCCTTATGATACTTTTCTATTTTGTTCTTCATTCTTCTTCATGACACCTTAGTGTGTATGGGTTCATGGCTGCAATTTACTAAAAAAAATTCAAACAAAGGAACTAACTTATTAAAAAGCATAAAGGGAAAGGATCACTACCCTCTACCTGCTGGAAACACTCCCCATACCATAGGCCAGGATGAGTTACTGGATTATAAAATAAAACAGTGTTACCAAAAATCTTAATTTCTGACTCAGTGTTATGAACCTCTAGGATATTTTTAATGTAAATGGTTAAAGATTAATCTTAGAGTAAAAGCTGCCATTGCATTGTAATTTCAATCCAATCAGACAGTAAACATAGCAATGCAATGGTTGCAATGGTTCTTTTGGCATTCAGTTTGCAGTTTCTTTTCCTTAATTTAATGCAAATATTTAGGTAAATCATCTTGTCCTGCACTAAATTATTACTCTTCAACTTAATACGTCAAAACTTTGGCTATTTGTAGCATGCTAATCCTCCTTGCCCCTTTTCATTGCTAAGTCAAGCTGTATATACTTCCTTCTTTCATCTTTCCTCAGAAATCAATCACTCTATCTCCTTGATCTATGGTTTGGTTTTGGGGGTTTTTTCAGTTTTGTGTCATTTTTTGGGTTTTTTTTGTTGGTTTGTTGGGGGGCGGGGAGGGCAGGAGGGGATTGTTGCTATTTAAACTTGTCCTCAGAACTTCATTCAGTTTGTTTTCTCTTTTGGAATGTAGCTTCTAATATAAAATGCAAAATTCAAGATATATTGATTCCAAAACACCACAAAGAAAAAGTTGTTTCTGTAGTTTCTGAAACAGTCTCAAACTCTTTACTGCTTTCTGACCACTTTATTCTCATTATGGCACCTGCAGAACCAAAGGAAACATTTAAGTCCTTCATAACAGGTGTGTATTTCTATCTATTCTCTACCTGTTTTTCCAGGCTTATACAATGGCAAAGTTACTTGGAATGTTAATGAACAAATCTCTCAGTACTAAAAAACACCAATAATAAAGGCAAAGCACAACAGAAAGAAAACATAACATGTAAACACATTACCTATCTTATGTTATCTTTACATTGAAAATTTTATCAGACTTTGTAAGTTTTGCAGTTTTCTTCAAAATCTTACAAGTCACTTGCAGTTTTTAATAACATAAGATTACGAAGGACCCAAAAGGTCAATTTTATTTCCTCTGCTACCATAAATTCTATTGTAAGTTATTTTTTTTATGAGTTTATCAAGTCCATCTTAAAATTTTTCAACTTTTCTGTTCTACATTGTAAATTACTTATAATCATACACTGTATACAGGGATAAAAACTGCTACCTCTCTTTTGCAGACATGGAAATAAAATATACAGATTCTAAGAAATTCTCCTGGTGGATACAACTAGAAGAGAGATTGTCAGCACTGAGGTATACAACAAATATTGTTTTAGTTGTTGGTACTAGAGCTGCTATGGAAAAAAAAATAAATTATGGACTACCAAAACCAAGTAATTAACCATACTGTTCTTATTTTCCAACACTGGTTTACTTATTAAAAAAAAATATGCACAAATATTATTAGAGGTAACATGCACAAATCTTAATAGATGTATTAATAAAGAAATTAAAAATATCTCTAAATTACAAAATTCTATTTTTTTCTGTTAAACTTACTCTTGTTAAAACTGCACAGTGACAGTAAGAAATATTCTCATAGCTGTCTATGCAATCAGATTAGAAGATTTTTTATACAGGTGAAGTCAGAAAATGATAATATATAATGTGATCTGGCTATTCTTGGCCTCAATTTATTCTGTGAATTTAAAGCTATTGTAAAGAAGAAGAAAGTCTATAGAGACATTTGAATTAATCTGTCTACCTCACAGTACTACACACTTGTAGGCAGGACAAAGAACTTGAGGTTTTTTCATAGTTAATAAATTTACTTCATTCTGTAATTAGAAAAGAAAGAAAAAATGGTTTCGCAAACATCTGAAGGCCTAAATTTTTTTTTTTTGTTTTCAGTCTCATTAGAAACTTTGAAGTTTAAACCACCAAAATGCTCATTTTATTTTAAGAAGTCTGTGATCTTTTTCACATCTTTTTCAGTCAGCTGTAGCCCAAGAGAAGGTTGTTTTCTTACATCAAATGTGAACTTGTCCTTTCTTGTTCAACAGGAGCTCCTGCTTTCTTCATTTATCAGCTATGATGATAACAAATAATCCCTACATACCCCTAGGATTGTTATTACCTTTGGTTTGCTTTCCTTTATTTGTCCTACATGTGTAAGATATTTTCAACTCTTATACATTGAGTTATACAATGTATAACTTATACATATACATACTCTTGACATGCTAAGCTCATTCCAGTTCACATAACCAGTAAGATAATTTTTATATCACTCTCTCAGCTTTTCTCTATTTCCCCAAACACATTCAAATACATCAAGATGGATTTCTTAGGATATAGCTTTCTTTTTTCATACAATTCCATTTCTTTTTGCTTATATTCTCTGTGTTGTATCACATCATTCTCTTCTAATAATATTTGTCCCTACCAGTGATAAGAAAATATTGTCTTTTAGTTTTTGTTAATTTATTTCAGTTACCTGATTTTTGAGCTCTTTTAAGCTATTCCAAGAAAGGAAATTCAACAAGTTGTTTGGATTACCTATTCTAGCATAATACTACTTAGTGAAAATGTAATTTTTTTTCTAATGTCCAGTCTGAACTCCATGCAATAATTTCAAGATGCTGACTTTACCATTTTTTACTTTACTCCATCATGTCTTTAACTCTCTGTCAAGAAGCTGTGATCTGCCATTTGGCTTGCACCTTTGTCACTGTAGTAAACAAGCCCAGTTCTCTCATTCTTTTCTTGCAGAATTCTGTTGATCAGTCTTAAATTTGATGAGATCTGTTTGGACTGAGACTCCAGAGTTTGCTGTGTTTGCTGTTCCAATTTTAGTGTCATGCACAAATTTGCTGAAGATGTATTTTAACCTGTCATCAAGGTGGCTATTCATGATATAATATTGACACAGTAATCAACACAGAAATACCCTGTTACCAACTGCCAAATGGCTATCAAGGCATAGATTGCTATCCTGAGACCCTTGTGATGCATCCAAATCTCTATCCATCCAATTCCTCAGTGTACAATTCCTCTACTTCCAAATGAGCATGCTGAAAGAGAAAATCTCAGAAATCCTACTGCAAGGCATATGCTATTCATTGTTCTTTCATTCTACCCATTGCCACTCAATGCACTGTTGAAATCAGCCAGGTTAGTTACCAGGTTTTGTTTTACTTGGCTACCTGGTTATCTTCTTTTTTTTTTTTTTTACATGTGGAAGAGTTTTTAAAAAGGAAATTCTCAATGATCTTTACGGGCACTGAGATTGCATGGACCTGTCTAAAGTGGCTTTTATTGTTGTCTTAAAGATTTTCATAAAGTTTCTTCCATTTTCCAGGAGCACTCTCTTCCCCATCATCATGATAGGCAGCACACTCAGAGTAACACCCTAGTCTTTTCAGTGAGTCTCTAATTCATTTTCCTCCACTGTTAGTTGTACCTTACAGTCATTTATGTCATTATTGTTAATCCAAACGCACTAAGTCACTAAATGAAGAATACGAAAATCAAAAGAGATTTTTCCTGCAAAATCATGTCTTTTGTTTAAGAGCACTATAGAATGAGTTTATGTGGATATTTGTCTTATTATTATGTGACAGAAATTTAATTTACCTAATATTTTCTGGAAAATTGAATTCTAAGGCACACATGCTGACCAGGTTTGCTCAGGAGAGGGTCCTTGTGCTTGTTTCCAGCCTAAAGAATATTTCCAAATTTTAGAATATACAGTTCCAGACATCATAAGATTCACAATAGTTTATAAACAGACTGGCAATTTTCATGAGAGTGATGATCTTCAAAAATCAATTCTCGAAGCAGTAAGATAGTCCAGGTTATCACAAATAACTCACCATAACTGATTGTAATCAACAGAATACAATGAACAGTGAAATAAAAAACACATATTATATGCTTCTTTTGGTGAATTTGTTCCTGTGAAAAATTATTTATTAATGAAAGCCATTTACTTTCCATAGTTCATTTTAACAAATCTTAACAAAATCTTAGAGAATCTTGTGAAGAACTTACCAATATACAATTTCCTAATTTTCCCTTATGATAATTTTTGACATTTCTAAGCAGAATGGAAAAAAGAAACTGCAGTGAAAATGGTCTATTGTTAGCATCAGTACTGTTCCAGCCTTTCAGTATTTAATTTATTCTAATAGTGGCTAAGTGTGCTGATTTTGTCTAGGATAGAATTTATTTTCTTCCCTATGGCTGTGTTTTGGATTTGCACTGTAAACAGAGTTGATAACACGGAGATGCTTTCATCACTGCCGAGCTGCACTGAGCTTTCCTGCTCCTTATACTACCCCAAAAGCAAGGAGGCTGGGGGTGCAGAAGAGTTTGGAAGGGGAAACAGCCAGGACAACTGACCTCAGATAGCCAGAGGGATATTCCATACCATATGGCATCATGCTCAGCATATAGAACTGGGGGAAAAAGAAGGGAGGGGGAGAGATTCAAAGTGACAGTGTTTGTCTTCCCAAGTCCCCATTACATGTGATGGAGCCCTGCTTTCCTGAGGATGGCTGAACACCTGCCTGCTCATGGGAAGGTGTGAATGAATTTGTTATTTGGCTTTGTATGAGCATGCAGCTATTGCTTTACCAATTAAAAAGTCTTTAACTCAACCCACAAGTTTTCTTACTTTTATTCTTCCAATTCTCTCTCTCATCCCACTAGGAGAAAATGAGCAAACAGCTGTGTGAGGTTTAGCTGTTGGCTGGGGATCAACCACGAGACTAAGTAACTAAACCTTTAGCACTGCAGAACTTAATTCCAAAACAAAACCAAGCAAAATATGAAGGGAAATTTCCAAGACAAGGAAAATGCTGCAATGTTTTTTTCCTTTTTCCTTCAGTTGATTTTTTTCTTTCTCAACAAACAATACTTCTTAAAATATTGTAATAAACTTCATGTAATAAACTGGTATGTTTGGACGTGGAATTTTTCTGCTTATTAAAGTACATATATAAAGCTTCCTGGTCTAAATTAATTTTTTAAAAAATACTTATTTCATGCTATGACATTAATTTTTTGATTTAAACAATTTTGAAAGCTGAAGCAAATACAGAAGCAAAACCGCTACTCTCTAATAATTCTACCCCATTATAAAAAGAAGGGAAAAAGCAATTTTTACAAATTTGTCTCTATAAGGGTGTTAAGTGATTTAGAGGTATTACTACTGCAATCAGCCTTTACAGTATCAAGAAAATAAGGATATGATTTGCCAGGGTCAATAGGAGATCTTTTCTGTAAGTAAGGATTTGTTGATATTATTGAAACTTGGAAATACAGCTTGAAAGTAATTTGAACTGATTAATGAACATTGTATAAGCAAGTGTACCACTGGAAAGAGGAGAGGAGAATACGGGTTCAGGAAGATGTATTTCTAATAAGCATTAGGAGTGTCTACTTAGCTGCATTACAACAGGTTTCTGGGATTAAAAGACCATGCTACCTAGATGGCATAATGACAATGAAGTCTAGTGATTTGACATCAGAAGATGCAGCTTTTGTGTCTTCTAAAGAAATTGCTTCAGCAGGCAGGGGATTGCAAAGGCCACAGATAGAGTTACTACATCTTCCTTCCTCTAGTATTCTGCAGGTCAGCAATCCTGCTCTGCTCGTGAGATTTGACAGCATCAGTACATTGTTATCTGCTAAAGCAGATGGTCTTTAGCTGTGACTTCCTATGTTGTGGAATTAAAGCCATACAACTGAAAATTTTCTGACCATATCTTTGTAAATATTAACTGGACAGAATTTCAGCCACTTACAGTATTTTTCCAGGGATAAGAAAGATTCTATTCACAACAATTTCTCTAGAATTCATGCTTAGCACTTAAACTACCCTGACTAAACCTACAGGATCAGTGATTCTGTGCTGAGTGGTTAACAAAATTAATTATATCATATTATAACAATATCAGGTGTATGAATGTGACCACATTATGTCTCCAAGTAACTTGCATGAAGTAAAATGTTTCAAACAGTTCAAGTCAGATACCTATTTCTGTAATAAAAACATTCTTTTTTTCTTGCATAGTAAACTTAACTTCCAATTCTTTATTAAGAATTTAAAAAGCTACATCCTCTGTTTTTTGATCAAGTTAGAACTAATAACTGGGTAAATGCAGTTATCTGCAGTTCTCTTTAAGCTGCTGCCTGAAGGTGCTAGCAGTCCTGTGCTTCAAGGTTTTAAACAGTTTCTTGGCATAAGGATGGATACTATAGTGAAAAGTACTAAAAGCATTTATAGAGATTAAAAGAGCATGGGAAATTAGCTTAGTCTTCACAATATCCTAATTCTCGTTTAATGCATTGGCACTCCATCCAAGGGCTGCCCATGTGAGAAAAATCTTGATTTCTTCATCAAGTGGGTTCAAAACAGAACCTCTTTTTGGTCTAATCTCTAAAAAATCCTAATCAGGTGGCATGACAAAACACACCCTGACAAGGCATATTGACAGGTATAATGAGAATGATTTTAAATTGAAGCATGGTGAAGTAAGTAGCATAGGTTGGGGAAATAATAAAGTGGAGAGAATGATAATCAGCTGAAGATAGAGTTGCTTTAATGGACTCTAAGACTCCTGAAATGTGCAATGAAATGATGTCTGAATATATTGTTATTTTTTATCAGCTGAAGAAAAAGATCCTGCAGTATTATATCATTCTAAAGTAGCTAAGTGAAATGTAACAAGTGAGAGCAAATTATTAAAGCATAGGGGAAAAGGAAAATAATTCTATCCCACCTTTCTAAATTTATTTTTTCCTTCTTTATGCAAACTGTCCACTTAAACTGAAATCACTTCAAAGTAGCAGCTTATATTCTTGCATGACTGTAAAGCATCAAACACACTTCTGTGGACCCTACACAGATGCCCTAAAAGAGGACTTTAATGACATTATTTAGACTGATAAAGACAACAATATAAACTATGAAAATTAACTCTTAGCACCTTTGAAGACAATGAAAATATTTTGACCTCTTTTGAGGAAAACTTTCAGTTCAAAAGTGAAAACATCTCTGCATATGAACGTACATTCCCTGTAATATGAACATCCCAAAATGTATTTTACGTTTGTTTCCTGTATGTAAATCTCCACAAAAAAAAAAAAAAAAAAAAAAAAAAAAACAAAAAACAACCCCACAAAAAAAAAAAAAACGAATTTTTTTTTTCCTCATGAGAAATATTATATATTTTTTGAAGAATAAATTTAAATGTAAGGACTTCAGTCATTAAGATTACATTCCCAAAGATTCACCTTTAGGGAAAGACTCTGTCCTGTCAAACTTAGATACTGTCTCTGAGCAGCCCCAGTAAAACAACTGGGTCTGTAAGAGAGATGAAACCCTTGTTTCTAGTATTCTCTTTATGGACTACAACTCTTGGTTTTTGTTTTTTTTTTTCCTAGAAAGTTTTTTATTTTCTGTTCTGTGGAATTCATTGTGAAGTGCTTGCTTTCCTTTCAGTACAAATGGAGAGCAGGTATTCAATACAACATTCAGGAATGGTCAGTAACTGTCTGGATCCAAACTTGAGCACTGATATATTCATGATGAAAACAAATAGAAATATTTTCCAGTATTAATCTAGGCTTTACATTAATTAAACTAGGGAAAGCCAGAAAACCTTTTTACCTCAGTATCTTTATGTGTAAATACATTGATAATATTCACTAAATAATGAGAAATATTGTGAAAATTAGTTCTTTCTGGATTTTGAACATATCAAATGTTATAAAATGTTACTGCTATTTTTTGTTCCATTACTGATCATTCTGTACTTGTTGGCTATTGAAAATAATTGATCCTTTCACCTTTATTTTGTCCCTTTACGTTTACATAGTCATTTCAACTGTCCCTACCATTCTTTTCTTCAGACTGAAAAGACACAGCTCTGTTTTAATTACCCCTTCCAGGTTCAATTTTCAAATTTTTTCATCATGTTTGTAGGTTTTTTTTTCTTTTTGGAGCTATGTTCAATTTCTATCATTCATTTCAAGCTGCTGCCTTCCTTAAAGATTGAAGGGCTGTGACTGAGATCTACCATTGCTGAAGTTTTCCTCATGTGCTTTATTAGACCCCCATGAGCTACTGTTTGTGCTCTGATTGTTAAACCAACATAATGACAGATGAAATTTTGCCTACATCAGTTGGCTTATCCCTCCTACTGCACAGACACGAGGTCATGAGTGTTGACACAAGAGGTCCACAGGCAAAACGTGAGGAATGGGGAAGGCATAGCTGTTCCTTTCATAAGTGCTGTTTCCTTGTGAGAAAGTCACTAGTTTTATATTAATGACACTTCCTCCTGTCTTTCCAACCCTGATTCATCCTCATTTTATTTCTCTTCACTTTATTTTTAATAGCTGAAACTTTTCATAATTCATTTCACTTTGATGTTTCCACAACCAAATTTTTTTTTTTTTTTTTCACAAACTCTTCCCAGGATTTTCTGCAATCTTTATGGTAATAGCTCAGAAAACCTAAAAGTAGTCTTCTCTATGTGGAATGAAAGTGTTATTAAACAAGGACAAAGACAGAAGTAAATATGAAAGAAACCATAGCTCCTGGCTCTGTGTTCCTGCTGAGTTTGAAAGTCAGTGGAATGTGGGAGTCCTTCCTCTTCTCAAAGGTAAGATATTTCTAATCAGCACTATCATGCTCTAAGGCACTATCTCACAACACCTATTAGTTGTAAACTCAGCAGGAACTGCAACCCCCTGCCTCTCAAAGAAAAAAAATATTTTTCCTCTATGAGATCCAGATTATCCAAAAAAAGGGAGACAAGATACAAATTACACATGAAAATGTGCTACATTCCTATTCAAGATGCTGTTGACAATATATTATACTAAAGTCATGATCCCACAAGCTATTGAGTATTTTTCACTTAAATGAATTTTAGTAGCTACAGGATTTTCAGATTACTCCTCCTGTGTGCCATGAGCTCCATGGATCAGGAAAGGATTGCTCGCTGAATTTTCTATGCTCTACTGGGTGTAAAAAAGAACATTCTATCCTACAAATGAAAACAAGTGATATTGAAAGGGAGTACACCACCCAGGTAAAAGGATAGCTTTTTCTGAGTCTAGGAGCCCAAATTACCTAAATGCATTGCTCATCTTCCCAGTAGCCTTTCTTGGTAGTATACCAGGTAGGGGCTGGCAGAAGTTTGAAGCTGTTCATTTAGGCACAGTTGCAATAAGAGCAGGCCTTGATCCCCAACCTGTCTTTTTGAAATGAATTATCCTTTTGATACAAGTGTTATAAAAGGTTCAGATTGTACTTCTTGTATTTTAATTCCTAAATAAAAAATACAATTTATTATTATTTTTTTTCCAAAAAGGTAGACAAGGGACAGAAATGGAAGGGGACAATTTCTTTGAGAAAGGGTGTGTCAGATAACCATTTGGACAAGAAAGGAGTCAAAGAAGCCTTTCCTGTAGAACAAAATAGTTTTCAATAAGGCAGTTATGAAAACATGAATATTTAAATAGGGGTCATAGAAGTCTTTAGTTCACAAAATACTCCACAAAAATAAGAACTGGAGAAAGTTAATCTTCTTCTGCTTAGACCAAAGATAACCATCTTCACCATTTGTTTGAAGAAACACATTGACTTTTTAGATACCTTAAAAAATTTCAAAACCTCATACTTGATTTCCCATCTTTTCAAGTTCAGATATCCTTTTTCTGCTATAGCACTACAAACTTACAAGGTTCATTAAGTCATAACAATCATCATACAAAAATTTTCCTCCTCACAGCCCTCTGTCAATTATGTTGTAAGAAAGCAAGAGAGTTGACTGATTCAGTCATATATGAATCAGTTGACTGATTCAACATATATGCTCAGTATTCACATATTATCTTCCAGCTACATGAGAATTAGTGAAAATACTTAGATCTTTTCCAAGCTAAAGATTTGCGTTCAAATCCTTTCTTCTATCTTATTTATAGGCACTTAGTCTGGGACTAATTTTTCTCTCTATTTATACTACATATCTCTTACCTAGCTGGTCTCTATTTTATGGTAGCACCATTGTATAGGTATTAATGAGGGTAATGTAATAAGAGTTCACTGGAGAGTTGGATCTCAGGAAACGCTTTTGCTCCCCCTTTATGGGCAAGAGTATTCACATCTCGGTTAAAAATATTTTCGAAGACTAACAGATTGTTGAATCCTGAACCTTGTCATTGTACACATCAATTAAGAAAAGTCAGGACTCACAGATACTCTTCCCTCAAGTTGTTCTCTTCTAAATTCTATTAAATTACATACTTTCTTTAATGCTTTAACAATCATCATTCTGTTTAAAATATTTTCTCAAGTGCATTGGGATTTTTAATGTTTCAATAATTTTAAGGGATTTTAAAAACATTAGACATCTGTTGGGTACCCACATGAACACATCCTTGAAATGAAAACTTTAATGCGGAAAAATGGATATGAGGATTTTTTAATAAAAAATGCAGCAATTTTAAAAGGAAAACAATGAAGGACATATATTAAAATGGCAAAGGATGTCAGCACATCTTGTTGGAATGTGTCACTCAGACTACATTATTACATTCCTGTTCTGCATGATGATCATTTTGCCACTGCTCTCACTGAAAGGCAGAGCATGACTAACAACCTTCAAGCTAGAAGAGGAAGGAGACAGAAAAATTCAGGTTTTATTTAGGTTTCTGCTGTTGACCATAAAGTTCTGGAAAACCCTTATAACTCAGTGTCATTGGAAATGGCTAAAAATCAAAGTTCACAAGAAAGAGGTGATGTGAAGGTCAACAAGGAGAAAAGTCACTCTTCAGTTCACATTTTTTTTCTTTTTTAAACTTATAGCAGAGGGTATGAGATCAAATGCTCTTTCCCTGTTACTTCTACATATGACTAATCTGCCTTCTCTCCTCTGTATACTTTGTAAGTGGCAAGGTGCCACTTTGTGTCAAATTCCACTTGGTGTCTTTGTCCACACAAAATCTCAGATTTGAGTGACTTCTAAGTGTATCCACAACAATGTGTAACTAAACCCTATAAACATGCAAATATAGTAAACTGCATGCAATGGCTGAATTAAAGTACTGCCTGGAAAAAGTTGAAGATTTGAACATTATGATGACTATATTAAAACTGGTAACTATTATAGAACCTGTCCTAAATCAAAATTTCTCTGCAAGTACAGTATAACAATGCTCATATTTGCAACTAAAAGAAAATACTTTTTTTTTTTTTTTAATCAACAATATTCTTACTTCCTTAGTTTAAATAAACTTTACTTATGCTATTCCTGGTGGGTTTTATGCTCTCCACCTGATTATGAATATATTTGTATTTCCTCTTTCTTCAGTATTTCAGTTTGCTATATTTTCCATAGCCTAATTCAAATTCTGATCTTATTAATAAGAATGAATAAACAATCATAGAGAATGTTCTCCACTGCTGGATAGTTACCTTCACATGTCCGTGGGCTGAGCTCCTTTCTCATTCTCTCCTGTCACTTTAGGGCATCTCAGTCAACTATGACTTCAGAGCTCTAGAAAAAATTCCAAAGCTGAATCACCATATGGGCCACCCCAGGTTTCTGATATCATTATGCTTCATTGAACCAAAAGTATACCCTTAAGCAAATATATGTAAACCTTTATGAGGAAGAAGGAAAAAAAAAAAAAAAAAAAAAAAGAAGGGGGCATGGGGGTGGGGGGGAGAAGAAGCAAGCAAATACAGTTCTACTTCACTCATTCACTCAAAGGTCACAGATACCTTTCAGCTGCAAACATCTTTTTGTAATTTTTGACTATGTGCCCTGCTATTGCAAAAGATTGCATGAAATAATTCCATTCACAGTATTTTCAATATTAATTTCCCTCATGCTTAGAAATATTCCTGAAACATATAAGCAATGTTTGATCACAGAAATTTTATACCTGTTTCCTTTTGTGGAAAAATATTTTACCTTGAATCATCCTTTTCTCTGGTGTTTACTTCCAGAAGGCAAAACATATCCTCTCCCAGATTTTACCTTACAAAACTTCCTGTGCTCCATAAGTTGTCTACAATAAAATAAAGTTTTCATCCTTCTGGTGACCTCAACTTTAAAAAAAAAAATATGTCCAGAACTATATAAAAGATTCAATATAAGTTTTTAGAAATACCTTGTAAAATGTTATTGATATTTTTTTTCTGTAGCAGAAATAATTTTCTGACAGAGCCTGTGGTATATCCTACTCCTCACCTCTTCCCGTTCTGCCTCTAATACTCTAGTCATTCTGAAATTGCTCAGAAAGTTAGTTTCTTTGACTTTAGAACTTTTGACGTGGAAAAATCCCATTTTATAGGAGAAATTATATATTTTTTTTAATATATAAATGGATGATCACCCATATTGTAACCCATTTCTAAGATCATCTAATTCTTTCTATAAGATATTCTGAACTACTTCTGTATTGGTATTAATTTCCAATTTTCTGTCATCAGAAAATTTCATGAGTACTTTATGGGTTTTTGTGAACATCAATGAAAATCAAATTGCTGTCTCAAACATCCAATAAGATAAAGGTAATCTAATGGATAAAATCTTGGGTTTCCAATTATTTGAAGAGGTTCTTGCCAAATGCTTTTAAAGAAACTGATCAGCATGACATAAAAGAGCTTTGCAATGTTAAATTATTCAGAGAAAGATAGGAAATGAAGGTAGGAAAAGTCAGTTCTCACAGGAAAGAGAGGTCAACTACTGTGACCACCAGTAGCAAATGTGACAAAGTGACAAAGTTTGCTGGTGACAGGAGTTTATTCTAGATAGTAAGGATAAATTCTGGTTGTAAGTAATTGCAGAAAGAACTAGGAACTAGCAGAAACTAGCTGCTAAAATGGCAGATGAACTTCAATATGAATAAAGATAAGATTAAAGGCAATAATAATTGCCTTTATAATTCTAATAAAAAATTTAATAAACCAGTCTAACTTCTCATAAAAAATGATCAGCTCTGAGCTGACAATCAACCCCTCAGAAGCATGGTTAGGGGTTACAAAAGCAGTTATCACAAAAATCATTAGCTTGATATTCAGGAGTGGTCATAAAAGCAAACCAGGATATTAGAAGTTAGTGAAAAAAAATAATAGAAATTGTTGTACATTTTCCATGTACAAACCCAATATTATCCTACATTTTCAGTACTATGTAAAATTCTGTTTCATTCTCCTCAGTAAGAATAAAATAAAAATGGAAAACAGGATAAAAACAAGATCAAAAGTATAGCAAAAAACATCCCAAAGATTAAAATCTTCATATGAGTAAAAGGAAATGAATCATAAATATTTTAAACACAAATACATGTAGCCAAGAATTTTTGTTTATAAAAAATAAGCAATATAATCAGGCCAAAGCAACCAATAATCATGAATATAAATGAATATAGAAAACCTCATTAATAGTAGTAGGTTTTTTTTGCTGTACAAGAAAAATTAAAATATGTTTTCCCCTCTCTAATGCTCATCCCTATAAAATCCATCTAGGTCCTAAGGTCTGTGTCACCAGTCTTCCTCAAGCAGAGATGTGTTGTAATAACATGAAATTACTGACATCCTGAAGGGCATGTTCCTTCTTCTTCAGTGTTGACATCCATTTAGGGATTATTTTCTATGTTTTCTAATAACAGTCCTCTCCTCACTGGTTTCAATAAGTTTCCCCTCACGTGGCAAAGGATTAACAAAACTGACAGTTCCACCACCACCCTGCCACCTGAGACACGTCCAGTCTGCATGCTGATGTACTAGCCTGTCCTTGGTTTTTCCTCCACTCCCCTGCCCTTTTCCAGCCATCCCAGGTCTATCTATGTCTGACACCAGTTACCCTCATAGGGCCTATTCTGACCCATATCCTGGATGTCTCAACATTGCTTCGTCCCTCCCTGGCACCATCAACCTCTGAGAACCTCAGCGTGTTTCTGGCTCTGGTTACCATGGCTGGCTGTAACAAGCTAAAAAATCTCAGCTCATTAAATTTCATTTAAATAAATTTATTGCAAAATATCAGTTTTTAATTATTTGTTAAGGTAGTGAGTAATGAAATATCTGGGGAAATGCCTTCCCTCCCTCTTTTCCAGACTCAGCTGCAGTCCACCTCTTCCCCTTTCTTTGTCTCAACCACTCTTGTTTTCACCATACACTACACTTAGTCCCCCCAAACCCTTCTGACGAGGAAACAGGCAGTGCAGAAGCTTGGGAATAGTACACAGATTTTGTGTTTCACACTGTTCCTCTGCTCTGGCATGAGTCGCCTCTGGGCCACAATCCCTTTAGAGGTGTTCCTGCCCCAGCACAGGTAACACAGAGGATGCAATCCCTCAGGGGTGTTCCTTGTCCATCACAAGGCACTTCCTTTAGGGGGTTCATCTCTTTATATATTCCCAGAAATTTCTCTTTCCTTTCATTTCCTTCATTCTTTCTCCCCTTTCTCCAAATACTCCTCTTCACATATTTTCTCATGTGTCCCATTTTGAGTGTCCTCTTGTGTCTCCTGTGTTTTTCTTGCATTTACTGCCCCCAGAAACTATCATCCTTCTCTCAAATACGCCTGAAAAGAAATGATATGTGACCCTCTGTTTTGTTAAAGTTTTGGAGTTTCATGGACTATTCCACCTATCTAGAGCTGTCTGGAATCCAGTGTGAACAGCACAGTTCAGTTCATGCACTCCTTCCACAGAGCACACCCTGCAGTCTCAGCTATCTGACTGAGTGTCTGGTGTTTATGCCCAGTGCATTAGGGTTTCTCTGCCCTCTGCTTAGCTGATGGGACAGGCACCAGCTGGTGAGGATTGTGTCCTTCCAGTTCTGTGATGAATCCTGATGTCTAATACTTTCCCAGACCCTAGGCAGCCTCTTTACTATCCTATGACACTAAAAAAATGGGGTTTATGCAATGACTATTTATGTTGTAAGACTTCTACCATACCAGGTATTCAAGGAACTGAAGTTAAAGCAGGTGTGTTGAGTGCCAGCTCCTTGATACACTGTTCTGTCACTTCCTTAAAAATTGTGTGATCCTTTACTAGGAATTGCAAAAAAATAAAAAAAATATATATTCAATGAGTTACAGTATAAGGACTGACTATGTAACCATTGTCTTGCCAACATGAAACCCCAACAACCAGAAAATAATAGATTAAACAGAGTGGATGGAGCTTATTTGCTCCATGTTAAAAAATGTTTAGAATGTATCAGTAAGGTATTAACAGTCAGATTTAAAAAAAAAAATAAAACGAAAAAAAACCCAAAACCATTTCTTCATCAACTTCAATGCAAGAAGCTGAATTTGCCACAGGATATAGAAAAGATCAAAAACTTACTAAGTCTGAAAATGTAAAGACCTGAGCACATGCTAGAGATTCACTGAAAGCTACAAAGCAGACTATCTGAATTAGAAAGTTCAGAGCTGAAAAGAGATAGAGAACAGGTAAGCATTAGGATGAAACATCATGTGTTGCCTGTGTTCCCATTCTACCTTAGATAAATATACTGTCAGTGTTGAAATGATACATTAATGAGGACATGAACATTTCTCACACCTACCACAGACATTCACACATTCCTGTGTTCTAAAGCTAATAACTAGGAAAACTGCCTCATAAAATTCTGTCTAATATAACCATCTCACCCTCAGCATTCACATTCAAATCTTTGTTTGAAATATGAAGGTTCTGAGGCCAAAACTAGGTCATTTTTAATTCCACACCAACTCAATCCAACAATGTCAGATTTTTCTTTCCTTATTCTGTAGTTATTGACACAAAATATAATACACAAATTATTCAGATGAAAAAAAAAGTCACGTGTCTATTAAGACACATTTTTCAAGTAAGTGCCAAATATATTTATAATTTTAATGTAGAGAAATTTCATAAATTATCTACATTCACAAACCTATTTTTCCCTTTCTTTTAAAGAGAATCCTAGAATCAGACTTTTGTTTATTCTCTTATATAATTTAAACAGAATCCTTATTTTCTACATGATTTAAAAGAAAACATTTTAATATACTTCAGTAAAGGCATACTATCTTCCTTCATCTTACATATTTATTATTTGTCAAAATCAAGATGAAGGTATCATAATCTTTTTGCCAACTTATCTGGAAGTGGATTTTGCAATATTGATAATGTATAGGGCATTGTATCTTATTTTATTTATTTCCATTCACTCTCTCAGTAATGCAGCTGTGGGGTCCATTGCAAGTTTAAATTGTTTAGTGGTCATGACCTGTTCTCTCACAGTTTCTTCACTCATATGTAGAATCCTCAAATACACAGATATTTGTCTCTGAAAACAAAACAAACAGGGTAAAGACAACTAAACTTCTGAGACTAGCCAGAACTGTGTACTCAGTATATTGTTCTTAATTTCATTCATATTTAGTCTACTTCAATGTTTCTTTATTTTGAAAAATACTCAGATTGTATTTTCTGTTAGATCATAGAATCTTGGAATCATAGAATAATTTGTGCAGATATGGACCTTAAATACTATGTGATTCTAATACTCCTGAAATGGGCAAGGACACCAGGTTGCTCCAACCAACCTGGTCTTCCAGGGATTGGGCATCCACAACATCTCTGGGCAACATGTTCCAGTGCCTCACCAGCCTCACAGTAAAGAATTTCCTCTTAACAGCTAATCTAAACCCATTCTCTTTCAGTTTAAAGCCCCTTGTCCTATCACTACATTCCTTTGTCATAAGTATGTCTCTAGTCTTCTTGCAGGCCTCCTTTATTTACTGGAAGGTTGCTATAAGGTTTCTCCAGAGCCCTTTCTTCTCTAGGCTGAAAAACCCTAGCTGTCAGCCTGTCTTCACAGGAGACCTGCTCCAGACTTCTGATCATCTTCACAGCCCTCCTCTGGACTTGCTCCAGCAGTTTCCTGTCCTTATATTGGCAGCCCCAGAGCTGGATGCAGCACTCCAGATGGGGTCTCATGAGAGCAGAGGGGAGAATCACCTGTCTTTACCTGCTTGTCACATGAATTGTCTCCCCAGCCTGCACTAGGATTGCCCTGACCCAGGTGCAGGACTTTACCCTTGGCCTTGTTGAACTTCATTAGGATCACACAGAGCCTTGTCTCAAGCCTGTCAAGGTCCCTCTGGATGGTATCCCTTCCCTCCAGTGTGTCACCTACACCATACAGCCTGATGTCGTTCGCATACTTGCTGAAGTATCACACAGTTCCACTCTCCATGTCACCAAAAAGATATCGAACAGTGTGACACCCAATACTGACCCCTGAGGAATGCCACTCATTGTTAGTCTCCATTTAGACATCAACTCATTGACTGTAGCTTTTTTGAGTCCACCCATCCATTCAATTCCTTATCCACTGACTTCTTCAACTGTCAAATCCATGTCCCCTCAATTTAGAGACAAGGATGTCATGCAGGACAGTGTTTATTCATGCAGGCATCCTGTCTTTTTTGCCTGGCTGTCTTTGTTGGGATGCATTGCTCCTGAGAAGCCATCCCACCATGTCTCCATGCTACCAATAAGGTCACTGCCTTATTTGCAGTTATTTTAACCCATGTTACATCCATTTGTATAGAAACATCTAACTTGGGTCCCCACTAAAGTTTTTTTTTCTTTGCATGGAAAAGGTCTGAAAAACCTTCAAATAATTTCTTAACACATTTCAGCAGATAGGCAGTAGCTAATGGGAGCAGCCATCTGCTATGGTTTAATCCAAGGTGGCATATCTGTATATACCTTGATTTCCACCAACTAAACATTTGGTCTATACAACATCAGATCTAAACACAGTGGCCTATGCACCTTGCTGTCATATTGCAATCCAAGAGGCTATTCACCAAGTGGTTTTAAGTAGTCTAATGCAAAATAACAAGGAAAAAGTAAGAAAAAATAACCATACGAATTTAAAATTCTTCAAATTGTTTTAAACTGATCTTATAAAAGCAAATAAATGATGTATGGATTAAATGGTTCACTAACAGCTTTTGTGAATGTATCAGTCTTTAATTACAAATTAACCTCCAAAATTAATGTGGTATTTGTAGTATAACTCCCTTTCACTCCTGTATTACTCAAGTATTTTTCCTACTCACTTTTCTGGAATAGAGGTAACATCCCTGAAGATAAGCCTGTTTTATTTTTCAATTGTAATTTTTCTTTCAGCTTTTTTATTAACATATGGGTATTTCCCCAGTGAGGATAAATTTTATCACTGTTTCATTTGGTTTTGTATGGTAAGGTTTTGTCTTTAACAGAATGAAAGAGAGACACAGTTGCTCAGAAGGGAACAATCTATTTTTCTAATGGGTACAAAGTAGACCAGACTAATTTTCACCTTAAGTAGAGCTTCTCTCTGCAATCACTTTATTAGGTAAAGGCCAACTCAGTAACAAAGTTGGGTTATTAATAAAAAGT
Organism: Certhia americana; assembly: GCA_018697195.1. NCBI lineage: Eukaryota > Metazoa > Chordata > Aves > Passeriformes > Certhiidae > Certhia > Certhia americana. The sequence continues at coordinate 46,479,200 of CM031860.1, read as the reverse complement.
TGTTCTTCTAATGAAGAAATTTGTTCTACACATGATGTCTCAGTAATTACTTTCCAGAAGACAAGTCATTCTTTGGATTTAGCCAGAGGCATAAAGCCAGCAACTTCATCTCAAACTGAAAATCTATCTATCAGGACTATCTATCACCTGGAATATTAGATACAGTACAAATCCTGAATCCATCCACAGAAATGTAGGCACTGGTTATTTAATAGCATATGATCAGTGGACTTCTTTGACCTATCTTTCTTAGAGTTAGGACCCTATTTCTGTTTGGCATGAAAATTTTTCAGAGCATTTTACTTAGACAAAATCATAAAAAGCTGGCATCTCAGAGGACAACTTCAAACAAGCAAATAGCATTCAAAATATGTTGATCCAGAAACAAGTCTGTGAATTCCTCACAGAGAGCTGTCTTAAATCAATATGAACTAAGCATTGGAAGGCACTAGAAGACTTTATGTAAAAAATGGAGCTATTATTCCAAAATTCAGTCATGTTACTCAGAAATTAGTGAAAAAATCTTTTCCTGGTATTTTTTTTTAATAGAAGTAATTAAATGAAATTCAGAAATAATCTTAGCAGCAGAGAGCATAACTCAGTTTTCCATCCTGCCAAAATATTCAGCCACTAGTTTTCTGTATCTTACTTCCTTACATTTTTTCTCATTTTTCTAACTTTCCCTCTTATTCTTTCCCCATAAATTTTATATTCTTAACTATGTAGTGACAGATTAAACAAGAAAGTTGGAAATCACCTTCCTTTTCATATATATCTTTCTTCTTCCCTTTCATAGTTGTATCACTGTGCAGGCTGTTGATTGAAGCAATAATTTTGGGATGAAAGTGAATCTGGGTGTCTGAATTTTCTCACTGTGAAAAGATCAGTGGTCTGTCAATAGCATATTTTGAGACAGTTTTTTATCAATCCATGTAATAAGGCAGTCTTCATCCAAGGAACTACATTATAATGTAAAATTAAAAAAAAATGTCTTTAAAGAGAACAGTCACAAATACTCTTCCACAGTTAATGTTTTATCAGACAGAGAAGAATACAGACATAGAAATACTTCCTACACTGAGCCATTAAGAGGATTTAAGCAAATGAAAATCTGAATCACTGATTAGCTAAATATGTAAGTTTGTATTCAGCTGGCAGAGGACATTGTAGCAATGCCTCAAAATAGATGGAAGAGTGTAGAAATTAAATACTGACACTTTTGCTCCCATGCACCACTATGTGGCAGAATTCTTTGCTCTAAGTTAGCTGAGTTAAGGCAGAGTTTACACGGAGAACAGCATTCACATATGCGTTTTAGAAAACTGACTAATTTATTACATACAAAATAGGAAGACAAATCAAAACAACAAATCCTTGCCCAAGGAGTAAGGAGGCACATTTTTCCATTCACTGCTCAGTCAAAAATTATTTTTGAGGTAAGACAGCTAAACGAAGCTCAGTGTATTCTGTATCCTAACAATCTCCTAAGACACATTTTTTGCTTGACTTAGAAATAATTGAATGCCTATAAATACCACTGAAAAGTACGATATTCTAAACAAAGCTGATTTCCTTTTAAAATGAACTCCATATAAATACTTAGCTTTACAAATATGTCTAAAATCAATATAATACAGAGCAGCTTGTTCACTTAAAAAAAAACAAACAAAAAACCAACCAGAAATAGGTTTGCAGTCCTCCAAAAACAAAGAAGGAATAGCATCAATCCTGTTCTTTACAGACAAAATTAAAATGCATACAAATACAAATAAACAGGTTTATAGTGCATTTATTTACTAGACTGAAGAACATCTGTCCTCAGATGTCTTCTTTCCTATAGATTCTCACAGACTCTAAAGAGATTGATATAAATTTTGTTAATTTTTGGTTTTTCTCATCAGAAAAAGATGTCTTCATCCAGGCTGTGTCTGAATTTTGGGTACCACATATTTACAAGAATGATTCAATTTTGTGATGCAACAGAGGATTACCATAGGAGGAATTTTCATTGAATATCTTATTATGTCTAGGCAATTTTGATTGAAAAGACTGTCAAATCTTTGAATTTGTGGGTGAATATACAAGGTGTCAATTTTTAATGTCTTAAATTTTCCCAAAGTCCTCATTGTCTGTCAGCCACATTGCCACAAAAATCTTACTTACAAATACACAGTTTAAAAACCCATATGTTAGGTGATGATATCAAGTCCAAAACTAGTCTTATTCTTCTAAAGATGGCCAGCAGCACTTAGTGACAGTTCAAGTCCAGAATCATTCCTCCATGAATGAAAACGACACTCAGCAACTTTTGTAGATGCCACTGACTATTTGATATATAAGCTTTTCTCTTCTCTTCTCTTCTCTTCTCTTCTCTTCTCTTCTCTTCTCTT
>CM031860.1:46438528-46476800 GCA_018697195.1 Certhia americana | reverse complement strand
TTCTCTTCTCTTCTCTTCTCTTCTCTTCTCTTCTCTTCTCTTCTCTTTTCTTCTCTTTTCTTCTCTTTTCTCTTTTCTTTACTCTTTTCTTTACTCTTTTCTTTTATTTTCTTTTTTCTTTTCCCAGAGGGACAGCCTTACTATCAGTCTTCTATCTTAGGCCAGCAGAAATCTGAAATGAGACTTCACAGTAATGTTACGTAGATGGTTCCAAAGAAAGCCCATCATAAGGTGATTGCACATTCAAGAAAATATAGTTGAAACTATCTTTAAAAGATAAAAAAAGAGTTTTTGAAATTCCCTCAGTGGCATGTGTTCAGAAGTAGAAAAAATCTGGCAGATTTTTCAGGCGTAATCCTAAAGTGAGGTTTATGGAGGTGCCATCAGAATATCAGGAATATTTTTTATTTGAATAGTTCTTCAAATTAACTGATTTTTATTTTAGTCATTAAGGAAATATAAAAGACACAAAGCTTTCTTTCCCCTCATCTCTTCCCTTTCGTCCGAATTGCCAAAGGTTGCTTCAATCCCTTCAGCCCTTCAAAGAGTCAGCGGTGAAAATACTTGGGGAGTGTTTGCAGTCAGTGCACAGTGGTTTGTCTCTGTTGCTCCTTCTGTCTCACACTTTCCCTCTAATCTCAGGTGGATCCTTCATGGATTGCAAGGTAAATACCTTTTTCAGTGTTTGGAAAACCTCTTATTCCTCCTATGTTCTGTGACTGTGGTGTTCCTACTGCTATTTTTCTAACTTTGTGTTCTCTATGCCTGTTTGGAATTATCTTCCCATTCTTAAATAGTGCCTCCTAGAGGCACTACCAGCTTGACTGATGGGCTTAGCCATGTTCTGTGGTGGGTCTTTTGGATTCACCTGGAATCACTGCACGGGCCCCAAGATTAATCCCTGGGGCACTCTACTAGTATGCCCTTGCTGGGCTGGCGATGCAGTGCCAGAAGCACCCCAGGACACAGTTAGCCTTCCTAGATTCCAGGGCACTGCTGATACAGGTTCAGTTTTCAGTCAACCAGAATCCCCACAGCCCTTTCTGCTGCACTGCTTTCCAGCATCTCCAACAAGAGGAAGTGCCATATTCTTCCAACAAGATCTTCCAACAAGATCTTCCAACAAGATCTTCCAACAAGAGGAAGTGCCAGATTCTGTACCTGGGATGCCCCATCCCAGGTGCAGAATGTGGCACTCCCTCTTGCTGAACTTTCTACAGTTAATGATTGCTCAGCCCTCAGATTTGTTGAGGTCTCACTTCAGGGCCTCACTGCCTTTAAGGGAGTCAACAGCACCTCACAGCTTTGCATCATTTGAAAACTTGCTCAGTATCCCTCCCAGTCCTGTGTCTAAGTAGTTTATGAAGATGCTGAAGAGCTCAAGCCCAAGGATGGAGCCCTGTGGACCCCCACTAGTGACAGGTCACCACTCTGATGTCACCCCATTCACTGTAACCCTTTGTGCCTGACCCATGAACCAGCTGCTTACCCATCTCATGTGTTTATCCAGCTGTATGCTGGAACTTTTGTTCCAAAGGATCCTATGAGAGACAAAAATCTTTACTTAAATACAAAAAGATTATATTAGATGGTTTTCCTTGATCATCTGTATGGGTTAAGATATAGGTCATCATTTTTTATCACAAACACTCTTTATATGAAGTTTAAGTTATAAGTTGAAGCTAAGGGAGTGTTCGCTCATTTTCATCTGCTTTCATATTTTTAATTTCTTTGTCATATTCACTAAGTGATATCTTTTTTGAAAGTACTTTGTAGTCTCCTAGAAAGACTAATAAAATATTTTATTTCCCTTGCTCCCCAGATGACCATTAATGAGCAGTAAAATAATTCAAAATACTACAGATTGGTAGAATATTTCTTAGTCCTTTCCAAGGCAAAACCACAAGATGTAATTATTAGCATTACAAGTGTCTGATTGCTAGCAGTCTCACATCTCTAGATGCCTGTAATTATCCACTGCAATTTGTTAGCTCATTTGATTAATTCAGAGAGACTATGTTTCATCTCATACAGAGATATATGTAATGGTATGGATCTCTTACTTCACACAGTATACTAATTGCTAAATTTTGGGTTGTGTAACAGTATAACAACATTTGAAAAATCAGTAAAGAGATTAACTCTCCCAGTCCAAAGACAGAATAATTACTCTTACAAATTAACTAGCCCTGTCTCCCATGAGTGAAGAAATTGTCTAATGAATGGTCAGTTCATGCATAAAAAATTAGTATCAGCTGTTCAATGATTATTTGAAGATGTTTGCAGTAACTGATATAGTTTATCTGAATTTTAAACGGAAAACAATGTCAGTGAGACTGTAAAATATATATGTCATTTAATAAACATTATTTATGAAAAGTACTGTCAGAAGCATCATTCATTGTAAAATAGAAGTACAGAATGTATTAGACTAAAATCATAAGCACCACATATTGTGTTTTTCTTACTGGTGTATTGGGGTTTTAACTTACAAAATGTCCCAGTTACATAATTTAAAAATATATTCAAGAAAACTTGGCAATTAAATGCAGGTATATATATGCTGTAATCAGTAGTGGATTTTTGAAAAATTAGATATAGATACATTAAAGATATTAGAAATTTATTTATACAATGTGGAATTTAAACAGAATTGGAACATCAAACTACAAACTGGTTTTCAAAGTTCCATGCTTACATATCTATCTATCAAGTAAAGTAGGTTTTCTCTCATTTGGGAAAGCCAATCAGTGCTTTGTTGAATATTTCATCCCTACTTATTTGAAAAACTAATTGTTAGAAAGCTTCATCAGCTACTCGACTTTTGTGTTATTTTTTCATTTCCCAGCCACTTTTCATTTTCTCAGCCAGGAAATCACTTAAAAAGAAGTCTAGAGAAGCAAAATCAATGGTACATAAGCACAAAAGCAGACATAAATATAGAAACTGTTTATTAAAAATTCAATTGCAGCTAAGTATCTAGGAAGCATGGGAAGAAAAATAAAGAGTCTCTTCTACTAGAGATGACTAGTTAAACAAAGTAGTAAGTTTTAATCATATCACTCAAAACAAGTTAAATTCCTTAAATTACTTTTGTGCCAATATCATGATTTCCATTACCTCTGGTCTTTTCTGAGGTATATTGCTAACTTACTCATGTAACTGTTAGAAATATGATTAACAGATCTGTGTTAACACTGACCTAGGAAGTGTGCATGTGACAAAATCCTTGAGCATTTCCTAGTGAGGAAGAGCACTGTTTCTCAATGATTTTTTTACTTGTTAATAGCTCAGCTAGGGATAAAAAGTTATTAAATACCTGCCATAAATCTCAAATTAAAATTTCAATTAGTATTTTCAAATAAAAAGAAAGTAGAAAAAATGTGGTTTGTTGGAAATATAGATAAACACCTTCTTATTTGGATAAAAGAATCATAAATAAAGTGCAAAGGGAGAAAAAAACTGTTATTAACCCAAGTAACTTCCAGAGTGAGAAATTAATTACAAAGACATCCAGACTGGGAAACTTTTACAAAGGTTGAAGAATTCATATAGTTTTCTTCTCCAAGTCAATGAAATACATACCAATTTATCACACGAAATTTGAAAGGAAACATATTATGCATTCATATTTATTCAGATGGTTTACATGGCTACACATGCATTGAGTAATTCTTAAAAATTCTTTTCTTTTGAACAGAAAATCCAAAAACCTAGTTAAAATGGAACATTTTTTACAGTGAAAAAAAATAGGCTTCTTCAGTATTTAAAAGCCACAGAAGTGAATTTATGTCCACAATACCATGAAAACTGTGAGATCATTTTCTGATACTGAGGCCAGTGAGGGAAATGTCTTATATTGTTACTTTCAACGTTGTTACTCTCCAAAACAGGTCTCTTCCATTCAGGAAGTCATTTTGTATGACTTACATTAGTTCCCAGACTGTGCCTAGGACTGTTACATTTCAGAAAGCAAGAATATTTCAGGGATTATTCTAGCAGTTTTAAATTATGAACAGCAGAGTCTGGAAGTATCCCTTTACTCTAATTTACTAGACTTTCTACAAGTGATCTTGCTTCATTAGCTAAGAAAATCCAGTGACATGCATCAAAATCATGAAAAGTTAGCTTTCACCTTGAAAATGCTAAGAGTCACACAAAATTCTTGCATTCTGTTTAATTTAAAAGGCAGTATTCTTTTACTGTGAGTTCAAATACCAAATATATTTTTTGATAGTTCTCTAGCTACTAGATTTCAGGGTGCAAATATCATCTCTTTTGCAACATAGATCCTGGGAAAACTATAAAACCACACTTAATGAAGAAGAATTAATATTATTAAATACAATTGAAGAAACTAGACAAATATCAGGGTAAAATTAGAAATTCTCCATCAATTAAATTTACTTTGAATCCCAAATGATTTTTCTTTGGAATTCAATCATATGTGAAGTGTAAAAATTGTGTTTATCATCAAAGAAGAGAAACAAATTAAAGAGAGACAATAATATAGTTAGGCTTCATCATACTAGATGTCTAAATAGGCTATATTTTCTGGTAATGGCTGGTATGAAAAATCAAATTTTGAATAAAGGGAGAGAGGGGTCTATTCAACAATTTGAAAGTCATCCTAAATTCTGAAAATTGTCTTGTGATATAAAAATAGATTTAACATTTGTTCTGGTTTTGTGAGTTTTATTCATAAAGCCAGCTTAATATTTTCTTTTCACATTGTGGCTCCAGTTGAGTTTCCCCCCTCCCTCCTAGGGGAAGGAAAACAACCAACCATCCAACCATCCAACCATCCCAAAAAAACCCATACCCCTTGCAGGAATAGTGCTTCCAGATCTAAGAATTATTGTACATTACCATTGTACAAAATTGTCATTGTACAAAGTGACCACAAAGGTAAGACACACTTATTCTATGCAAATAAATCAGTTGCTAGGTAAGACTGCTAATCTTTGAACAGAAGCTACAAATTTCCTTCAAAGTTTCCCTTCTTCAAAGCTTCCCTGTCAACACAGAATAAGGAAATTCACTATTACCAGTGTTTGTTACTCTGAAAATCAGAACATAGATGGAGACAACAACATGGCTACAACAAAGGAAATTCAAAACCCTCTAATCTGCTAAAATAGTGGATAAATGGGAAATCTTAATGTAATTTTTCTAGGCCTCCCAGAAATCTTTAGCAAGTTCTTTGTAGAAACTTCCTACTCACGTGAAGAAAGGTAAAATACTGTGATGTATTCTAAACAGATCTAGATATTGAAAATAAAGTGTAAGAATAAATTATCGATTTTCAGCATGACAAAAAAAGCTCATATCTGGATTTTCCAAAATTTTGTATAAGGAATGTGGGTGTTATACTCACATTTACTCAATACTGAAATGAAGAATATGGTGTGCAGGAAGGTCATGATGTTTTCTAGGAACACAAAATTATTCAGACTAGTCAACATTGAAGAAATTGTATATGATTTCCAGAAAAAAATGAAATTTACTTCCATAATGGCAATAGAAATCTAATTCTCATAAATGGAAGTTGCTAAACACATGAATAATTTGCAGTCTTATATCAGTTCTTTCTGTTTAAAGGGTTAAGTATCTTTAGGGACTATTAACTGGAAAATCATGCTCAGTTACAATAAAATAAATTAAAAATGTGAAAATAAATAATAAAAAATAATTAAAAATATTGAGAGCCAATGAACAATATTTTATGACATAAAATAGCAATTTCAATTTGCTAACAAACCTGTATCAGAAAAAGTGAAAAGCAGTTTTGAGTAAGACTAAGTTTTGGGTTTGTATTCTGTGTGATCAAGATGGAAACAAGAAATAGAAATAAACTATTCATGTTGATGGTATAGATGCTTTTCATACTGTACAGTATAATAGATGTATAAATACATGCATACATACACACACACACACACACATATATATATATATATATATATATATATAAACATGTATTTTGTTTCATTATAAAATCTGCTTTGCTGTTTTTGTATGGGGACATTAAACTTCCAAATCCTAATATTTTCTGTACAATATAAAAATGAAACTTGCTAACCAAATTTAGCAAGCTATTTCTTTTATCTCTTGTTAAAATTTTATCTTTCTCCTACCCACAAAAAATATCATTTTAATAAGCAAAAATTATAACAGACAAATTCTGTCTTGTTCACAACAGTTTATGAACTAAATTTTACTTAGTGAACAGTGAAATGGAATTTTTAAAACATAAACCAAGTGATGGAGTTTGTAGTATCCTCTGACACTTCTTTGAACGTGGTATGCATGTGTACAGAAAATACTATATATGAAGTAATTTAAATGAATAGTCTTACATATACTTATGACATAGACTTAAATGTGAGATCTATCCATTTAACAGGCAATTATGTTAGTGTGAATTAAATGAAAGAACTATTAATTGTTTGATCTAACTTTTGTGTGTGGAGGAAATTAAAATATGAGTAGATATAACTGAATGATTGTTAAATGAAGCAATGGCCTATGCACTGAGCTATGTGAGGCAACGTCAGGCAAAATGGGATGGTTGGAGAATAAGGTGAGCCTTCTGGTTTCCCTGCTGCACCTTATCCCCTGCAGCCCTCAGCTCTGGGACAGGCAGCATGGACAAGAAAAAATTATTCACTCTGAGGGAGATGAGGCACTGGAACAGATTTTCTTGAGAAGTTGTGGATGTTCCATGCCCAGAAGTGTTCAAATCTAGGCTGGATGGGGGTCTGAGGAACCTGGTGTAGTGGGCAGTGCCCTTGCCTGTGACAAGGAGGTTTTATCTTTATGGTTTCTTTCAACACAAACCGTGCTGTGATTTTATGACTCTATAACTTCACATTGCAGGTTCTATTGCAATAGTATATTCTAATATATACAACAATATAATGTATACAACTAACCTATTAGTTAGCCAATATTTTAGTCTATTAACTTAATTCTTCTGCTTAGACAACCATATTGGTATAATGCAAAATTGTGTCAAAAAAGCCCTTTAACATTAGTGATAAAAGGAACCAGAGAAGAGAGAATATTACTAATGACTCCAGTTAGACAACTATATTGCATTCCTCTTTTGTGTATAATAACTCTGTATATTTTATGCCTAGATCAACAGTTTGAAAGTTCAAAGATCTTTTTTCACTCAGGAAAACAATTTATATATTTGGGGAGCTTCTGTTTTAATTTAATATTGGCACCCTACTACATAAACAACCTTAGACTTCTCCTTTTAGAAGGTTGAAGTCTCTTAAATCCCATCTCATTCACAAAACATGAAATATTCCCTACTGATGCCTTTTTGTCTCTATCTTTTATTTCTTTAGATTACAATGAAAATTAATGATTTAAATAATTAAAGGATCTTTAAAAGTAGGAAAAAATAAAATTCTTCCACTCCTCATACACCAGAAATTAACATAGGTAAGATGAAAATCAGTTTGTGGAGAAAACAGTAGAACAGATTTTTTTCAAGGCTTTCACAAAGCTGTGCAGACAAGTCTTCACTACTGCTTTGTTATTGTGTGTTCTAAATGCTTTGACACATTGCTTTGACATCAGCCAGACAAAAAACCTCATGAGACATCTGATCACTATTTTATTTAAGAGTCAAAAATTGTAGAGGAACCACCAAGAACTCAATTCAGATGCAAATTCACAAGTTCAAAGAGTTTCTGGGGGTAGAATCTATAGGATATTTTTTTGTAAGAACAGCAATCCTTTTTTTTTTTTTTTTAATATTAGAAGTATTGTCAGTAAAAGTATTATGAAAAGGAGGATTGTAAACTCCTTAAAAATAATAATTAAAACATCTACTAAATAATTTGTTATTGTTGGACCATATCTTTTTTCTGTATGTACATTTATGAATTAACTTCTTTATACTGTTATACATCAGCAGCAGTACCAAAATCAGTTTTTGTTTTCAACTGAACTATTTTTTTCTCCCTTAAAGACATACAGATATCCAATATGTGACAATACATGGCTTAAAGATGCACTGTTGGTAATGATTTCCCTAGAGATAGTATTATCTGGTAAAAAAAAGATAAACCAAACTATCTATCACATTTTAATGGGCAGAGGTCAGTGTAACAACTGCCCTGTCTATTTTCAAATTGTTTCTGAATTCATGTACAGTGTTCCTCAGTCCCAAAATTTGTTTGAGCATAAAACTGCAGTACCAATGAATTGAATCTTCACTTTTTTTTTCCTTTTTTTTTTTTTTTTAACTGATAGTGGCAAATTGCTTTTCAGCTGCAAAAGCAGCTTATTTAAGGGCTTTTTCCTAGTATTGTTAGAAGTGAATAACATGGCCAGACACTGAGTACATTACAGTGACCTTGCTACTAGAAGTCAGCGATAATGAGCAATTTATGAAGTATAATACCTATGCTTTAGTATCAAAAGCAATATTATCCAATGGATTTTTCAATTTGTACAGTTGCTTTTTTTTGCTCCTTTTTCACTTCTACTTTGCTGGTGGCACTGGCTTTTGAGGCCACCCTAACTTTTAATCCTCTTTTATAGCAGGAATAAACTAGTACTCAGCTTGCCTGTCTACTTCATTCCATTCTTATAAGAGAATAAAGAACTCTGGACTCAGCACAAGTTCCTGTCTGCAAACCTGCAGGCTGCAACAAACTAAGTACATACCTATCTGAGTTTCATTTTTGTAGACACTGGAAGAATTTTTGAGTAACTGGAACCAGAACAGGAGCTTGCTACTATAATGAATTTTATTTTATCACTTGTTGTATTGAAAAATTGTTACTTGGTGATTTTGGTTTTCTTTTTTTCTTTCATGCTTTACTAACCTCCTAAATGAGTTTGGAGACTGAACCAGCTGCTGATGACACCATTTTAAAATTTGCAAATACACATGGAGAGGGAAAAAAGAGAAAATCACTATAACCATTGGGCAGTGTGAGATAACTTCGTATATAAAAGCTAACAGTATTGTGCTACTTTGAAAGGCGTCACTGATTTCAGCACATATCCAAAGCACAGCTCCAAAATAGCTACCATGAAGAAAATCAACTCTAACCCAGACAATACTAGAAAATATGATCCATACTCTATCATATTTGATTGTATTTATTATTTGGTACATACAGCTACCAACTCCTGGGTTCCAGTGTTCAACAGATAGAAATTCCAAGAGGAGTTAGTGTAAAGGCATGTTCTTGCCTTGCGTTCAGCTTTAAATACCCCTTGGTCTTCCTGGGCCCATCCCTCAGGTAGGACTTCCAGTCCTTTGCCCACTCAGGAGCTGGGCTGGGGGCTCCAGAAGCAGGGGTGGAGCATTGCCTCTGCTGTGCCAGGGATTGACAGGCATGGCTGGGCTGAGATAGAGGTTCTAGCAATGGGGTTAAGGTCTGACCTGCCTCTTCCCCCGCACACATGCACCCCAAAATATCTCAAGACACCAATCTTTAGTCTGTCACAGCACTTGTACAGTTTGTCCAGAGAGGCTCTGGAGTTTCCATCCCTGGAGATTTTCAAAAGCCATCTCAACACGGTCCTAAGAAAGCAGTTTTTAGTGACCTAACCTGAGTAGGGGAGTTGGATGAGATGGCCTTCTCTTCCAGCCTCAACCAATGCTGTTATGGGAATGGAAAATTTGAGAACTGTACTATATACAAAGCAGAAATCATATCTCCTTATGTTCTGTTGGCATCCAGCCTATGAGGATTCAACTTCAGCAGCAACTTCCAGAGACTTCTGCAATGAAAATATTAGCTGTTGCAGACTAATGCAGACTCTTACCTGACTAAGCTGCTGTGGGTGAGCTCCAGTAGACAGCCCAGGCCCACACATAGCAGAAATTCACTGCACAGCACTGGAAAAGTGGACAAGGATTCAGAAACCACTCCTTGAAGGTGTTTAAGTGTTAAATTATATAATTTTTAAAATACAGGAGTGAATTTTTCTGTAAGATGAACAAGGTATGTCTCATCGGTAGTGTAACTGCCAGTAACAGAAATTGAAATACCAGCAAATTAGAAAACATTTAAAGAAGGCATCACTGAAAATATGATGGGAGAGGGATTTTTTTTTTTCCATCCTGAAGATAAGTAAAACTAAAAGTTTCAATAGATACCTTATGCTAAAACAAATCCTGTCTAGAAATGTGTAGCACTTTTGAAAACCAGTGAAAATTTTTGGAGCCAAGGGATTCAATGAATATTGATTTTATTGCTTTTATTTCTCCTTTGCTGGCAAGGAAAGATATATTCCTCTATTGGTAGCATGGTGTAAGGAATGTTAAATATTAGAGACAAATAGAAAATTGTATAATTTCTGTATTCAGTTGTATTTTGTATATGGAGTTCGATGATAATGAATTTATATTTTATGGTAAGAAGAGGTGGTTCTATAAATCAAAATTTTTGTATAAGCAATAATAATTAATAAAAGTCTTAAGTATTTTTCTCAGCTTCACTCTACCCTTTACATATTTCTCTATATTCTTCATTTACCTATCAAGAGAATTTTCCTTTCTTTTGCACAGTTCTGGTGCAATTACTGAAGAAAAATTAGGATTATCCAAGTCCCCAAAGGCATTTTTTTTTCAAATGCCAGATGAAGTAATGCTCCTTAGCATAGATGTACAACTGTACAATAGATGTACATAGATAGAAAATAAGGGATAGAAGCTCACTGCAGCCTGCACCACTCTCTACACAGACTCTAATGGTAATCAATATACTTTACCATAACAATAGTGTAGGAGGAGATGCAACTATACCTATGAAGTAATTTCTACTTAATTTTGTAAATTTTTGCTGTGTTAACAAAATATAATGTATATATATGTCTGTATTACAGATTTCAGTCACTCTATGTTGAGACTTCATGACTTCTCCATACTTCAAGTCTTACTCCATAGTATATCTATGTCTAGAAAATATATCTTTTTAAGGTATTTTACACAGATGATGTGAGAATTGAAACACTGGTGTTCTCACCCTGAGAAACTGAGCCATACACAAGTATATTTAAATGAAGTATATTATCCTTATTATCAAAGAATGATGTCTTAGGAGAATTTGTGTTGGAATAATTGCTTCCATGACAACAAAAACATGGTAAAGATTTGAAGCAGGACTGTTGGTACCACCTATTATTAAGCTTGGTTCATGTTTTCAGTTGCTTATAACTTTATAACATATAACTAGGTTAAATGGTCTGAACTCACATTTTCCAGGCTAAGTGAACAACTCAGGATGGAATAATTTGTCCTTTTTTGGCATTTCTGCCATAGATGTTCAATCAAACAAATCTGCTACTCCCAAGAAAATGTCTAAAGAAAATTGGGCAAAATTAAATACTATTTCCTTTTATACAAATCTGCAATGCTACACATTTTGGAAAAGAGATTTTTACAAAGACTGTCAAGAATGTGTCTGTTGTTATCCCATTAACATCTTCAAATCTGCTCAAGGTATAAGACTGTAAAAAGTTTTCACTACAGAATGGATACAATTAGCAGTACAGAACTGACCAAATTCTTCCTCAGAAAACTACTATTGCCTGGAATTACTGATAGCCATATTGGTACTGAATTCAGGAAACTCACTTTCTTAGGCCCTTTTTCATTAGAAGGCACATGACACTAAAAGCTGAAAGAGAAAAGGTCAGTAAGTGAACAGCAAGCAACAGCTTGTGATAGTAAACAGAAATGACAAGGAAAGATCTGAGAATAAACAGAACAAAAGAAACTGGCATGACTGGTGAGAAGTCAATGTATTTGTATGAAGCCTAAGTGATGACACACAGAGCCTAGATGAAAGAATAAAGGAAATGAGTGAAATAAGATGAGCTGGAGAACTGATAGAAGGCAGAAAGGTTAATGACCAAATCACAAAAGTGAAAAACTGTGACTCTATACCCTTCAAATTATCCATGAAAGTCAAAGGTATTTTTATTCACATTTTGTTGACTTTAAGACTTGGAAGTCTGTGATTTCTAGAATTCTACAATGAACTGAATTATCTGACAGTCCATTGCATGTGTATGCCATTGCATGTTGAGAGGCTGAGGATGGATATTAGGAAAAATTTGTTTACTGGAAGAGTGGTTAAATATTGGAAGAAGTTCCCCATGGAAGTGGTGAAATCACCATCCCTGGAGTAGATGTGGCACTTTATGACACACTTCAATGCAGCTGATGATCTTCAAAGCCTTTTCCAATATTAATGATTCTGTGATTAAATATTCTGTCTATAAGGGATGGTTGAACAAGAGGGAAAAAGGCTATTTGTCCATGTTGCTGCCTTGCCAGTTAAAGGGAATGATTACAGGAAAGAGAAAACTGCTATCTTAGGCTAAGCATCTGGTCACCTTGAAAAATAAGGTGGGAGGCAGGCACTGAAGGGTAGCCTACAGGATGAGGGTGATTGAGACCTTGTTCAAAACAAAGGGCTTGCTGTTAGGTAGATACAAAACCCAAACTTTTGCAAGAAAACTATTTTTGACGACCTAGAGATAATTTATGGGGTTTTCTGACTCAGAACAGAAAGAATTCTTTGATTCAAAAGCAAAGCAAGAAAAAAGGAGATGGTGGAGAAAAAGAGAAATTATTTAAAAACTTCTCAGGTAATTTTGATGTTTGAAATAGACAGCTTCTGGGGTTTCATAAAAAATGGATTACCTTGTTTTAGTTTATATATTTTCTAAATAATCAGTTTTTAAAGATTGAGATCCTTTAATGTTCTTTGGTGTGTTCACTTAAAAAAAAAAACGTGGAGAGCTACTTGCCTCAAGATTCTCCTCTAGTTGAATTTGTCAGAGTACAGACATGCAAAAGCTTTGTGATGCAAAGTAGAACAGTTGAACCACACCATTTACACCATTTTTTCCATGCAGCAAATTTTGAGTTCCTCCTTTTCTGGGAGTACAACTAATGCCATGAATGGCTACCAGATGAACTAAAGGATGCCTGCAGCTGCATTTGAAGGTACTGGGAACAGTAGCCCAAGCTGAAGAGCTAAGTACTCTAGAAATATGTTGCTAGATATTCAAACCAGTCTTTGATTTTGCACCTCAAAAGTACAAGTGATTTTGCACTTTGATAACGCACCTCAGTGTTCCAGTCACAAAAATGAAGATAATTGTATCACTTCAGTTCTCCAACCCATTTTGAACATAAATTTAATACTCTGTTGTGAGGCAGTGAAATACCATTTAGTCATGGGTAGTGTAATAGATGATGTTAAGATTACCAAGCCTGTTAACAAACCAAATCAGAGAAGTTTTTTGCTATTGTGAATTGAATAAAACGTGGACATTACACGGAGTAATGCTCTGCTCAAAGCATTGCATATGAACTCTTTTATGAAGACAAAAACACAAGGAACAACAGAACAAGTAAAACAGGACAAGAACTGAGGTCTCCTCCTTGATAACTGATAATTTTCATCACAATATGAAACCCACACATTTTACATTCGAAGTGTAGAGTTAGCTTCAAGTGCCAGCTACCTGAAAATTTCATCCATCAATATGGATGCTAGCACTCAGTCTATACTCCATGGTTACTAGAGTATAGTAATTAAAGTTGTAGCTTTAATCATATGCTCCAGATAAATTTCATTAGCAGAAATATATTATTCTATTGATATATTTTAGAATTCCGAGGCAAGAAGAAATGTGCATTCTCTACTGTTCAGTTGTTATTACATGCTGACCTGGTCAAACAGAGAGGCTTTTCAGAATGGACCCAAAAAAAGAATCAAATGTCACTGTTGAGTGGGATGGGGAAATGGAACGCTGTCAGAACATTTATTTATTTCTAAATGCAGTAAACTATGAAACTTACTATGCAGTAAACTTTTAGTAAACTAAAAGCTATTTTAAGACAAATTGAGACCAAAAAAAAAAAAAAAAAAAACCCAAAAAAAACCCCACAAAAACAATTATACATGACCCCTATGATTTCTTTTCCTATCAATTTCTTCTGGTAGTATAACTTAGAAGAATAAAATGTTTGCATTTAAAAAAAAAAAAAAACAAAAACGTTGGGGGTGATATGTGTACCTTCATTTCATGTTTGCATTCTATTTCCAAGGGAAACATAGAGGGTTTTTTATGAATACAAGGCATTATATACTTTAGAGAATTATATTCTTATTGTAGTCATTCCTTACTTTAATTTCTCTTTGATTTCCCCCAGGCAGAATTTTGTTTGTAAATATTTATCTGAATTTTAAGCAATATTCTAATATAGCTTTCAAAAAAGTTCTTTGTCACTCTTTTCATATCTTGATCATAGTTACAATATTCTTCCTCAAACGTTGCAGTATGTGCAATCCTAAAATCTGATTTAATCCCTGAAAGAAGCTTGTTGGAGCTTATCAGTGTGGATTTGGAAGATATGTATAGCCAACTCTACACATGATTAGAATCTGGATCTGAGGACTTATTAAACCACCTGACTCTCCTGTCTTCAGCAAAAAGCCTTTTTGGCATTGTGGCAGAATATACAGCATCAGAGCCTTACTTAATAAAACTTAAATCCTCCTATTTTCTGAGAATACTGTATAATTTTCTTCACACTTAGATGTATGCTCCATGTGCCTGCAGTGGTTACCTGCCTTTTTGTCAGTGAATTGTCACAATCACTCACAAGCTGTGGAGATACAGAGATCACAGTACTATTAAAATAATCTGACTATTTGTAGCATCTCAAACTGCAGTCAATAATGAATTATAATCAGTGCTTATAAACATAATATCAAACTAGTTCTACGGATGAATATAAAATCTAGAAAATTTCATTTTTAGCCTCTTCATTCTGTTGTGTAAGCCCCAGAATAAATGTGAGAGGTACAAGGTTCTCTCTGTATTTTCTTGATACAAGGAAGTTTTTGTTCTGCGCTTCTGGAATTCAGATTGACTCAAACTTGCAGGTGACATTATTTCAAAGAATGTTAAAATGCAAGTAAAAGTGGAAACAATATTGTTACACTATTGCTAACTTTGCAAGCACAGAGGAAAATTATACAAACTTAGCCACTTGATATCAGTAAGGATTTCTGCACAAAGAATAAGTACATATAAATAATGCATAATTATTTTATAATAGGTGCACTATATCTGTATGAAGTCCAGGTTTAGTCTGTAAATCACTGGATGTGCAGAAAATATTTTTCATGAATGCTTTGCAATCCCTAGTAATGCAATTAACTAATTACTGGGAGCAATTACTTAGAGATGTAAATATGTACTACTTTGTGAAGTTAGTTTACCCTTATAAATATTAAATCACATAAACAAAGTTCTATCTTCAGGCTAACTTCAATACATTAAAGGAAAATTCAGAGCCAATTTAGAGCTTCTTTTGCTGTTTCATTGCTTTTAGATATTTTTGGACATAGTATAAAATATTTCTATTATAGGGTGAACAGTGGCAGAGCTAAAAATATGCTAATATTCCTGATTTGTATTATGTACTTTGTAAATTTGTTTCAATATTTTGCTCCAATAACTTTCACTGCAATATTTTGAGCTACCCCTGCAACTGACTTAAAACTCCCAATCTATTGAGCAAAACCATTCAATGCTATCTGATGCTACATTTTCTCTTTATATATTTTCACAGTGTGTTTTTATGATTAAAGTGAATTTAATAGATTAGAATTGAATAATGCAATAGTAGAAAATCTTAGGATTAAAGCTATGGAACTGAAAAAAGATCGATTGATTGATTGATTGACTCTGACTAGTTGGATAGCAAATGTTTTCTGTTTCACAAAAGTTAGGCTTAGGAGAGATGGAGAGATTTCAAAGGAGAAAGTTAAAGCAGTATTGGATTCTTCTAACAAAGATATAACAAACAAAAAGAATAAAATACTAAGAAAACTCCAACTAAACAAAATAATTTCTATAAATTCAATAAAGAATTAATCAATGGATAAGAGCACTCTAATACTTGGTGCCCAGCATTTGAAAAACAGCTGAATTCTTTTCTTTGATATGGAGACTTTGGAAGACTTTTTGGAGGACATGGTTATATGATATAGTCATCTGGAATTTAAAAGAATATGCATGTGATCCTTTATTATCTACTATAAAATATAGGTTCTACTTGCAAAATAGCAACAGTAATAATTGACAAATGCAGTAAAATGCATATGTCATTCAAACACACATTCAAACACACCTCTTGATTTACCAGAGTACCTTCTGAACACTCCATTCTTTGGCCTGTCAGTATTTTATCCATGATCTTGTCCAAGACATCTAATTTCTTTAAATCTCTGCTTTGCAGATGTAAAACATTAAATCACAATATATATATATATATAGGTATTTAATATTTCATATATTCATCTGGATATGGGAGATGCACAGAAGCAGATCTGACAGGAAGAGTTTATTTGAGTAATATGAATAAAAATTATGTTTTAAAATATGCTTTATGTCTAAACTGCTTAGAAAATTTTAGAGTGGGCATAACGGAATTACTGGAAAAAATATTTCCAGTAGAGACATTATACTTGTTAATGAATCTGTATTCAAAAAAAAAAAAAAAAAAAAAAAACAAAAAATTTTAAAAAAACTATTTTTATAAGAAAAAAACCCTTTCAAAAAAAAAAAAAAAAATCCCCAAAACAAAACCCAACCATTAAAACCATAATGACTCTGTTTACTTTTTAGATAACTTGGCAGCCACCATGCATAGCAGAAGATATAAAAAACAGGTATTTTTATATTTTACAGGGTATTCTAAGTCTAATTTAATTTCAATAAATATGTCAAATTTCATTACTTTTTTACTTCTCTCTTTTTTCTGAAGTTTGCACATTCAAATTTTCTGCCTAATTCAACAGAATACTGATAATTTCAGTTCCCTGTCTGAGTCTCTAAAGAAAGGTGTCTTGGTTTGGAAAGACAGGGGTGTCTGCTAGGGAACCAAAAAAAGAATGGAAACTTCCCTTGGACTTGTTATAATCCAAAAAATGAAGGGGGTCTCAGGCAACGAGGTGAGGGTAGGAATAACAGTTCTTTACTAGTTAGTCTAAGAAGGTAAATTAACAATAATAACTATATTATTGACAACAAACAGAACTAGAGAAAAAAAGAAAAAAAAAATACAACAACCCAGTTACAGTTTTCTCTGGCACCCCCCATCCCCCTCAGTACCCTTACAAGCTACCAGAGCCAGCAGCAGTCCTGGGAGGATGAGATGTATCTGAGGCTTGGCAGTGGCTGGAGATGTTGGAAAGTGTCCCGGCTGGGCAGGGGCTGCAGAAAATACAGGGTGGAGAGAGACTTCAAACAAAACTGAAGAAGCCGTAGGTGCAGGGCAGGGAGAAGGAGCTCCTGGCAGGGCAGGGAGGGAACGGGTTCCCAAAATCCCGGGGGACACACGAAGAGACGGTGGTCCGACCGAGCTCCAGGTGAAGGGAATGGTGAGAGCTCTCCGCCGCGCTGAGATGAGAAGCCCTGGCCGTTCTCCCAAGAGCAGAAAACTGCCCAGAGCGAAGTGAAATCGGTGCCACTCCGTCTGTCCCTGTCCCTTAGCTGCTTTCCTTTGTTTTTTCCTAAGCACTCATGAGCACCCAAAAGCACCCAGCAATCAGCTTCTTAGCAACTTCTGGGAAAAAATTCTATAAGAAAACAACCCAACCCCCAACAAAAGGCTATTACAGCTACAAGGACAATGGTACTTAAAGCTCCACTGTAAAGCATTAACTTGTTTTCATTTCCATCTAATTCACAGTGTAAACTCTGAATCCACACTTTCTAAATCCCTTTAACATACATCTGATGTTGCATTTATTGTTTATGTAATCAAATGCCAGTATATGTGGTGAAAACAAAACAAAACAAAAAAATACTGTCAGATCTAAATAACAGCATTCTGCAAAACGTTACTTAAATGTAACACCAAGCAAAAGGACACTGAAAAGCAGAATTAACCTTGAGAAGTGTGGTTATCATTCAGTAATAAGATGAACTAATAGCTTAGAGGGTTTTCAGGGTTTCCAAATTTCCTGTCCCTTCCAGGTTCTTGAAACTGAATGAGCAGTCAGGATGTCTTTTGGCCTATGATATATCCTAGGGATGAAGATTGCATACCCCTTGAAAGTGAAGTCCTGATTTACTGTTTATTTGGAGATTCAAAGAGTAGCTGAGTTCACACGGCTTTATTGAATGGGCAATCCACTCCACATTTCTCCAAGGGACTGATGAAATGAATAAACAGAATGAAAATAGGAACCTACCTAAAGCATAGCAGAGAGTTTCTGGGAAACTGAAATATTAGTATACTCATTTACTCGCTTGATTCATATTTTACAATACTACAGTAGCTTAATTTTCACCTGTGTGAAATTCACTACACTACTGCATCAGTAATTCATTATACGGGACTTAGTATTTTAAGTATATACCAACTTTAAGTATATGCCAAATTTTAAGTACATACCAACAAATGTATTCTAAAACTGCCCCCTAGGAGGACCTTGTGAGATGTTTCCACAATACACTTGTCAGTGATTGTTTCACCTGCTATTGCTTTCCAAGCAAGTGGCTGAGTTTACCAAGAAGCAAAATCTTAGCAAATGGAGAAAGATCTTATTGCACACACATACTAGTACAGACCCAAACATTCAGCCACGTCTGCAAATGTCTGCAGTTACTTCCCAGCACATCTTCCTTGCTTTCCAGTACTGCTACTTAAATATCCTACTTGGATAAAGACATCATACTTTTTTTTCATTGATATTACTGCTATTGATATTATTTCCTACCTCTAATATACTACAATGTTTTACTTACAGAGGCAGATGAAAGAAACAGTGGAATATCTTTTCCTATGAGTCTGATGCAAATGATAAATTTGATTCTGTACAAATTTATCTTACCCTTTAGTAATATATACATTTTTTTCATGTGAATTTTACATGTGTTGTCATCATATTCCCTTGGGAAGTTATTGTTTTTCTTCTCCTACCCCTTGATCTTACACGTCCTCTAGCTCTGATTTTTGAATGCTTTTCTTAGGAGAAGGCTGTGTTGTATCACCAACATTCACTTTGCAAGTACTGTTTTCTGCTTTATTAGACATTCAGCATCTCAAAAAGGGCATAGTATGTAAAAAAGTTGAAAGTTGTACTATGCCTTGCATACAATTTCATGACTTTTCCTCTACCTTTCTTCATGAACAATTAGTACTGAGGAGTACTTTTAAATCAAGGGATCTCAAAAAGAGTGTTCATCTATGTATTCAGTATAAGGCAGTATTAATTTCCTTTTGAAGCAACCTTAATTAACTAGTATATATCACAGAAAAAAATTAGTTTCAAAATATGCTATCAAATAAGAATTACTTGTATTAAAAGATTTGGCTGTAAAAATCAGTCTTATTCCATCCTTTTAGGTTTATATTAATTGGAAACATGAGAGTTAAAAAAAAAAAAAGTGTCTTTTTTATATCAGTTCTATTTAACAATGGAATGGTAAAAACATTTAGAACAGAACTAGAAGCTGAACTATATTCATAAGAGGAAGCAAACATTAATTTATCTGTAATGAAAGGAATGTGATCTTTTATAAGACTGTACAACAAAAAAAGAAAAACAAAAAAACAATCAAAATACTGGACCCATAGATCTCATCAGGGGTAGTAAAAAAATGTGCATTTTCTGCAGCTCAAAACTATATTGACCTGGATTTTTCTGCTGATGTAATTTATTCATTTTTGTTTTGCCTGCTAGAGCCAAATGCTTGTCTCTCTGTGTAGCCCTAGAGCCAAAAAGAATGCACAGCTCATGTAATACGGTAAGTGCTATCTCCAGTCAGGAAGTTCCTCCTGTGATATTTAAGTGCCAAAAAAAGATGATCTGCAAAGTGAAGACAAGTACATAGAATTCCTGAGTATCTGAAACTGCCAACAGGACAAATTGTTTTTATAGTAAGTGCCTAAGAAATGCATTAGTACCACTTCCACTTGGAAGCCAAAATGAATGCAACATAAGAGCAAAACAGCACAATCTGTTGTAAAGCAAGCCTGTGGCAGACAATGACATTGTTGGCACATGGAGCATAAAGAAGGAAATGGAGAAAAGTTGTCCTGGGTGTGGAGATAGCTAATTCAGTACTATTAAAGTGAGCTGCATCTGCAGCTTGGTTTAGTTTTACACGTAGACACAGAGGCATTGAATCCTGGAAGCTGCACAGCAGGAGCCCAAGACTGTACCCTTTTCCTTATGCAACATGTTTTCAAATGAATTAATGACAGAATGCAATGAATACATTCAGCTTCAATGGATAAATAAGTGTCTCTGGTGATGAGTTCAATCCAGAAATTAATGCTAAGCAGTGAGAAAACCTCCTGTTTGTCTTTGGTTTATGTTCCACCTAACCTCAACAGTGATTTTATCTATGAATTCACAGCATTTCTGTTATTTAGCAGTTAATTAAAAGTGAAAATTGAAGTCATTATTTTTTAGATAACTTTAAAATATCTTCAGTTTTAACTGTCTGAAAAAAAGGCTACAGTCAAAGTGCTCTTTATTTGTTTATGTATCTTCTTGAAAAGATCCCAAATCACTTGGATAAATATCTTTTTTATAAATTCAATTATCATTGATGCTTTTTCGACTGGTTTTGCTGACAGCTAAAAACTATGCAATATTGCATGAGCTTAGGTATCTTCAGAACTAGGAGAGTGAGAAAATTCAAGTTTCACTCAATAAGATTTTTTCATTAAAATAAAAAAAATCTATTGAAGGATCAGACCTTTTAGACAGTTTAATTTGTTTGTTTTCTCATTACAACTTTATTATCCAACACAGTTTGTTAAGAATTGGAAATCAGATTATAGACTTAGTCCCCTGTGACCAATAGCTTTACATTTCTGGTGTGGAAAAAAAAAAAACAACAACAAAAACAAAACAAACCACCCACAAAAAACCAAACCAAAACAAAACAAAAAACCTGGAAGAAATTTTCTTTTAATTTTTTTCCTTTCTAATTTGACCAATATTTTTAATATGCCCACTAATGTTTGTGCTAAATATTTAATTATATTAGCAAATTTTTTAATTTCTCTGAGTTTACAGCAAACTTTTTGCTCTGTTCATAGGACCTAATTATGTAATTTATGCATATTCTTATGAAAGGTCTTTCACAATATAGAACAGATGGTTCAGAATTTGAAAAAGAATAAAAAAGGAAGCAACAGACAGACACTTTCACTGCCATAGAGAAAAAATATTGCATAACCATTCAATAAAAGCATGGTAGAAAGCCCAGCTAAAACTTTGCAGTGTATCTCCATGTATATCTATACATCAAAAGCACATTTCCAGGCCGTGTTGAACTTCTCATCCACTAATTACCCCCATGTCTTTCTCCTCAGGGCTGCACTTGATCCCTCCTTCACCCAGCCCAGTACTTGCACTTGGGATTGCCCTGACCCAGCTGCAGAACCTTGCACTTGGCCTTCTTGAAATGACTTCTTTCCTGCATGAAAAGTGCATGAGCTCACTTCTCAGACCTGTCAAGGTTCCTCTGGATGACATATGCCTTCCCTCCAGCATGCTGACTGCACCAGACAGCTTGGTGTTGTTGAGCACTGAGAGTGCACTCAGTCCCACAGTCCACGTCACCAACAAAGATGTTAAACAGCAGCAGCCCCAACACTGACATCCGAGGAATACCAACCATGCCTGGTCTCTACTTGGACATCAAGCCATTGACTGCAAGTCTTTGAGAGCATCCATCCAACCAATTTCTTATTCACCACATATTCTATCTGTCAAATCCATGTTTCCAGTTTAGAGACAAGGTTGTCATGTAAGACAGTGTTAAATATTTTGCATGAGTCTAGGTATATTACATCAGTTGTTTTTCCCATATTCACCAATGCCTTAACCATGTCATAGAAGACCACCAAATTCATCAGGCACTATTTGCCCTTAGTAATCTTACTAAGTAACTTTACCATCTTGACTGTCATCAATCATCTTCTTGTTTTACGTGTGCCTTATAGTGCTTTCCAGGAAGATCTGCTTCATGATCTTTCCATGCTTGAAGATGAGACTGGCACTAGTATTTCCCTGGGTCTTCCTTTTATCCCTTTTTTAAACTGGGGGTAATTTTTCCCCTTTTCCAGTCAGTGGGAGCTTCACTGGAGCAGCAAAAAATTGATATCTAAAAAAAATCTGTCTCAAATATGACAGATATCAGCTTAGCCACTTCATCTGCCTGCTGCCTCAGTACCCACAGATGCATCTCCTCAGGTCTCATGGTTTTGTGCACCTTTAAGTTCTTTAGGTGGTTTCAAACTCAGTTTTCTCTGACAGTGGAAGATTCTTTATTCTCCCAGTCTGTGACTTAATGTCCTGTGACTCAGGCAGCATAGCTGGGACATTTGCCATTGAAGACAAAGGCAGAAAAGTCATGGGTAGCTCAGTCTTCTTCATCTCCTGTGTAATCAGGTCATCCATTTCCTTACAGAGAGGGTCCACATTTTCCCTAATCTTCCTTTTATCACCAACATAGCTATGGAACCTTTTCTCGTTGCCCTTGATGTACACAGGTTGCTTTAATTCCATCAGGTCTTTAGCATTTTTGTACTGATCCCTGGCTGCTCAGTTAATCTCTCTGTATTCATCCCAGGCTGTCTGTCCTTGATTCTACCCTCTGTAGTCTTCATTTTTGTGTTTAAGTTTGATCCTGTTCATCCACACATGCCTCCTGTGTTTTTGCCTGACTTTGTCTGAGTTGGAACACATTGCTCCTGAATGCATTGAGGTGCAGATCCTAAAATATTAGCCAATAGATTGACTATAGGCTGATGGATATAACATATATAGAGATATACAGATACATTGATATAACAAGGGATATACTGATATAATAAGATCTTTTACCTGGGCATTTTTTCTCATATATTATGAAATATATATTCTTTCAAATCTATCTACATAATACTCATAATTAAACTACTAAAACCTCACTTTTTAACATCAAAGTGTAGTTTTTCATGGCTTCAAATACAAAGGATTCTCAGAGTGTTATTCAAAACCCTAGCATGAGCACTAAAAGATATAGCCAGTCAATAGTGTGTGCAGGAAGTCTGTGCTGCAATTAGCATGTCTGTAGTACTAACTCCTTGATTTTTTGCCTGTATGTCAGGAGGTATTAAACTGGAAGGAAGCACACCAGAATTACAGAGGTAGGGATAGTTTGCTCAAGGGTCTTCCTAGTTGTCTTGTCTGCCACCTAGTGTCAAGTCAGCTGATCATTCTGATGCTGTAGGGAGGGGTTAATATTTGTTTGTTATAGATCATTTGGGGGTTCACATTGAAAAAGCTTCTAAGATTCAAGATAACACTAAATGCAAAAGAAAAAATATATTCGGCTTTGATCCAACATCTTCTGAAACTGATATTTAATATTAAAAATGTAAATTTTGAAAGCATAAAAGAGAAAGGAGTTAAAAACCACAACCAATATGATTTTTAGGCCAATTTTGAAATGGAAATTTCAAAATTTAGGTGGAAAAATGGGGCTTATAGCCATATGAAATTATAAATAGCCTAATTTTAAGGCTGATGAGCACTCATAAATTTCATTAGCTTCATAAGATTTATGGAGAGCACATCCATTTCAGAATAGGAGAATAATGATCTGTGAGAAAGACCTACATTGGGAGCTCTTATTTAGTAGCTTCTTATTTTATTTCAGGGCTAATTGGATCTGGTTATTTTTAAAGATGCATTTTAACTGTTGCACAATGATTAAAATATATTTTTTATGTTTGACTGCAAAAGTGCTAAGGAAGCCTTGGTGGGTCTGGTCCCTATTCTTGTTACAAACATCCATCCTATGTACTTTTATATATATAATCTGATCTCACCTGTCAACTAATTATGAAGAGTTTTATATGTTGATCAGCTCACAGCCTAGGCGCTGAACTGTGCAATGCCTAAGCTTCTGTCAGTTTTAAAGCATCTTCTTCTCTTTTCTCTTAAAGCTTGTATTTCCTGCCATTCTCTTGTCCCACTCTAGTCTATAGAAAACTTTCTTGAAAACTTGTATTTTGGGAAGTTCTGAAAAGTTGGAGAAAAAGCAGTATCTGTTGTCAGAAATAGCCTGGGTGTTCAGATGCAATGTCTAAAGGATTTTCTCTTCCTCTGCAGCAGGCAGTTGCAGAAATTGATCTTGGTGTGACAGAAGGTGCCCAATACAGAAAGTTAGATACATTTCTTTGACCAAAGATGGATATCTCTTGGTTTGCACATACCAAAAGAGCAACTAACTATTTTCTGGTTTTCACATCGCTCTAGTAACTTCATGAAGAGATAAATTGAAAGTTAATCTTTTGTTGTGATCCCTGACTAAGCTATCCAAAACTTCATTCAGACTTTTATGAAAGCATCCTTTTCAAAAGACTGGGCCTCCACTGGTTACTTTTGAGTCAAAAGAACAAACTCTGATTGCGCTTCCAATATGTACCTCTTATGTTTCCAAACAGAATCAGCTGACTCAGGACTTGACACTTGTAAGGCTGAAGACAATATAAATGTCCAAAAATTAGAATGTGCACCTTTCTGAAAACAAAATGTGATTTATTTGCATACATTTTCACTACCATGAAAAGAAAAACAAATTGTGTATACTCTCCTGCTTATGCTTGAAATTTCCTTCAAATCTAGATAAAGACACACCTTTGATTCAAATATGTGGGGGATTTGGCCTGGAGAAGACATTAGGCTACTACAAAGCCTCCAATTTTGTCTGCTATTAGACCCATTTTCTTGCTATGTTTCTCAACCATATCTGCCATCCTCCTGACTGATTCAGAGGTCACTGACAACTCTTTCATGTCCCATCCTGCAGGACAGAACTGTTACCTAAGTGAGTCGTTTGGTTTGGGTGGGATTTTTAACTGCTATTGAAGTGATTAAGTAACAGTCAGCTTTCCACATCTGTTGCAGAGGCTTTTGTGTGCAGATTATTGACAATCTGCTCCTCAGTCAAACCTTATAATGCTTTACATACTTCCAGATTTTCCACATTATGAGTAAAATGTCATAGAAAAAACAAACGATGTTTTTCTTCATAGATCAAAGATAAAATATTATTTGCCATCAACATGTGTTTGCTGACTGCTGATACAATTAAAAACTGACAGCAACATTCCTGAGCTAAAATATTACATAATTTATTCTATTTTATTCAGAAGTTTTTCTCAAGAAAGATAAATACAGCATGAATTGGAGTAATTAATTAATCTTAGCTGTAGTTAAACAGTGATCATTCAATATAAGCAGAAGATAGTTTTACATATGGATAAATATAAAAAGAAATTAAACTGATGTGGTGGGAATAAATATTATTTTGAATTTCTCTAAGCATGAAACATTGCCTCACCAACAAGATAAGATACAGAACCAAACAATTTCCCTCTTGAAGGGAATACCTCTTTTAGGAGATTTTACTGCTATCTGACTTGAATAAAATAACTTACAATATTCAGTAAAAAGCAGAGGATATAGCTATTTCATATTTAAAATTATATTAACCATAATACTAAATTAGTTCAAAAATATCATATTCTACTACAGTCTCAGTCTTTTCTTCTTGCTTGACAATAATTACAATAGTTATTGATGAGTAATAATGGACACTTAAAACAAAGTCAAAAGCAAGAATGAGATAAAGATTAAAACTATTTCTATTGAGTTGAAATGCAGGTAAACCAGAATCAGTGTGGCTAAACCCTGGACTATTTACTTGTATGATGTGAGAGTGACTTGTCCTATCCAAATTATAATAGTACTACATTTTTGAAAATTCTAAAATCAATTTTTTCTCAATGAGAAAATAAATATATCCCTTAATTGAATGCATACAGAATATATTTGGTTTAGATTTCTCCTTCAGATCCCCTTCCCCCTTCCCCCTTCCCCCTTCCCTCTTCCCCCTTCCCCCTTTCCTCTTCCCTCTTTCCCCTTTCCCCTTTCCTCTTCCATCTTTCCCCTTTCCCCTTCTCCTTTCCTACTAATAAAAGGAAATTAATATAGGAAAAGGAAATGCATTCATGCTGTTTTAATTATTTGCCTTTAACCCAAGAAAGAAAGAAAATTCAAAGATAAGGCTTCCAATTAATCTTTAACTTGTAACATAAAAGCACTGATTTCAAGCCTTAACAACATTGCAATTATGAAGGCACAGGGGGAATGTACTGTGGACATAGTCAAAGTTTTAATCTTAAATATGTCTGGCTCTTGTGAATTTCTCATAGCTTTAAAATTTAACATCATTTCTCTCTGTGTTATAAACATATGTGTTCTTGACCCACTTCAAAAAACAACCACAAGTGAAATACCATTTCCATTAATCATTCAAGAGCTTTGCAAGAAGATTGTATCTCAAGAGATGACTCTTTCACCGAAGTTTACACTATTCAGCTTGGTTTCATTATCTTTTACGTATATTGAGTTGCAGCTGCTTGTTGTTCAGAGCATTGGTTTTAGAACTTATTCCCATCTTTTCCATCCAAATGCACATATTGTGACTTGTCAACAATATCCTGAAGAGAAAAATTAATTTTTATGTAATTATAGTTTTGCCCTGACAACTACAAAAAATTCATTGTAAACTAATACCTTGTAAACGAAATTCTATTTTCATCCTTTAATCACTATGTAATGTGACTACAAAGGAGATGTTTTTATTGTGTTGAAATAGTAAATAGATGTAACAAAATTTTTTCACATTTTTCACCAATTTTTTACTAACTTTTTAATGGAAATATGGATCCACATGAGTGTCTCTCCTTACAAGACTTAAATTTAAGTTTATTAAGTATTTGTAGAAATTACTTTTTCTATCCATAATATAATCTCATGTTATGTTGGAAATGTTCTGTGACTGTTATTGGCACTAGTAAGACAATATCATTTAAAGAATCATAGTCAAATAATCTTTTAAATCATATATTTGTATATTAGACATTGAAATTTATCATTGCTGCACCACATTTTCTTCATGGATCTAGTTCTAAAATCCAGTACTCATGAGGACCATACTTAATTCAGTGTTGAGCATTTTAAAATCTGTACTTTCTGCTTATCTGTCTGTGCAATAATATGTACAAGGAGACTGAAAAATATCCATAGTTGAATATTTGTGTTCACCCTAAGGAAATTGCATGATCCATGGCACCTCAATATTTCTCAGACAAGGAAGATATCCTTGATTCTTGAATAGAACAGTACTTTTGGTTTTTTATATAATAGAAAACCAGATAATAATCTATGCTTGTAAGAGCAAGTGAGGCAGAAAAATTTAAATTCAGTATGAAAGATGCAGATTGTAGGGCATAACTCTTCACTACTGTGCTTGAACTAGGGAAGCTTGGTGCCTTCAGAAGGGCTTCTGGAATGATAGATATTGAAGCATTATTTGATTATATTTCATAAGAAGTCCTTTCAAAACTGACAGGACTGCTAGCATTATCCAGCACTGATGATTTTTAGCTACTTCCTGGCTTAAGAAAATTTATGATACTTATTAGTCTGCTAAATATTACATTTTAATCCAAAATTTTGTAAGGAAATAAAGGGAGACAAGTTGTTTGTTTGTTTGTGGGGGGTTTTGTTGGTTTGATTTTGGTTTTGCTTTTCTTGGATTTTTTTTATATGTTTGGGGTTTTTTTAATAAAAATTATCTATTGGTTCAAAAAATTACCTGAGTTGCTGGTCATCGCCCTTGTTGAGAGAGCTCAGTTTTGGTGTCCACTCACACAAAAGTCTCTGTCTCTTTCTCTACACACACCACAAAGGATGTGGTGACACAGATGGAGCAATACAAGAGCACGCAGGGATCCGGGTCTCAGGCTGCAGGGAGTGCCAGAGTCTGGCACTGCTCTCTGAGGGCAGAGAGTTCAGCTGTGAGAGATGTCATCAGGCTGACAGCATGCTCAGCTTAGTGGCAGAGATGAGAGAGGAAGTGGAAAGACTAAGAGCTGTTAGGGACTCTGAGGAAGAGATTTTCTGGAGGAACTGCATGCTACCATACCTCAGACATTGCACCTGCCATCCACTTCCCAAGAAGCAATGGATGCCCCACCCTCTCACCACCAGGCAAAAAAAGGGAACCTGAGAACTGGAGGGAAGGGACTGGAAGTGGCTTCTGATTGGGCTGGCAGGAAATCCCCTGCAAGGGGGGCAGAAGGTCTGCATGAATGAACAAGGAACTCCTGTCATTCCTCAAGCATAAACAGGAAATACACAGAAGATAAAATCAGAGTCAGGCCACTTGGATATTTGGCAGGAGGTACTAGGCTTTAGGCAAAGATATAGATCCGAAAACAAATTCTGCCAAGCCAGGGAAAGTCATAAGCATGCAAGAATCACTCTTCATGCTGCTAAGTTCTTGATAGTGTTTACCTAATAAGTTTATGACTATTTTTCTCCTCAACAAATATGCGCTTATCACAGTTCCAAGTGTGATCAGGCTGTGCATACACCAAAATATGCAGGAAATTAACATCCAGCTCAGAGGTAGAAGAGAACAGGGGGATTTTTCCTGCTCTCAACTACTCTGGATTAAGCCCCAGTGTTTGAATTAAAAGATGAGAATCTGCTTCTCCTACATCATCCACATCACTGATAAAAAGAAATTATGAAAGATTAACAACTTTGATTCAAATATGTGGGGGATTTGGCCTGGAGAAGACATTAGGCTACTACAAAGCCTTACAGAATTATTAAAATAAAGTCAGAAACAAATGACTTAGAAATCACAGTAAGCTGACCTGTTGCTGGCCAACAGTGAAGTCCACATGCAGTTGGCCTCTAACTCTTCTATCCCAGCAGGATACAGGAGAGAATCAGAAGGGACAAAACCTCATGCATCGTGATAAAGACAATTTAATAATTGAAGAAAAGAAGCACCAACACACAAGTGGTTTAAAAGCATTTGCCACCTCCCATCAGATCAATTGCCAGACAGTCCATCAGCTATCTTTGAAAAATTACTCCCTCACAAGGTAGTTTTATTGCTGAGCACCATGTCATATTCCATTAATATTCCTTTGGTTACCTGGGGCCAGCTGCCCTGATTTTTTCCTTTCCCAGCCTCTTGTCCACCCTCAGCCCACTCTCTGGCCAGGGCTGAATGAGAAACAGAGAGGTTCTTGACATTCTGTAAGCACTAATCACCAATTGCTAAAACATTAGTGTATTAATTGACACACTTTTGGACATAAAACTAAAACACAGCACCACATAGGATACCACAAGAAAAATTTACTTAATCTTTACCTGACCTAGTAGAGATTTGTATTGGCCTGACTGGAAACTGCTAAGTAGGAGAACCAGAATCAGAGAACAGAAACTATAACACACTGAACAAGGAGGGTCTTCAAAAAGCAGCCTGAATTTGGCTCACTTTTGTTTCTCAAGTGAATGATCTAAAAAAATTATTTACTGCAGACCAGTATTTTTTACAAAATGACAATTATTTATTTGCTTATTGAATTTTCTGAATTAATCAAATGTCCCACAATTTTAGTTAATTTTAGTTAATTCACAACACCAATATGAGAAAATGAAAGATTAGGAATAGATGTCAGGTAGTGAAAAGAAGGGCAATATTTAAGAAACATCTATAAATTTTGGGTAAACAAATCTGGTATTCATTGCATGAATTTCAGAGTGCTTTGTATTATCTCACAATTCACATGTTCCAAACAGATCTCATTTCTGTTGCAGCTGAGTTCATATTTCAAGATTTCCAGTAATGCTGTTACTAAAAAAATTAGTTTAGCTACTTTCCTAGGACAATTAAAGAAATACCATATTAAAGAAAAAAGATGCAATTCCAGTAGTCTAAGAAAGTATATGCATTTATCCCTCATTTTTGATATCTTGAAATGAAATAGTCTGGCTTCATTTAAAAATATTGAACATGAGATATGTGAATGTAAAACTTATGAATGCCCCATAGATGATCACTCAATCCCAAAGCATGAGGGATGATGCAATGGTTTGTCTTTTTGAAGTAGAAAGACTCAGACTGTACCCCATAGTACAGAACCTTTTGTCTTTGGAGTTGAAAAGATTAAGAGCTTCCCTGCTAAATGACAGTAGTATGAACATGGGACAGTTGGCCTGGCCAAGATGTTGTGACCATGAAGGCCATGAAGTGCTGCCAAAAACATTAGCCACACAAATATATGCTTTGCACTATAGGCATGTTATGGGTTGCAGTGCAAAATGTAACCAAAACTCTATATTCTATCACTATCTGATGAAACTGGGGTGTGTGGGTGGTGTAATTGTCTGTCAATGGACAACTGCCAATAAACCTGCTGGGGCAGTTTTCTTATCTCTTCCACAACCCAGCCTCCCTCCAGGCAGAGACCTTCTGCTCATGGGCCATTGAGTCTCACTGATAGAATTACATCATCCCACTGGGAAACGCTCCAGCCAGGGGGAGGAGCCAAGTATTCCTACCTGGATAAAAATCTGGGAGTTGGAACACCAAGGCAGCCTTTCCACTGGATTCTGAGGAAGACCAGGCCCATCTCTCACCACTGGACCTTCAGCGAAAGAACTCCATTTTCTACAGGAGCATCACTTCAACAGAGCCACATCTGTCACTGGGACTGCAGCCACCATGGAATGGCACTGCCACCAACACCCTGACCCACAGGGGGGCAGCTTGGATCCTGACTCTGTCAGGGGGTTTGTTTGTTTGTCTATTTGTTTTTTTTCACTTTTGTTATACTGCATGTGTTTTGAGTTTATTTTTTATTTTACTTCCCCAAATAAAATACTGTTATTCTTATTCTCATATCTTTACCTGAGAGCCCCTTAATTTCAAAGTTATAATAATTCAGAGGGTGGGGGTTTAAATTCTCCATTCCAAGGGAGGTTCCTGTCTTCCTTAGCAGAAACCTGTCATTCAAACCATGACAAGGCACAACCTCACAATGTTGGGCTTTTTTCACATTCAAAAAAATATGAGTCCCTGAATTAGTGGCTTTATTCTCTAGTCAGTGTCATGTTTTTGTATGTTACTAATGGTATCATCAGTGAAATTAGTATCATCAGTTCTATTAGTACAATGGTACTAACAGAAAAACATCAGTTTTATTCTGGAGTAACATTACTATAAAACTGAACATTAGTACATAGTGAATATAATTTCTAACTCTCGTTTTGATTTGCATCTTTCAAAGAATGATTGTTCAGGTAAGAGAAATTATTTGTACTCAACCTCAAATTCACTTTACTTGATATTATCAGCTAAGCCTTTGAAAGAACATTAGAAGCACCTGTATTTTAAA
Organism: Certhia americana; assembly: GCA_018697195.1. Lineage (NCBI taxonomy): Eukaryota > Metazoa > Chordata > Aves > Passeriformes > Certhiidae > Certhia > Certhia americana. The sequence continues at coordinate 46,445,443 of CM031860.1, read as the reverse complement.
TTGCAGCTGATAAAGCAGCAAAGCTCTTGCTGAAGATAATGACCTAAAAAAAGGATAACATCACAGTAGAATCAAAGAGTTCCATTCAATTATCTGTTCTGCCATAAGGAAATGTGCTGTTATTTCTTGATTTAAGGTTATGAAGAACAATGCTCAGGTAATATCCCAATTTTTTGGAAAGAGTTTTATGCATAGAATTAGATAAACAAAATGCTGTCTTCTAAGGCTGCTGGAAACCTATTGAATACAAAATACTTCTGTATTTTCAGAAATTCAAACTGTAAGATTTCTCACACTACAAGCATGTAACCGTGTAATTCATATTCCTAAACTCAAGCCACAAATAGAGGTCTCATTGAGTTTTAAGGTGACTGTTTGTCAGCACTAGAACAGCAGAAAATTTCAATTTATTGAAAGCAATTTATTCATAACAAACAAAAAGGTAGCCAGCTACTTTGCAGAAAATAACCATCTCTTACTGGTTCAAGGGACGTAGTGATTTTGGAAGTCTATACATTTATACAGTAAATGTAATCCTTTTCAATACTTAGAGAGCAGTTGTGTACTCTTTTTATAAAAGAAGAAATTAGCAATATTTAAAGACGAAAAACAAAGGAAAAAAAATCAAGTAAAATCCCTGTGAAATTGTTCAGTGTGTGCATACCATCCGTGTAGTGTACCTGAATAGAAGATGTTCCTTTACACTTATACATGAAGCATAATAGCAAAAAGTCACTAGAAAATATAAAACAGAGAAGGAAAGCTAAGATTTCAGCTTTAACTGGTGCCATGATTTTTTTTTCTGATGCTAAAAAACAAAGGCACAAATTATATACTTTTCTTTCTTGTTCCATGAAGAACTGATAACCAGAAATGCTGAAGCAATTTTCTATTGCTCACTACAGATTAGTGCTGAGTGAAATACTGACTGCTGAAGGGAAAAATTATTCAAATTTCATGGAGCTTCTTCTGACATTTGATCTAGTCAATGATACTTTTTCCAACTAAAATGCACTTAAATACCATATGTTTCATTTTTTTTAAAAAGCTAACCATTTCTTTGTTAATCTTTGAGGGTTTTTAAGTGTCAATGCAGGTAAGTTTTAGGAAATTCTACTTTTTTCCTTCTAGATGAGAACTGGTTTTGGTTTCAGATGAATGACAGCTGCACTTACTAGTCTTTGTCTTAAGAAAAACATAATAACAGGAAAGTATCTGGTATTGTAGAATACATGTAGAATTCCAAAATACTTCCTGTAATTTTAAAGAAAATTAAGAAATTATTTGTTGTTATCATTAAAGCCTTTGTCCTGTGGCGATGAAAATTGAAAAGATCATTGTTATCAAAATTCAAGCTCAAATAAGTTTCAAAAAGTAAAGTAAGAATGAATAAAATTTTTAAAGAGGCTGGAGGCCAAGATGACTTTTAAATTGATAGATCTAAATTTTAGGTGGTTGTCTCTGTGGGAGAGGTGAGGAAAAATTTAATTCTCTGAAGACAAGGTTTAAAATTGCTAGTTCATCAGTAAAGAAGGGGTGGCATTTCTGAAAGTCCCCATCACACCTATATTAACTTCAAATCCCCTCCATTGCGTAACACACTATATGTAACACACTGTATGTGTGTCTATCTGGTTTTTCCATTAGGCAATTCCTTCTGCTCAGGACCTAATCTGTTTCAGCTTCTTCTAAGATGGATGGTGGCTCTTTCAAAGAAGATGTACCAGGTTTTTTTATTGCCTAATACTTCATATTAGAGCACCTCCCTAGGAATTTGGACAGGTTGTGTTCTGTGTCTGCTTTAACAGGGGAATTAAATTTATGTCTTAAGACAATACTGAAAAGGCGGAAAGGGCAAGAAACCTGACACTTGAAGAAGGAGCTAGGTTCTGTCTCAGGAGGATTAAAACTGGGAAAAATATGCTGCTAATTGTGATGCATAATTGTATTCTATTAGGTCAACAATGGGAAAAAAGAGCCATTTGGAGTCCAATAGCCTCTGTTTCTTTCAGTAGTATGTTTATTTGCAGTTCAGTAGAGATAAAAAGGTGGTTTCCCATAATATGTAAGAAATTTTTTTTCTACCTCAAGATGATTAAAGCGGAAAAAGGAAACTCAGATTTCTCTAAAAAATGCTAAAAACAGACAGTGATTGTGAAGAAGCTGAACAGAAAAGATCAAGATTATGGCAGTTTTTTCAGAATGCCCTTATAGATCTCAGCATTTATTTTACTGTGCCTTAGTCAGGTGGAGACACAAGTATGAAATAGATAATTATGTCCCCCCAAAAAATGCTACTAAAATCTGTGAAAGCAGCAAAGATGTCAAGCAATCTTTTAGATGCCTACAAAGTTAGGCTGCAAAATGATACAGACATGCAGAACAGCTGTTTAGAAATTAGGTAGGACTTCAGGTCTCCTTGATAAGATTTCAGCAGAACAAATACCATTCAGAAATTTGCTGATTTGTTTCAAAGATATTTTTAGCACCAAGCAAGTAATTTGAAGCAGAAGATTAGGTTATCTTTCAGATCAAGTATATCTAAATCATATTGTACAGTGAAAAGTTAGGCATACAAGAACAGAGGGATAGAAGAAATAATGCAGTCCTAGGAGAAAAGGAGAACAATTTTATGCATATTTAAATGTATTTTGAATAGCTACTATTTCATCAGCCTATGACTATACTATGACTGAATTTTTGTAATTCTTTCATCTTTCATTTGATTAAAAAATAGCACTAATGCATAAGGCAATGGAAAATGGGACATAGTCTTCAATGACTTATATTTAATTGAGTTAGGCAACAGAATGAAAGACAAAAATTTAAAGGTATAAAACATACCAAATAAGTCTACCAAATATCAGTCTTATTCAATATGCATGCATCTAAACAATAATTTTAAAAATTGTTACAATTTTATACCATATCTGAGAGTATCTGATTTGTCACTACACTGATAAATGGAGACATTCTACAAAGTTACCAAGCACTAGTATATTCAAATATTCCTTAAGCATAAACTTTGTTGAAATCTATGCAGGATTTCATATGTTTTGATGGGCCTTATCCAACTCTGATTATTGATACTATTCTTCCTTTGCAAAAATTAATCACCTGTTTAAAAATTCCCAAGTTCTAGAATGTTGGGAAATGAAAACTTGTGGAATCTAGCCCATTCTCAGCTAAGGTATAAGTCTTCATTACCTGTTAGTAAATACCTGACAAATGCCCCCACCCCCCAACACGTAAATATGTCCAAAAGTCAATATAGTATCTTTTTAGGAGTTTGTTTTGGATGGAATCTATAAGATACAGATTTTTGTAATAAATCTGGGGTTAGAGCACAAACTTAAAACTAACCTGTGTATTCACAGCACCATTTCAAAGCTTTACAGTTTGTGTTGCTTTGTGCTAATAATATCTTTCTGTGTCTGCCTCCTATCAGGTAAGAGTGCAAAATCAGTAGTCTGTTTAGAGGAAAGTGGTTTCATGTGTTCCCTTGATTCCTGCATTGTCACACAATAAAGAAAATGGGCATGAATTTAAAGTCTTGCCTTTTCTGTGAGTGGTGACATTAGTATTTGCATATTACTTGTCTTCATTAACCCCTGCTATTATGAGAAAGTATAAATATATCTTTCATGCTTTAGAAGAAAGATGTATAAATAAGCTGAGATCACTTGTAATAAACTGAGGTTGTATGCTGCTTACCTGTATGAATAAGGAAAAGCAAATAAAGGAGATAATCTTTCTCCCCTTTCTTTTTTCTGGACTCTGAAGCATAAGAAGAGGACAAAAGTTATGGAGAAGAGTTATTTTGCTTATTAGATCAGCTGATAAAGTTGGCAAAGAAAAAGAATCCTTTTTTTCCCCTCAAAAGCCTTTCTTCAGAAATAAATAAGCACCAAAACATCTTTTCTTGAATTGCTGGTAAGGGAATAAAGAACATGAAATGTTTCTTCCATGCACCCTGTTTCTGTTACTCTGCTCAAGTCAGCAAGGTGTAAAAGCTTCAAAGTCACTTTCCCCCATTAAAATTATACTGTGGTGTTGCAAATGTTAATGGCTAGCTGTTGCCTTGAGGGTAGAATCATCATTTCTGTTGTGCTTCCACTAAACATTATGAGCCCTCTTGAGAATGGTGACCAAAGGACAATCAGTCTCAGCTCATGTCTTCCTTTCTTTTTTCTGCTTGCCCCAATGCCTGCACATTTTGTCAAATTTAATTCAAGTCAAACAAAACAGAAACAGTGGATAGAGCCATGTTTCCAAACCCTGCAAGTTTATTTCAGCAATGAACAATAGCAGGCTTGTTTTATAAGTATATTTGATTCTTGCTAACAAGTAGAAACAGCTGCACACTGCCTACAAGCTTTTCCAGGACTCACCTGCATGCAAATGTTCATCAAAATCTTTACAACTGGCTGTTTCACCATATCACAAAAACAAATATTTGCATGCAAAATATGGCTTTTAAAGTCCTATGCAACACAAAGACATTGCAGTTCAGTCTTACATAAGGTGTGATAATCACTGACACACTTGTAGTAAACCATGTTTTAAGATTCTAAAAAGTGTCAGGACAATTCTGTTATGTATGGGAAATTAATCCTTTAATTCCCAAAAACCAATTTCACACCAACATAAGCACAAATACTATTCTAGCTTTTTTTTTTTTTTTTTTTAACTATACCCTCTGTTCGATTTTGCCCCATTTGCTGTGTTATATCTAAATTTAGAAACATATTGGCTCTGCATAATAAAAAGAAATAGAAAAGAAATCCTGAGATAATAATCTAATGAGTTTCCTTTATTGCTGAGAACCAGCAAAATACATAGGATAAAATGACATTGCTATAGCACAGGAATCTGAAAGGTCTAGAGTAATTTGTACTCTCTAATTATTATCAGAGTTTGAAGAAAGATACATCATGTCTTATGGATTATAGAAGATATCTTCAGGTTTTATCCTCTGGTATAAAAGTAGGAAAGTTCAAACAGGCCTAAAATTCTATAAATAACAATACTGTATTACAGTGTTCTGAGAATGTGTCAAGTCTTGAAGAGCCAGATTGTGATCCTGGCTTTGTGCCCACACCAGGATTTATGAGGCTGTTCAGCATTCATACTGCCTACATTTGCTGCCTGTATAACTCCTAGTATGGAAGCAAGGATCTTCTGTAGAACCATTGGTCTACCCTCTTTGCAGGTGGAACTAGAAAATTGATCCTAAATGGTATAGAACTCTCCAGTCCATAGGGTCCTGAAAAGTAATCTACTCTATTTGCAAGACTGATACATATTGGCATATTTCTCTACCTGAGAAAGAGAGTGGGATAGAAGTGTGAGAACACAGAACTCTGTGGCTTTGAGTCATAATGTGACTTTTTTTTTAGGCTTGTACATTATCATTGTTGTTAGCCTATGAGTCAATGCTAATTTTCTACATGCACTATGGCCAAAGAACTCTCTTGACTCCTGGTATCTACAGTTCCATCTGTCCTAGTAAATGAAAGAGGAATGTTGTGTAAGCACTAGACCTCTGTACATTTACACCTGCTTAGCTGATAAATTCTTTGCCTAGTTATGCTTTAGACTGTTTCAGAAACCCTCTTAAGACAAGCCTTGCACAGGCTTTTGGAGACAGTTTTCTTCATAAGCAAATCTTAGAATTGTATGCAGATAAAACTCGGTCAGATTTCCACCAGTTTTGCCTCCATGTATTTTACACAGTCCTTGAATATGGTCCTCACAAACTTATCACACAGTCACTCATCACAAATCCACATGTCACACCTCAACACTTCAAGCAATAACAGGATTCTGAGTATCTTCATATAAATTGATACTCTAGGAAGCTGCAAGATAGTTTTCACATTAGTTCTGGCATTTTAATCCGGGCAAAGATGGGGCAAATCCACCTGCCACTATCCCCCAGACATATAAATTAAAGATGATTGCTCAGGGCCTTCAAGGTTTGGCTAAAAGACAAAATCAAGCACTAAATAGTGTGGATCAGGTAAAGCTGTGCAAGACTGTGGAAATGAGCTAGTCCTTTTCACTTGACCTCAGAAACTCAGAAACTCTCATTCCTTGACTGTTTTTTATATAGTAATATGGGCATAGTCTCAAGTTACTGTCCTTTCACTGGACATTACTATCTTCCCCCTGTTCTTTGTCTATTAACTTCTTAAGAAAGATATCATTAGTACAGCACTGCCCTGAGAAAGCAATATGGTGAAAGTGAGGATCCATAAATACAATCCATAATTTTAAAAAGTAGGCATTTACATCATTTTGGGATTTTTTAGACACTGTTTATCATATGCTTCTTCAAATGCAGTAACAGATGACTGTAACAACTTCTAGTGCTATTGTGAAGGCAGACCTCTCTTTTATAAGCTGAACACTCCAGTCGTCTTCCCACTCATTACATCCTACGTGTTGTCAATCTTAGTTTCAAGAACTGTCAATCAGAAATGCAGTGGATGATATGTGGAGTATTTTTTAACAACTAAGGTGGGCATTTCTTTGATTTTCCTTTATTCTCTTGATTGCAAAGTGCAATATACATCCTGCATACAAGCAAATATGAAAGTACATGAAAAACAGTATTTTGAAAAATGAAAACAGAACTTTGGTACAGTAACCTTTACAGCTAATCAAAGCCTTATTGTTAGTCCTGATTATTTTATACAGTGGTTCCAGATATTATAATTACTTCTTTAGGCTAAAGGCTATTGATTTAGTAAGAGCAATTATGAAACATTAAAAAAAGAAAGAATATGTCACAATAATTTGTTAAAGCACATTGTAACTTTTACAGTTCTATCAGTATAAGTGACCAAGACACCAGGAGAAGAAGAGGAGAAGGAGAAGGAGAAGGAGAAGGAGAAGGAGAAGGAGAAGGAG
>CM031860.1:46361835-46438518 GCA_018697195.1 Certhia americana | reverse complement strand
AGAAGGAGAAGGAGAAGGAGAAGGAGAAGGAGAAGGAGAAGGAGAAGAGAAGGAGAGTGTGGCACAGGAGTGGAAATAAAGATGGTATTAAATGTGTGATTGACTCAATATGTGATTTCCTATTTTTAATACTAATACAATACTGCTGCTATCCTTAGAGTTATCTCATTTAACAATGTAAATGAAAATAAAAATGCTGTTCTTATGTAATTCACCTGTGGAATTTCTGTGAAAGTCTTTTTTACTATTTGAGGGAATACATTTTTGACAAATCTTTCAAAAAAGCTCAAGAGACTTACCTGCTGCCATTGCTATCAGAAAATGGCAGTTTCACTTATCCTTATAAAGCCTCTGATGACATGTAATTTAAATAACTTGCCAGACTTGCTGAGCTGGTTTGTCTCAAAACCATTAAGACTGACCAGCTGGTGATCTATTATGGTGTTAAAGAATTGATATTGATATTATTTCAGCAGTAGTATAAACAGAACAAAAAATCTTCAGTAAAGAAGAAATCAAAATAAAATTGCACTCTCTATTCTGGTGTTAAAAAATATTTTCTTCCAGTCTTCCCCAGTAACTTAACTATTTTCAGTGACAATTCATGATGATTCAGTGGGTATTTCAGCAACATCACAAATTTCCAATTCATATCTGAAGGATTTCATGAATTTTGTGGGGTGACCAAGAAGTTAAGCACTGATGGTGGTATTACAGCTTTAAAAAATACATAGTTGCACAGCTTGAAATAGAAAAAGCCTTCATGTCTGACAAATGTTGCTCATAATGAAAATATTTAGATACTCCTAAGTACAGAGACTATCAGATGTTGCTAAAATTACCAGAGTTGCACAATACTGAAGGCAAACCAAATGATTGTCAATCTCTTCTGCGTTCCAAAAAGACTTATCAACTCTAGCTTTTTTTTTTTTTAAAGCTCCTTTCTGGGTCTCAAAAAGTACTGGTTTTCTATAATGAGGCACTATAATTTCTCTTCCAATACTTGATCCACATGATACCAGCAGAATTGACCAGTTTTCAGTTTGTCTGACTGCAGTTTCCTGCAAGGACTCTTTGGACTATAATCTATTCTATGGCTAATTCTTAGATTTCATTCCCTATCTACTGGTGTAAGTGACAAAATGAAGGCAGCTAAATAGCCTTCCAAACTCCTCACCCTCTTGAGGGATAAAGGAAGTTAAGACACAGGGAATGCAGATATGATACAGATGAACTTTCACACACCAGATTTTTTGACACTTTTTTTGACTTTTTCAGCATTCTTATCCACAATTTGCTTTTCATGGTTTCATTGCTTTATTTCTAATAAGAAGCAAGTACCTGTACCCTGTCTAGAGAATGGTAGATGCAAAAATTCCCTGATTATACCTCTGTGTCACCATTCTCCGCATGTTACTTAGAGAAATGATGGTCAATTCTGATACAGCTTCAGAACAGAAGGAAAATAATAGCTCATGTGACCAGACCCACAAAGTATGAAGTACTTAAAACATACTAAAATGTGGACTGGAGCTAATTTAAGAACAATAGTTCAGAGGCTGGTACCTTTTTCATACCTGTTCTGAAGTGTTGTTAACCTTACTTCGCCTTGCCTTTCTTATTATTGAGAGCTACTTAGATATTTTTTTAGAGACCCTATGAAAGGGTTAGATTTTTAGTTCAGTGAGATGCCTGTGTATTGTAGTGATGGAGACTTAAAGGAATACAAGAATATGTGAAATTAAGTGGATGTTGCTTTAACTCCTTTTCATTCTAGAGGGCACAGATATAAGATAAAAGGGTTCATCATCTGCCTGGACTTGGTGAATCAAAGTATGAGTGAGAAATAAGACTTTAATTTCTTGGTGGTAATTGTAAGTAACAATCCTCACAAATCTAGTGCCAGTGTGAACCAGAGCTGATGAAGCCTTCCTAGAACTATGCACATACCTGAGGAGTGCTTAAATAGAAGGAATTTTTGTTTCCATTTACTGAGTTGTGGCCCAACCTAGTACCAAATTTGTGGTGGTGTATCTTTCTTAAATGTGGGTTTGTATTGTAATTTCTTTAATGGATTGTTCCTGGTTTCCCCTGGTTGGTTGGTTTGGTCCAAGTTTTCTCCTCCCTTTCCCAGTTGTCTGTCAAGCTGTCCATCCTACCCCAACCCTGCCCCTTATTCCAGAATGTTCTTTTTCTGGATGTCAATCTTTCCATGTGCCAACCCCTTGCTTGTACCTCCCTTTTGGAAATCTCCAAAACCTCGATGCCCCGCTGGTTTGTTTAAATTGTACCCTTACTGTGTATTGCTCCATTGGTTACTACATTGTAAACCCCAGCTTGTACCCCTTCCCATTCTTTCCCCTATTGGTTGAAGAATTGCACACACACACACACCTTGTACCTCCCCCGTTGAAAAGACTGTGCACCATGCTGGTTTTTGTCTTTCGTCCCTGCGCTGCTCAGTGAATAAATTCCTTTGGGGAAACACAGGGAAGACCCCTCCCTATTCTTTGCCCCAGTCCTCGATGCTGTTACCTCTGGTGTTATTGAAAGCCTTGCTGCTGTGTTCTTCAGCAGCCCTGCTGTGCCGTCACCCAGAGCAATTCTGGTCAGGGGACGGCCAGTCTTGGCATGGTCTGGGAAAGGGCTGGTTGGGGCTTCTCCTGCACCTCATCACAAATTAACAGATAAAAATTGCAATTTCTCTAATAAATGTAAATAGAATAACTATAAATACATTTAAAAGTATTGCAGAGTGGTGGTTTTTTTGCAAAAGTGAACCCTAAACTGCATATTAAATTTTCATTCCATAAAAAAAGAAAGAAAGAAAAAAAAAAACCCCATAAAAAAAGAAGTAGCACTCTTGGAGGAGAAGAAAGAATAACTCTTAACTAACTGTCCAAATCAATTTGCAATACAGTATGATTCTTCTTGACCCCTGAATTTCTTCCTGTTTGTATTTCCTTTAAAAATATGGTTGTACAGATAACTGAGTAAATACACTGAGAGACAACGAGTTGTTTTCATTTTAAAATCCAGTGGAAAAACATGCACTGAGAAATTGATTAAATCATGCAGGTGACAACAAATTCAGCAATTCTATAAAAACTTCATATTTATATAATAATCTGTTAGCACAGGCGATTTTGAATCTTTGCCAATCAATCAGCACAGTGTAGATTGTGAAAAGGTGATCTAACAGATCTTACAGATATAGACTGTATGCCTTTCTGCACATTTTTCCCTCTACAAAAGCACCAAGTAAAAGAAGGTTCTCCCAAGTACTAAAATAGGTTTTGGAAAAAAATTGGCAAAATGATGAAACACATACATGCCAGATGGCTGTGTTTCCATGTTCCAGTAGAAGGGTGTTATAATTTCATTCTTGACTGCAGTTCTTTACATAAAAGACACCAAAAATAGAGTGTATTGCAAAACCATATTCAAGCATGAGTATGAGTTTTAGGAGTCCCAGTATATAAAAGGAAATTACTCCTACATTACAATTTTTATATATATTTAACATCTCTTTAAAATAAAAAGTTAAACACAGGCCACACAAAAAAATCCCTCTAAAGCTATTTAACAAAGAAAACAGTACAACTGAGTTTGAGCTTGCAGTCCTTTTTTGAGATGTTGGGTGTTTTTTTCAACAAGAGCACTCTTATCTCTTGAGACAATCTAGTGAACAGAACAAAATTTTCCGTTTTAAACAGTTGTTAGTTGTCCTGTTTTACACAGCAAATTACTTAGAAATCCAGAAAAGGGATCAACTAACCAAAAGATATTAAAACCTACATTTCAGACCTATACTTCCTATAAAGGCTGTTCAGCCACGTATTCAGGTCTTTCCTGACCTAAACAAGAGCATGAAATTTCTTTAGCATAGCAGACAAAGCATTTTGCATATGGTGTGAATTTTGAAATCACTTCGTACCAGAGATACACTAAACTAAAAGAGGGCAGTTTGGAAGTTTAGCAGTTGTGTTCTTTATTGCCTGTTCTCCTGGCCAAAGCCCTCTTTCTCCCTCCAAGACAGTGGAAAAGAGATTTGGTAATCCAAAATGAAAGTTTCTACATTTTGAACTATTGTTAATAGAGATATTCTGAAGTGTTGTATTGAATGTAGGAGTTTCATTTCAGCTTTAAAGTTTGCTTTGGTTGTCCAATATGAATCTCATCATGAATACTTTATTCCAGTGTCTGAAAATTCATATTCTACTGCAAGGCATATTCTTTCAACAGTATTTTAAGAAAGTAGAGTTTGAAATAACAGGACTTTCCAAAACATGGAAATACTTCAAATTTGTTACAAACATGCAATTTCTTATTGTTAAAGAACTTGAAAAAGAAATGTTTACAGTTTACAGTTGCATGCTTCCAAAAGTTAATTTTTTTTTTTTTTGGTCTAATCTCCACAAAGTGAATGAGGAAAATATTTCCGTTTAGAAGACAACTACGAGTTATGTACAATCCAAGATAAATACTGGTAAAATTTCCCGCTCTTACTGAAAATTTTTCTAGTGAAATAAAATTTCTTACAGAATTTTGGATAAGGGGAAGGTAAAGAGAGAAATACAATTTTCTAATAACTGTTCAAAGCTAGACAAAAGTAGGATTTGGGGATAAAAACTGTGAAAAAAAAGTAACTGGGAAGTTAAAAATATTGTAAAGATAATGGATATAGTCACTTGTAAAATTTATTATACACAGAAAGAGTAGTCTTTGAAAGTAAGTCTGCCCTTTCTGGAAATATTAATTCACAATAGAAGTAAATTGTCATTTAATTTTTCTGTGTTGTATCAGAGTTACATTGAAAATTGAAAAGTAAAGTATTTTGAGCATAAGAAGCTGAGTAAATACATGAGATGTGAAAGACATTGACACCAAAATATCTTCAAAAATAAAATTAAAAAATATTTAGTTATGATATGCATGTCTTTGGCAGGAATCTTTGCAGAGTTAACTCAAGATATGAGAATGGTGTTTCAGTGTATGTGTCCTCAGGACATCACTGCCATACAGATACAGTTGACAAGCTACATTGATCTAAGTCACCTTTGCATGCTGTCAAACAACTTAGCACTCCATTTCACTTCACTCTGCAGTTCATTGACAGTTCACACTGCTTGTATGTCAGTTTGCTCCTGGGCTCTCTTTTGAACTGTCACAGCTAATTTTCTCTCAGGGAAACTTCAGGTGGGGATAATTTACTCCAAAGTAAACCTATAGGCAGTATGAATAAACCCACAACAGGTCTGTCTGCACACCTGCACCACCACAGTCAGACACAGATGCACACACATCTGCATTGTACACACAGAGCTCTCCACTGCAAAGCCAGGCCTTTGCTGCCCAACAGTTCTCGCATTATACTGCCAGCAGCACAACATGCACATTTGGTGCAATTTTATAAAATTACCATTTGTGGAATAAACAGAGTCTTAGCCTTCCTCAGGCACCCTAAGACCTTTGGGGTGGATGGTCACAGCATTGCAGATCACCAGCCATACCAGAAACAATACAGATGCTGTTACTGAGGTACTTAGTCCAGAGCAGAAACCCTCTCAGTGGCTGTTCTATTGCACTGAATACATTCATGTTTAGAATATCCACTCCTGTGCCTGAAGCAATACAGCAGGGTTCACAGAAAAAGACAGAGGGCTTGCTGCATTTGGGCCTGCTCCATGCTGTGCACAAACACTGGTAGTTCCTCAAAACTAATATGTAAATTTAAAGGTGTAGAAGTTCAATATTCATCCAGACAATGCTCCCAATGGAGATGCACTTGTTGGTAGATTAATTTTTTTTAGTTCAAAACATAAAAACTTCACACTGTCAGTGTCATACATACAATACTGTATAAGAATTTATTAAAGCATACCTCAAAGTTATTTACAAAGGAAGCTACTGTCTTCCAAATACTAACATTATCATAGGAAAACCCTATTGAGTGCATGATGAGTTTTTCATTTTTTAACTTGTTTTCCTATTCACAGCATAGGGAGCTGGAGGATGCACACTGAAGAGTCTGAATACGCAGTTCATTAAAGGAATTAATTTCTTGAAAGAATTAGGGTGTATATTTAATATCCAGGGTCCACTGGAAATAACTGTACATGATAATATGTTAAAGACATCATGATAGGACTAAATGAAGAATCTGCAACTATTTCTATGCATGAGAATTTTTATGTATTGTTTAAATTATATCTTCTATTATTGTTTTATATATATTTTATATATATTTTTAGCTAACAAACTTGTTATCAATGTCCTCACTCAATTAGATATACCTGAACTAATACCTCATTTTTATAACACAGGTTGTGTTTTTCATAAGAATAAGGTAGTACCAGGGTCAACACCACTATTTATACCTATAGCCAAAGAATTAGTGGTACTTTCTTTTTTTTTCAACATTATTTCAGATGAAAATTATAGCAACCTGACACTAGTTATATAACTAAAATACTGCCAAAATATATTTTAAATAATTTAAATGCTTACTACATTATTTATTTATTTTCTATGCTTATAGGAAAAATAATAAAAACAGATGAGGGGAGGACTACAAATCAATAAATATTTCTGATAACGGGACTGAAATATATTCTACTGTGTCAGGTTTTCTGTTTCCTTAGAGGAGGGGGAAAAAAAAGAAAAAAAGAAAAAGAAAAAAAAAAAAAAAAAAAAAAAAAAAAAAAAAAAAAAAACCCACACCAAACCAAACAAGGAATGATGGTGGGAAAGCAAAAAGTAAAAATGCTTTAAAACTGAGGTTTCAGTCTTCATGGCTTTGACACAATGCTGGCTTTCTCACAGCATTTCTGCAGAAGTGTGCAGGGTCAGAATGCTCTGCACTACTTCTAGCTCATACACTTTTCTTTGCCAACTGCACTAGGACTCAGTAGCACCCTCATACAACCAACACACGGTCAGTGGTTAAAATTTACTCTGAAAAGACTCACTTACTAAATTGAAGGGAAATCAGTGCTCACATCTCATAGATTTCACTCAAACCTCAATTTAAATCATTGGCTCAGCAAATTCAGACATTTCCATTATGTTTAGAACATTAAGCCACTCCTTCCAGCAATGCTTGAAAGAGACATTTCTTCTTCCTTTCTTCCTTCCCTTTGAAATCAGTTTCTTTCACTGTAAGAAGCATACTGGAAAATTGTGCACTGTAAAGAGTTATTAAGATAAGTTAGTGAAAGAGGTAGGAATAGAAATCAGGAATTCTAGGCCTTATTCATGTGCCTTGAGGCTAAAAGAGAATTGCATAATATGATTTTTCCTATATCAGACACCCACTATTATATATCACAGAAAAGCATGCCCCTAAGAAATTTTTATGGTAATCCTTTTTCCTTGATTGACAATGCCAAGACATCAGCAGCATTTAAAAAATGAAATAAGAAACTACTGTATATTCATCTACATATGCATCTTAGTGTTTAGATCTATATAAAGAATTCACTAAGTTTATTATAACATATACTTGATTTGAAGGGGGAGGAATTAATGAAATGACAAAATTTAGTATGGCATGTCTCAAAATCTTACTGATTAAATTACTTGTTCTGTCACTGCAATGATAACACTTCAAAAAGTCTTTCCTGAGATAAGAGAACAGATTTCTTATCACAGAAACCTATCTGTGGGAAAAGTAAATTATTTGGTATAATCTATATTCAATATATTCTTTCATGATTAGAAAAATGAAGTCCATCTATAAAAGAATCCATTAAAACCAGGAGGTAACAGGGAAGACAGTCATTCCCAAAGCAGTAACTGCTTCTGGTCATTCGGGCTCAGCATAAAATTAATCCTTAGAAGAATTTCACACTACCCTGAAAAGATTAGAGTGCAGTTTTTATATTTATAAGACCTATACAGCAATGATTTGGATGTTTTTTTCTTCCTTTGACATTATTAGGGTCATTTATAAGGCCTTTGGTCTTATGATGAAAAAGTAGGGAGTTTCTACTGCCATCTGTTGATGAATTAAGAATAGAATCCACAGGAGAACAAGCTTGTTTCCACCATTCTTTGGTGAGCAAGAGGAAATGAAGCTTGGAAAAAAGTCATTGTGCATTAGCTTTCCCTGGAAAGCCCTCCAGCACTCATCAGAACACCATGCAGACTCCCAATGGCACAGAAAGAAAGAAAAGGTTCTGTTCTGTGGTTAGGGCTCAAAGGTTATGTGAGTGATCCCATCTTCCCACCAAAAATGTTGTGAGGAAATGGTACAGATGTGATTGTAGGAAGCCATGTCTGCAATAAAAGGGCACTTTGTTAAACTGGCCAAAGGCAGCAACAGAATACCTAATTATCGCTGCTAAAATCCAATCTGACATGTCCTGAAGACTTCAGAAGGTAACCTAAAGATGCACTGGATTGAAACACTGTTTCAAATATGCATGGTGTCTCACAGTGAGTACATTGCAAAAAGATAAAGCATCCATATATATTCAAGTTCAATATTTAAAGGACAGTGATTCCAGTGGATTAAGAATGTTGTTTGGTAGATAGTTTTTGCAAAGCACACAGACTGTCTTCATTTGTATTCCTTACCAATTCTGGACAGAAATATAGTAAAATTAGTACTGCAGCCATGCGGGGAGGGGTATTTTTATAAATACATATCCTTAATATATGATTTTTGCAAAGACTTACAGAAATACTGTCTGTATTAAAACCTGATTTATGAGAGAGAACAATTTCTATGAGAAACCTAATAAATCTACTTTTGCTGCTTGGTTTTAACAGCAAGTCAGCTTTTGTAACACTTTCTTCAGTACTCACTATAACTTGACTTAACATTCATTGGTACTTCAACATTGCTAGAAAGGATTTAGTTAGTAGTCCATTTCTTTAGCTTTTCTGGAAAAAAAAAAAAAGAAAAGCTGTATATAAACCTTTTTAAAATTTTAAAATTAACTGAGATTAGTAGAAATTCACCCCAAGTACCAGTTTAATAGATGTAAGATAGAAAATGTTGATATCTACCTTCAACTGCTCATTAACAGAATTAAGTATATTGTGTTATTCTTGAGGGAAGTTTATTAGTTTCTGTTCTGCTCTCTGCTTCACTGGTGATGTGACACATATCTCCAGACTTATTGGCTGGGAACCGATGATTCAGAAAACTCATGGGGGGGTAAGTGTTCTTATAAACAGCTAGCTAATTTGCTCCTGGGAAATTTTTTCATGCCCAGTTGTCAAAGATTTGCAAGGCTTATAGGAAACTAGGTTTAATCAGTGAAAGAAAAAATTAATCTGAAATTAAAATTTAAGTTCTCTTCCTGAAACTCAAATACTTCACGTAAAACACAGAGGACTGATAATTTTGAATCTGAATGATCACTCATTCTATACTGCAAGCTGAATACCAATGCCCTTGTAAACTGCTTAGACCATGTGAAGACTTGATGAACAACATACTTTCAAGAGACCTAGTCACCTGAGTGTAACTCAGCTCTCCAGGATAATCCAACATACCAACACCAAGCTACAACTAGCATCAGGAAAATGAGTTATATGGCAAGGGGTATTGGCTCATTTAACCTATTTTACTGTGAGAAGAGAGATAAATCACTGGTACCAAGCTTTCCTGGACACCATGTTGTCTTTTTCTGTGCCTCCTGTACTCCTGTACTTGACCATCTTCTTCCTTCAGTTTGCTGCTTCTGGCAGTGCCACTCTGGGCACAGAGCCTCAGTTTATACATTCATTGGACTGTACTCTGTTCTGTGCTTTACCTTTAATACTGGTACATCTCTAGTTAGAGCAACCCTACTCATTGGGAAGCACTGAACTGCAGGACTAAAGTTCAATTGCTATTTTATAGTACATAAACTAGTGGCTGATGCATTCTTCTGGAGTTTTCCCCATATAACTTACTGGATTCTTTTATGCAGTGTTGGTATGTTTATCTCAGGCTTATATCTCATTAAGTACTTGCATCTGAATGAACATTGAAATTTAACAGGCACAGAGAATGTATTTAATTTTTCTAGGCTTTTTAAATGGAGGTTGATTTCGGATGTCCTTGCAAAGGCCAAATAGGGCTCCATGAAATTTCTGTCAGAAAACTTGATTGAAAGATACAAGTAAAAGCTTTTGATTTTGAAATTCAAGCACAAATCCTGTAGTAAAATATGGTTAATTAGTTTCCTTCATAATTTTTCTCCAGTGATGATTTTGAATTATTTTCTTCAAAAATTTGCCTAATGATGGGTCTTTCTAAAATAGAAGCTATATTTCTTCACGATGTCTAATTCTTTTTTTGTTTGTCTAACAACTACAACAGTGAACAGCCCAAATTTGATTCATGTTTGATGCTTTCCATTGTTGTATGTGAGAGGCATAATCTTGCAGTATTTTCCTTATTTCCTCTGCTACTGCCTCCACAACACAGTAACCTTCACACTGAATGAGAATAGCTGGATACAGCTTCCTGCATGGCTTCTCAATTGCTGGCAATTTAGTTGGCCAGATGGGGTTTCTATGGAGAAATGTGAAGGCTAAGCATGCCCCTGCAGAGCTCTTGGCTCCTGCTGACTCAGCAAGTTAAGGACACAATCGAATAGTACAACTTCCGTCTCTTTTCTCCCCTTCTTTATAACCCCTTCTATTTTCCCTTCTTCCACTCATCCAGGACTGTGTCTGTACTACTATTTCAGGTGACGCTTTTTTCCCCAATTAGGATCTGCAGTATCTTGCAATTAAGGGAGTCTTTACCAGTCTTACTCTAAGTTCCTACAGGGAAAATGTGAAGTCATAGAGACTACAGAGAGGCATGAAGCTTTAGCAGACACACAAAGCAGCAGCTGTGTGTGTAGATAATGTGAAATGGTAGGACAGAGCTCTTCAGCCAGGAATGGAGGATAGTGCAGTGTCTGCATATTGTCTCTGTATGAGTATCAGAAAGAGGCATCAGTTGGTTTCTGCTCTTACTGAGACTAGGAAGGCATTAAGAGCAGGAGCAGCAGCTGAGATATAATTTTTTTTCCAGAGAAGCCTTAAAATAGACTAAGTGAGGGCACATATTGAGGGAAATGAGATTTAAGCTGCATTATAAATGGAAATGTCTTCAAATGGCATAATTTTGAAAAAGTGCTGAGGCACCAGTCCTTTTAAAAGTCATGGGAACATAGTCATTAACCACACTAAAGTAGAGGAAAGTCCCATAATACAAGCTTACATTTGCAACTGATTGACTTTAGAATGCCTTAAATTGGCACATAAATATTTTTATGAAGGAGAGACAGCTCTGGGAAACAAAACTCTGAAGAAAGCCAGCCCGTAAAACTAAACACCTTATCAAGTACAGGCTACCAGCAAGAGATTTTGGCCACAATATACTTGTACATCAAATATGAGAGTCTAGCTCTCTAGCATTCCACTCTAAAACAGAAATATGCCCTCTGTTTTAGAAAGGTATGTTCTTTTCTTCAAAATTATATCTCAAGTTCAAAAAAAAACCAGCCACAAGATGGGAATATTTTTTTCTCTGCCCAGCTTACAACCAGATTTAATGAAGAATCACTAACAAAATATTACTGTTGTAATTATAAGGCATAAGCTGAATATTTAGAAGTTTTCCCTTTATGGAGAGAAAAATGTGATTTTTAAAACAGCATTTCATGATTGATTAGTCCTCACTTTGGCCCAGAGTCCTTTTTATGTTTTTGAATTATCAAGTCAAAGTGACAGCAGCGTTGAATGGTTTTGATGAGAACACATGTGTAGTGAGCAAGCACTACTACATGTGCTGTTGTCCATCTCAGATAAATTTCCAGCATGAATGAGGATCAGTAATGATGTTTGCATTATTCTACATTCACTTAGTTTGCATCAAGTCCTTTTTTATTAAAACCAAATGTATTTCCTAACAGGTATCTCTACTTTTGACGTACATATAAAAGGAAAAAGATCAACATAAATTATTTACTCCAAGTCTTTCTGTTGATGAATCTGAGAAAGCTCACAATACTCTGTGTATTGCTGATAAATAATTTTGATGTCCTATTGACAACTCTTGCATTTTATGAAATTTTACAGTAGCAGGTATTTGTCAAATATTTTCTTGCTATAATCAGGTGATTATATTTATATAGAAATGTATTCAAATATACATATACAAGCATATGAATATATGTTATGCAGGAATCTCTGAAATGGGGTCTAGGTAAATTATTTTTTTCTGGTGTGACTTACTTCCATTTCCTCAAGTGGAAGTCAAGAGAAATAAAAGTTTATTTCCATTCTGAAGTTTACTGACCTATTTCATCAAGGTGCTTTCTTTCCTACCAGACATATACTGCATAGTGGATATGAGGCTTGCTAGAAGTCGAAAGGGCAGAAATTTTGCTGTAACCACTATTTAATTGAATATATGACTTTAAATTAGTTTTCTGAACTGCTAATATGTTTTATGTTATATGTTCATTTGAGAAAAGCAGACATATCCCTGGATGAATGGAATTTATTCCTGTCTTTTCTTTCACAGAAAAGTTTCCAGAACAATATTTATGTTGCCTCTCTGGACCTGACCCCTTCCTTTCATGGAATACATTTCATGTCTTAATCTTCTTTCTTTCAAGTCTTTCCACTAAATTACATTCCATCTGTGAAGCCTACAAAGCCTTAATCATGCCTTCTAACAAATGTTATCACACTTATATAGCAAAAGATGCCCAGAGAGAATCATAGAACATTTGGGAACTTCTACCATCTGTGCATCTCCCACTTATGCTTATTCAAGAGTTCTTCCCCACACCCCAGTTCCTTCTTCTCTGAAGTGTTGCATACCTAAGTACATTTCCTTTTGTAGAGATAGGGATCTGTGCTGTCCTCTGTCTGCAATAGAAATTACTATATGCCACAAAATTGTATTAAAAGGAAAATTTTAGGGTCAAAAACTTGTGTTCATTTAATATTCAGAAAATTAAGAAATGAAGCTATAGGTGTAGTCCTGTACAAGTACCAGTACTTGTGAAGTCTAACATAGTCTTTTATTAGGGCCATATTTTCTCCTCAAGATCCCTACTTGCTGCCTTGTACAGAACTGACCTTCTCTGATGTTAAATCAAGGCAAAATCCAAGGTTTCATAATGTTAAAATGTTTTGTTTTAAAGCTGGAGAATGACATTCGCTTCCAGCATAGAATTCCTCCAAGACATCACAGAACAAAACATTTTGATCGCGATTTCGCCATATCTGAGTTCTTACCTGAAATCATGAGACTGTTTGGATGAAGAATAAACATTTCCAGATACAACTTATGTCAGTGAGAGTTTGGCTTGGATATGTAAAAGTATGTAATTTTAAACACTCCTTGAAAATATGGATCTTAAAGATTTGAATTAGATATACAAAATCTATGGATATTTTTTACTTCAATCTCTGTAGTACCTCCCCATTTTTAATACCAGAATCATAATGGCCCACAGTGTAAGACAATTTTCCACAAATTAAATAAATTTTTAAAATTTTTACACTATGCAGTGATATACACCATAAAAAAATTCCATTTAATAATTCTGTGTGCAGGACGATGTTCTAACAGTGGACAATAAGGCTATGAGACAAATAGTGAACATGAAGAAAAATTTTCTTAATAAGTCCAACCTTATTTTTTAATGTGCGATTAAATAAAGATAGCTATTAATTTATTCAATTATTTTCTTTATTTATTTGAATTTTTTCAATTACACTTTTTATTTTTCTCTTTCTTTCTTTCTTTCTTTGCTTTTCCTTCTTTCTTTCTTTCTTTGTTTCTTTCTTTCTTTCTTTCTTTCTTTCATTCTTTCTTTCTTTCTTCCTTTTTTCCAAATTGAAATTCAGTGCAGAAAGTATACATATAATTAGATTGTAATCACTGAATTAAGAGCATGCTGAAAGTATTATTCTGATATTTTCTGACTTCTGAGAGCTATATTGATTACAGTATTCATATATGGCAATATTAATATTGTCGTTGATGTTAGTTTTTTTGCTAGGTTATTTCCCGGACAAAACTGAAATAAAAAAAATTTAAAAATAAATTAAAAACAAACAAACAAACAAAAAAAAACAGGAAAAGTTGTCATATGTTTTCTTATTGACACTTATGTGACTGGTCATTAGCAAAGACCTTTGCAATTTGAACTAAATATATACAATTTTACCATTGTTTCGAAAGACAATGAATAGGATAATTTTATAGCAAATTTCACAGCTATTTTTTTGACATCACTGATACCTGGAACAGTCAATAGCATTTCATCTTTTTTTTTTCTATTCAGATCTACCTTTCATCTCTCTGTGTTCAAACATGGAAACCCTGCTAGCATTGTTATGTCCCAGAAGAGAGGTCACATAATACCAGAGTATTGTAATTTCTGGACAAAGATGAAACTGTCAATAGAATGTTAGTTAACCACATGTTGGGCTACATAAAATGTGAATAAAATATTTGAGGAACTTACTCACTAAAAATGTCAAGTCCTTACCACTCTTATGTAAATGTAGTATTTTAGTGCATTGTAATTTCAACAAATTTGGATGGATAGATTTTTATACTCAGGTGAAAAAACTTCCTAAAGTTAGCATCTTAAAAGTTCAAGTTCATAGTGAAATATATAAAAATACTGAAAGTATTTAAATAAGGTTGCCTATAAATTTCATCATGGGTAAATCTAGCTTCATTATCAGATATCATTGAATCAGTCTCACTTTTTTCAAAAATTTAAATATAGTTTTGGACTTGTAAAGAAGTTATATGCTAAAACTCAGTAAAGTAATAAGCAACCAAAAAAGGGATATATTATTTGAAGTGTCATGAAGTCATAATAGTTATCATTCTTACTTATAACTTTCAGAGGAATAATACCAAGTTAAGTTAATAACTTCTTCCAAGAATGACACAAAATGAAAACTAAAAAAGTTTTCTTATCAATACTTCATGTTCATAAACTTTTTGAAACTGCACTAAATTAAATATGTCCTCCTTACAGTATGAGTCATGCAGTCCCCCTTGAAAAAAAATAGACATTGAGTACAAAAATGCTAAAATTATTTTAAAAGAAAAGCAATAATTAATAAATAAAGTACTAATAACTTAAGATGTAGCTGTATTGATGCAGTAAAATTGGAACTCCATCAATTTTCTGAAATCTGTTTTTCATCATTTCTCCCTTATAAACTTTTTATTGTATTTGTTCATAAAATTTAAAACAAACCTAAACACTTCCTATCTTCTCCTCCCTATTATTCTATTTTTAATCTTCTCATTCTGATCTATCTCTCTGAACTTCTCTAAGGTATTTGATATAAGACTTCATGGAATGTTGTTCATCAAGAACTTTATATACCTATGTAAATATACACTTTCTGTATATTTGGCTTGATAACACCTGGCAACTGTTAGTATCATTTGTCATTTGAATTGACTATTGATATTCTGCATGGCTGTGCTCATGTAAGTCCAGAGTTTTTACCAATTTTTTTTTTTTTTTTAATCTAGCTGTGTATTATACAACTCTTTGAAAGTGCAAAGTTCCTTCTGGTCAGTTTTTTTCTGGAATGATCTACTTATCTTCACTTTCATAGCCATTCTTCTAATAGAAAGCACTCAGACATTCAAAATAATGAATTTTTGGAGGATAATATAGATGATATATATGTAATAGGCAAGAGAGACAAAAATCATGCAGTGACAAAATAGACAACTATGTTCTCAGTGTTACACCTCGTACTCTAATGAAATGTCAAATATAAACTTTTAGATCTTATTCAAAAATTGCTAAGAAAACATTAGCACCATTTTTGTGGAATATGCAATAAGCACAAAAAAAAATAAAACTAGAATTATTTACCTAGAGATACCAAATAGATTGTGTCCATTGTTTCAGGTCCCAACAAGGATAGTAATGTTGAAATGAACAAAATGATCAATGAAAGTCATAGAAGAAGAATTATAACATCTGAAAATAATTCAAAGACTACAAAATATTGTAAGCCAATAGTCCACATAACCTTCACTGCAGAATTCTGAAGAAATTAATGCATACATCTGAAGAGTCTAAAATAAGAATTTTTAGTAAGAATATCAGTTTCAAAGGGGAAAGAGAAGAGATAAATAATGTCTCAATAAGATTTTTTGATTTGGTTTGGAATGCAAAGTTTCAAAATTAATTTTGAAGCTAAGAATGAGCAACTGAACAGAATCACTTAGGTTGGAAAAGACCTCTGAGATCATCAAGTCCAACCTTTGACTGATCACCACCTTGTCAACTAGACTGTGGCTCTAAATGTCACATCCAGCCATTTCTTGAACACCTCCATGAATGGTGACTCCACCGTGTTCCTGGACAGTCCATTCCAATGTTTCACAACCTTTCCTGATGTCCAGCCTGAACCTCTACAGGTTCAGCTTGACTGTACTGTTACTGGCTGCCAGAGAGAAGGAGCTGAACCCCACCAAGCTAAAACCTTTGTTCAGGCAGTTGTAGAGAGCAATAAGTTCTCCCTGAGCCACCTTTTCTGCAGGCTAAACAAACTGTGCTCTCTTTCAGCCACTCCAAAGGGCTTACCCTCTAGACCCTTTCCCCAGCTCCACTGCCCTTCTCCAGAAATGCTCCAGCCCCTCAATGTCATTTTTGTACTGAGGGTCCCAGAACTGGACACAGTACTCGAGGTGTGGCCTCACCAGTGACAAGTACAGGAAGGCAATCAATTCCCTGGTCTGCTGGCCACATTATTATTGATAAAAGGAGTATGAAAGTGAAGAGAAGAGAACAGAAGCACAAAGCAAACTTAATAAAATCAATCCAAACATATGCAAGAAAAGATACCACCATATATCGATATCTTTGATAATTTTCTTCTATTCAAGGCAAGAAATCTCACAAATCTGGACTTCAAAACAGTTTTTTACATAATCTGATATGAAAAGAATAACTTAAGACAGAGAAGATAAAGAATTGACTAATCAGAAGAGGAGACTAGGATGTGTTAGGAGTTTGCATGATTAGATGGAAGCTTTAAAGGGGTTCTTTATGGAGTGTCTTGTCTTAGAACTTCATGATATTTAAGTTAAAAACTAGATTGTAAAACCTCAGAGCACACTGCTGAAATTTGCTGGTAAAGCAAGTCTGAGAACTATCAAAATTATAAAAACAAACAAGAAGAATCAGATGGCTTGATGACATCTATAATAGAAATGGGATTACATTTAATAGAATAAAGAGCAG
Organism: Certhia americana; assembly: GCA_018697195.1. NCBI lineage: Eukaryota > Metazoa > Chordata > Aves > Passeriformes > Certhiidae > Certhia > Certhia americana. The sequence continues at coordinate 46,421,272 of CM031860.1, read as the reverse complement.
TATAACTTCATTTTCAGCTATAAACTGTGAGTTTATCAGCTGAAAATGACAGAGGAAAAGAAAGATGCAGCCAATCTACTAAGGAAGGGTTACTAGTCCTCAAAACATGATGTAGTTATGAAAAGTACTAATATGGAGCATTAAACATAATATTTTTGAGTTAAAGAAAGAGATGTTTAACACTACCACATGAGGTAGAATCCACCTTCATGATGAAAATCATAAACCATTTGTGTCTTCCATATTAAATAATGATTCACTGAAAATGTCATTAAAAATGGAGTGGAGGGAGGTGAAGGGGAAGTTCATCAGCACAGTGGCAGGAATGTGGAACTTAGATCATAAAAGGAAGTTAAAAATTCTTGTATTTATTTGCAGAAAAAATCCCTACCCTAAGATGAGATAAATTTGTTCTGTAAACGTATGAACAGGTTAAAAAAAAAAGCCTGCAGCTGTTTATAATGTATTGAACTTTAAGATTAGTACCAAGATAAGAATTTTACGTATATATTCAAACACATATTTTAAAGATATGTTTTTCATGCAACATGGGTTCTTGCACTAATGGAGGATAGAACTCAGTGCCCAAGAATGCCAGTTTTTTCTGAATCATAAAGATGATCTCTGGGGTCAGCAAAAACCCATTTACACCAAGTGTTTCAATGGCATGTATTTTGATTCAAATGCACATAATTTTCTTCTTCACTCATCTGCTTAAGATCTACATGAATGCTTTGAAAACCATTCACTCACTAGGTGCCTAATGCAAAGCTTATTTAGTCAAAGTGCTTCCATTGACTTCTGTGTACTTTGGATTAGGTTCTATATCCTTACCCATAGTCAGCTGCTGCAGGTTGCAGTTTTTTCACAATATTAGACTGCTTTTCTCTTTTCCTCATGATCTTAAGAGGGAAAGAGGTATACTGTGGTTTGCCCTGTCTGTTCTTTAATGTGCTTAGATTGCGGTTATTTCCTGCTGAGCCCTGGATGAGGTTTAGTTTGTTGAAGAACAACTTTTTAATTATCTCACAGAATAAATGAATGAGAAGATGTGTCAGGTTTTGTATCAGAAGATGAAAAATGTAGAAACATATCAGTACTTTTCTTCCTCTAGATGTACTGTAGGTCATAAAAACTCACGCTGTACAGTGCTTATTACTCTTACTAAAGACACAAAAAATGTAATATGCAAAGGATGATCACCAAGAAATTTGGTGAAACAGCTAATGCAGACATAAAAGTATGGCTGTCTCTGCATGGCAAAATGTGCAAGTGAGACAGCAGGAGAACAGATGATTTCACTGTCAGGCTATGTAATCTTTCCCACAGGTAGGATGGCTACAACCTCTTCATTCTTATTTTGGAGAGTTCAGAAAGCAGTGCAAAACATTTTAAAAGCAAAGTTGATCAGGTATGTGCCAGTGCTTAAGAGCCTAAAATATATTTGGCTACTCCTGTTGGTTCTAAGGATCCTGTTTTAGGGTGATAGAACAAGTCTCTTCAGCTTCTAATTGTCATTTTGGCTAAATACCAAAGCTGTTCACTAGACCTGTACAGTATAGGCATGGCTATAGAAGTTTATGTTTTAATGCAGTTCAGGAAAGGTGCAAGGCACTTCATGCTTTCTCTTGCTCACAATTAACAGTTGATGGTAGCAGGTGAATAGCCCCCACTTTTTTCTGTGAATAGTCATGTCTCTGATACGGTCAAACAATGACTTAAGGGAAAACTTTTCTTCTCCACTGTACAGGTGAATAAGGTTTATAGCAACCTTATTCAGGATTATTATTGCAACCTTATCTAAGAATTCTAATGATGCACTTTTCATATGAAATGAAATGGCAAGCCTATACAATACCTGGTTTTAAAGAAGTTTTAAACATTGCAGAACAAAACCATATAGCCTGTCCAATAAGAAATCAACAGCTTGATCCCATTCTAAATTACTTTCCTTGCCATAATATTTATTTCCCTAATATAGAACAACTGTGTTCTATACCTTAGTTGTTCTATACAACTATTAATCTTTTTTTTTTTCTGCCAGAGAGCATTAATTGTTTTCGTAAAGCAGACAGAAACATTAAAGCTCCCAACTAAGTGAGTATATGTGTAGATTTATAAATTTCATTTTATATGTAGTCGATAGAATATATTGGCACTAACTTACAGAAAGGAATAGAGCTGCACAGCAGTCAGTTATCCATAACAGTGCTTGAATTATAATATCAAAGGTTCTTCTTCAGAACTTCTCAGAGTTGCCATCTTGCTTGAGTATTTTATCTTCTGCTCAACAGGCAGCTGACACAGTACAATCATGAAGACATGCCAGATCTCTTATGCTTTCCTGAATTATATTAAAAATAAATTAAAGCTGCACAGGATGCACTAAGAATGTTAGACAAAAGATTTTATGCTTTTGAGATTTTCATTTAAAAATAAAAGAAAAACTTTATTCACAGAAAAATATTTGTAGCATCCTAAAAATAACAGCAAAAAGTGTAGAGCATGGAACTGAAAAATCACATTAGGTCAAGAAGTCTTCAAGAGTACAATGAGACAAAATGATTTTACAAATTCTGCATACTCGGTTTGGTATATACAGGATATCTGACAGAAGTAAGTGAGAGCACAAGCTTAAAAAAATCTGTATTTCAATATATCTATAACAGTTTAGTATATTTTACTGCTATCCATCAAATTTCATGACACAGGATTTTCTTTGTATGTGTAGCTCTCTGGAATACAAACCTGTTTTAAAGGCTTCAGAAATAGTTCTATGACTTTCCAGCAATCCACCAAATAAAGCAGAAATGATTGCCACATATTTAAAGAAAAGTCTTGATGTGAATTCAGAATATATTAAAATGATATTAAAAAACATGCAAAACTATGGTCTAATGAACCTAATCTGGAAAGAGTCATTTTTTGGTAGTGGTTTTCCTGAGTGACTGAACAGGTCATTGCACTTTTTTTATCTCATAGGGATAATTTGCAAAGAACTTTGAGACCTTTAGTGTGCTCACTACTGATATCCACCTTGGAAATATTATATTAAAAAGAATCCCTAAATTATTTCCCAAAGTAACTGTGCTGTTCTCTGCTAATGAATATATATATATATATATATATATATATCTCAACTCTACACATTTGATATTTTCAGAGACAATGAACATATTTTTCTTCCTTTGGCAGGGCTACCTGGTTCTCATACATTTCATTTAAATAAAGTCCAGCTTTAATTATCTCTCCTGAATGTCTCATTGTATCTCTTTATGTAGAATATGTACTAATGACTCATAATTTCCCTCTATTTTTGTAGGAATTAATGAAAGCTTACTCTAATTTTTTCTATAGTTTACTTTGCATTTAGAGAACATGAACAATAGTTTAATTTAAAAATAAATCTATAAAATAGTGGGGCTGGGTGCAGCACTCATTTATATCCCTGCAAATCCAGGAAGGTTAGCAGCTGCATATGAAACAAATTTAACAGAAATATGCCTCCCCTCATAAAAATTCATATGATTTTTAAAGACCTTTCATTAATTTTTCCCTCTGATTTTAAGCATATTCTGTCTGTCATTTCTGCATGATTATGGGTGGTTAGATTTTTTGTCAACATCTGGAAAAAAACTGTTCTGTAAAAGGCCTTCCATGACATATTCTATAGAAAGAAAGAAAGAAAGAGAGAGAAAGAAAGAAAAAAAAATCTCAATGTTAATAATTTTGATTTTCTTAGGAAATATATACACACTGAAAAAATCCTAGTAAACATAATCACTATCTCTTTGGCTAAATATTAATTTTAATCATTATTTATAAATGTGAGAACTCAGAAAAGCTGATGGAATCATGCCTATGCAAGAACCTTTCACTTTGAACAGACTTCAGACATGAGTTTAAGAATGAACAATTATAATCATGTGAGATTTAACCAGTGTTATCCAACACGGATTAATTCTGCTCTGTCAGTAACTTTTATGGTGCATAATCTAGTTCAACATTCTCAAAGAGAGTAAAAGAGAGAGGATTTAAACAAAGTAACTGGTTTCATGCTTAGCTAGCATTCAGTTAAATAAGCACAGATGTGGGTTTTATCTGCTTAAAAGTAAATCTGTGGTTTTCTTATTTAAACTCTTACGTTTTAACGTCCATCAGAAAGGCTGTTGCTGCAATGAATAATTTAATCACTGCCGTCTATTACATGCTACTACACAGCAAGCATATTTGCAAAGCTGTGAAAGACACTGGCCAAGTGTCAGCGCTCCCTGTAACTCAGCCGGCCTCCCGGTATATTCGCTGCGAGGAACGCAGGGAGCTCCGAGGCGGCCAGAGGGCACTTGTGGTAGGGAAGGGAGTGAGGAGGTCGCAACAGGATTGCACCAGATCAGCACACTTTGGAGAGATGAAAGGTCACCGCGGGCTCCGTGCTGCTGCGGTGTCATTTCAGCTGCTTGTCCCTTGGTGGAGTTCTTGAGTTAGTTTCGCCTTTCCGTCAAATGGCTTTAGCTGCTTCATGTGGGGGTTCTGTCCTTGCTTTTACCCTGCTTTAGAATTTTCCGTCGTGTTTACTGTATTTAATATTTTCCACGTATTATTATTATTATGATGATGATGAATACGTTACTCTCAAGGCAATGTGATTTTTTTTTCCCCTTCTGAAGCTTCTTTTTTTTGTTTGTGAGTGCAAATAGCAATATGTAATATGTATTTGTTAATGTATAGAGTGGTGTGGATATGTAAATAATCTGTCTCTCTTTAACAGAGAGACTGATTCCAACTGCAGATCCCAGAAGTAATTTTCCAGTGGGAGCCACTGACATTCCTAAACTGTGAAAACCAAATTGTCGTGGGCTGAAAGCGCCAACTGCGGACGCGAGTTCGGCTGCCGGCGGCAGAAGCCGAACTCAGCCAACACATGAAGATAAACCAGCCATTAATTATATCTGCATATTTTAACGATGACCCCTGTCTTTCCAATCAACAACTACAACAGCGACAACAAAGCCCCAGTGCAGAGCATCGGGAGATGCTTCGGGAATGCAGAGAGCCGGGGAAGCTCCCAGGCTGCTTTAGGATTTCCCCACGTACAGCAGGCTGCGATTGTCAGCAAGACGGATTCCTTCCCACACGCAAGATGCCACTTCGGTGGCCTTATCAGATGTTCCCTTTAAGGACACAAGCTCCTATTTCCCCTCTGTATATCACCAGCATCTCGGGCTATTTTATTTATTACAGACGATTACATTTGTGATCCCTCTTCCCACTTGATCTCACCAGATCAGGAGGACAAATGCCGTGTCGTGTCTGAGCGCGTGTGGGCGTCTGTGTGCATCGGAGAGGGGGGGCAGACGGGAGGGGGGGACTTACACTGCGCAACAGATTTGCCCGAGAGGGACAAACCTCCCCCGCCTGACACAGCTGCGCTTGTTCCTACCGACACCCGGGAAGCTGTGGGCGCACGGGCCGCGGGACCGGGAGTCTGTGGTGCCGGGGAGGCGGAGAGAGGGTGCGGGGGTAATTCTCGTCTCTCCCTGCTCGAACGAGCGGGATGCGGCGGGCGGGCGCAGGGGACACACGGCCAGCACAGCCCCGTCCTCCCCCCGGCAGCCGGGGCACGTGGACCGGGAGCAGCACGGCCATCCACCATGCAGCGCACGTCGGGCCCATTTCCCACGCCGGCCGCCTGCCCTGGGGGAGGAGGGGAGGAGGGGAGGGAGGAAGGGAGAATGATAGAAAAGGGGGGGCCGTTACCTCTGCTCCGAAAGAGGAACCAATCCACTGTGAAGGACGCAGCACTCCCGACCAGGAAAGACATTGCACATTCAGAGAGAGATTGCATGTGAAGACACTGCAAAAAAGAAAGAAAGGAAGGGGGGGACTGGGGGGCGCCGACCGCGTGTGAAAGGCATAGTGTGTGTAAGAGAGGCCAGCGAGGGTAGGAAGGGAAGGGGGAGCAATTGCACATGGCAAGAGAAAGAAATCACTCATTCGCTTGAAAGAGGCGCTCGCAGCAGACCGTAGTAGAAATAACAGGGAAGGAGACGCAAGCAAGAAGACGAGCGTCCATGCCGTGCAACAGCCCGGAATCCGATTAAAGTTTATGGAGGGGAGGTTAAAAACGCTCTCATCCCGCCCCTTCCCCGGCGAATACATTAAGTTTCCTGGCTGCGTTTAAAAACACAAAGGGACGGGAACAGCGGGAGCTGCGGTTCGCAGTTGTATTTCCAGTGCAGGGAGCCAGTGTGATGCAGTATGCTGGTATTCCTACGTACTGGCATGTCTAGATCTTACACTGTGAGCAAAATTTCCTCCTCACGGAGCTCCAGAACAGCGAGGGGGAATTTAGACAAATTCAAGTTGCTTGGCAAATATAATAGGGATTTGGTACTAATCCTACTTAACCCGCTGCGAAGATGCTGCGCTTCTGAACCCCCCTCCTCCGTCCGGGACTGCGGCGGTGAGCACTGAGCCTGCGCCGAGCTGGGCTTTCTCGCTGATGCTGCAGATAGAAAGCCGAGTGTCTCCAGATCGGCGGGGGAGGGTTTTCATGTTCTGGCGAGGCAGAGAGAGCGGCCGGGGCCGGTGCCAGGGCCGGAGGAGGCGCCGGAGGAGCAGCCCTGCAACCCTCCGGAGAAGGGAGCAGTCCCTCCCTCCCTAGCGCCGGCTCCATGCGGCGCGGCTCTGCCCCTCTGTGTCTCTGGACTCCTCAAGGAAAGAGGTGGCAACCTTCCCTCCCTCCTACAATCACTCACCGCCCCAAATGACAAAGACACGCTGTGACCGTTTCTTTCAACCATCTCAGCATATCCGGCCGCTTTTTGCTCAAATATATCATCGCGATGAGAGAGACATTTCACTACATTCGTCTGTGCATGCGTTGTTATTCAAAAGAGCCGTAATATAACGAGGAATGCACACACAAACACATACAGAACGAGCAACAACTTGTTTTCCCACATGTGTTCACAGAGGGAGAAAGAGCAGCTGGATCCCTGCCTTCCCCTCGCTGCACGCACGCACACATGTACCCGCACACACACGTGCACACGCACACACTCGCACACGTACACCCGCACACACAACCCACACGCTCCTTCTCCTCTCCTCACTGGCTGCTCCACGCTCGCCTGCCCCCGGAGAATCCCTCTTTTTCTTCCGGGCTCCGAGCATGAGAGGACAGGTAAGCAGCCAGGCATCACCAAAGGTAGGGCGGGAGCACACAAAAGCCATAGGCGATTAAATGGCTCAAAGTCAAAAGGAGACACGAACTAGGGACGTCAGAATAAGCAAAGTTGAGCCGGAGAGCTTTACCATTAAAGTTTATTTCCCACTTACCCAGGTAGGTGACGCTACATTTTAGCAATCATCGAAGCAGCAAGTCTCTGTTCGGAAATAAATCTGTTACTTCTTACATGTGTTTATTCTACTAACCCTCTCGCTCCCTTCCTGATCATCTTCTCCAAGGGATTTTTTTTTTTTTTTTTTTTTTTTTCTCCTAGGATACTCACAAACACGCTGAAAAGACACATGGCAATAGGAAGAACACAATCACAAAGACCAAAAGGCTGAAACAGCACTGGGAAAGAGGACGAAAGTCTGAGATCTAAGGCAGTCCCCCTTTCTCCCTGGAGTTTTATGCAGTTACAGCGACTGCAGCTATTTCACAAAAGCACCGACACAATAGGGGAAGGTGGGAATCTTCGAAACGAGTTTCCTTACCAGTTTGTTTCCGCAAAATGCAGAATAGAAGAAAGGCGAACAAACATTCGCTTTAAAAATCGTGGCTCGATTCACAGTCTATAGCTGACGTGGGGAGGGAAAGGGTAGGAGAAAATCACTACAGATCACGGGTTTGAGAAGGCAACAGAGGCAACACTCGGGCATGAAATAAGGATGGGTTTTGAGGACTGAACTGGTGTTTTGTGATGAGCAGCTATCCCACTTGCAGCACTAGCAGCAGAGACAGAGGGTAAGACTGAGCTTTCTGGAGTGCAGCGCTTGACTCGTCCTCCCTCCTCCTCCTCCTCCCTCCCTCCCTCCCGCCCTCCCTCTCTCTCGCTCTCTCTCTCTCTGCTCTCCCTCTTTCTCTCTCTCCCTCTCTTTTTCTGTGTGTATGTAGCGCAGGCGGCTCTGCTGCTGCAGCGTCAGGGAAGAGCTACCGAGAGAGGCTTCAGCAGCTCCCTCCACTTTGGGCAAACTTGCCGGTTTACCGCTTCTTCTTTCCTTATTGTTTTTTCTTTTTCTTTTTTTTTTTTCTTTTTCTTTTCCTTACGAATGGGAAGCTTCTCAATTGCCATTCAACATTTTAAAGCACAAGCCGCTCTGCCGTGAAGGCGCCTGATCCACACTTCTCTGAAAGACACAGGAGGGAATACACAATTGCAGATTTCACCCGCTGTGGCGGTGCAGATCACAGGAAACAACTGACTGATACAATTTTATTTGCAAATAGAACTCTGTTTTTTTGGTGGCTTTTTTTTTTTTTTTTTTTTTTTTTTAGTCGCGTCGCGGCTCTTTTCCCCTCCCCTTTGCCATTCCGCTTTATATGGATGTAATTCAGAATCTGTGTTAATTCACATGGGGGATCCAGTTACATCTTGTTCCACTCCGGGTATAATTACGAGAGACCAATAATCGCCTTTGGACACATAGTTTTGTTGCTAACCTTTGAACTGAAAGGATCAAGTTCAGATCTGGTTACCTGCATTGGGACGGGAAGAGGAGAGAGAGAGAGAGAGAGAGAGAGAGAGAGAGAGAGAGGGAGACTGCAATCTCATTTGTGAATCGCTCTCAGTGCTGCAGATCCAGATTGCTATAACACATGCAGTGCAAATGCAGGTAAGGCACACATACAAACTGCGGATGCAAAAACCAACTTGGGACTGTTGTGTGTCTATGTTCTTATCTCCAGCCTTGCAAATTCCGGGCAAAAGGCTTCTGCAGTTTCTGTATCGTTGCTTTGTGACTAATGACCTTGCGCAGAGTTGTTAAAAAAAAATCCGCTCCGGAGAAAGAGCTGAACATTTTAGGCGATCTCTGAAGATGGATTTGGGTGCTTTTCTGCCAGCCAAAGGGGATATTCTGTGGACTGCACTGTAATACTCGGGGTTCTTCTCCTATCAGCTGTGCAGCTACCGACATTATTGGGATTTTTTTTTTTTTTTTTTTATTTTTTTTTTTTTTTTTGAGAACTGCCCATTGCTAAGAGGATTTGGAGTTTTCCCGGACACAAGCCCTTTGAATAAAGCGAATCACAATTTTTTTCCCCTGTGTGTGCAGAGAGGGGGAAGAATAAAGCTAATGCCTTGGTCGTAAACGGCTGAGAGAGAGGAAGAGAGAGAGAGAGAAGAGAGAGAGAGAGAGAGAGAGAGAGAGAGAGAGAGAGAAAAGAGAGAGAGAGTGTGTGAATTGTAGTTAACTCTAGTGTTGAAGACAACGACCTGGGGGGGCTTCGAATCATACAGTACTGCTCCTGCTTTTATTGCAAACCTTGCAAAGTGATTACAGTAAAAAAAGAGAGGAGGAGGAGAAGGGGGAGGAGGAGGAAAATCCCATCCTATCTACTGAGATGAATCTTTAAAAAGCAAATACACTGTCCCGTGAACTGTAAGTATATTGCAATTGGAAGGCAGGGAGAGAGCAGAGGAGCCAGCAGAGGGTTTTGACCACCAATTGCTCCAGTCATGAGAGAATAAGTTTGCGGAAATAGAAGGATTTTATAATTGATCACCTGGACTCTCAGCCGCTCTGTTGGCTTATCAGGGGAGTTTGTTGGGGGGCAGGTGGGAGTGTGAGGAGGGAGGGGGGTTTCGGTACGAGAAAGATGAGGAAGATGTGGACCTTCCTTCGCTTTGTGCATTGCTGCTGCTGCTGCTTCTTGCTCCTCCTGCCTCCGCCGCTCTGGGTCAGCCTGGCAGCGGCTAAGCAGCTCCTGAAGTACCGGCTGGCCGAGGAGGGACCCGCCGACATCCGCATCGGCAACGTGGCTTCCGACCTGGGTATCGTGACGGGCTCCGGAGAGGTGACATTCAGCCTGGAGTCGGGCTCCGACTATCTCAAGATCGATAACATGACCGGGGAACTGAGCACCACAGAGCGGCGCATCGACCGCGAAAAGCTGCCGCAGTGCCAGATGATTTTCGACGAGAACGAGTGCTTCTTGGACTTCGAGGTGTCGGTCATCGGCCCCTCGCAGAGCTGGGTGGACCTCTTCGAGGGCCGGGTCATCATCCTGGACATCAACGACAACACCCCCACCTTCCCCTCCCCCGTCCTCACGCTCACCGTGGAGGAGAACCGGCCCGTGGGGACCCTCTACCTGCTCCCCACCGCCACCGACAGGGACTTCGGCCGCAACGGCATCGAGCGCTACGAGCTGCTTCAGGAGCCCGGCGGGGACGGCGGCCGGCGGGGCGGCGGGGGCGGCTCGGCAGCGGCGGCCCCCGAGAGCGCCCCCTTCCCCGGCGGCAGCAAGCGGCGGCAGGAGGCGGAGGCGGCAGCCCGCAGCAGCGTCTTCGAGCTGCAGGTGGCCGACACCCTGGACGGGGAGAAGCAGCCGCAGCTGATCGTCAAGGGGGCGCTGGACCGGGAGCAGCGGGACTCCTACGAGCTCAGCCTCCGCGTGCGGGACGGCGGCGACCCGGCACGGTCCTCGCAGGCCATCCTGAGGGTGCTGATCACCGACGTGAACGACAACAGCCCCCGCTTCGAGAAGAGCGTCTATGAGGCGGATCTGGCGGAGAACAGCAGCCCGGGGACCCCCATCCTGCAGCTGCGAGCCACCGACCTGGACGTGGGAGTGAATGGGCAGATCGAGTATGTCTTCGGGGCGGCCACTGAGTCGGTGAGGCGCCTACTGCGGCTGGACGAGACCTCGGGATGGCTGAGCGTCTTGCACCGCATCGACCGGGAGGAGGTGAACCAGCTTCGCTTCACTGTCATGGCCCGAGACCGGGGCCAGCCCCCCAAGACAGACAAGGCCACTGTTGTGCTGAACATCCGAGATGAAAATGACAACGTGCCCACCATCGACATCCGAAAAATCGGGCGCATCCCGCTCCGGGATGGGGTGGCAAGTGTGGCCGAGGATGTGCTGGTGGACACCCCCATTGCTTTGGTGCAGGTGTCAGACAGGGACCAAGGTGAAAATGGTGTGGTGACCTGCACTGTGGTGGGTGATGTGCCCTTCCAGCTCAAACCGGCCAGTGAGGGTGAAGGGGAGCCACAGAATAAGCGCAAGTATTTCCTCCACACCTCGGCCCCTCTGGATTATGAAGCTGTCCGTGACTACAATGTGGTGATTGTGGCTGTGGACTCAGGCAGCCCCAGCTTGTCCAGCAACAACTCTTTGCTGGTGCGAGTTGGGGACACTAATGACAATCCTCCAATGTTCAGCCAGGCCGTGCTAGAGGTCTCTTTTCCAGAGAACAATTTGCCTGGTGAGAGGGTGGCCACAGTGGTTGCCACAGATGCGGACAGTGGCAAGAATGCAGAGATCACCTATTCCTTGGAGGCCTCGCCCCTCTCCTCAGAGGCCCTGGGCAGCATCTTCAGCATTGACCCTGACTCTGGAGATGTGTCGGTGCAGGCAGTGCTGGACCGTGAGCAACGTGACACCTATGAGTTTCAGGTGACAGCCCGGGACAAGGGGGTGCCATCACTGCAGGGCTCCACCACAGTGGTGGTGAGAGTGTCAGACCGCAATGACAATGAGCCACGCTTCATGCAGGACGTATTCACCTTCTATGTAAAGGAAAACCTGCAGCCCAACAGCCCTGTGGGCATGGTGACTGTGATGGACTTTGACAAAGGCCGCAACGCCGAGCTCAGCCTCTCCATCCAGCCTGGAGACCACGACCAGGCAGCTGGCATCTTCTCCATCGAGAATGACACTGGAACCATTTTCTCCACTGTCTCTTTTGACCGTGAGCAGCAGACCAGCTACACCTTTAAGGTGAAGGCAGTGGACGGGGGTGAGCCACCACGCTCTGCCACAGCCACCGTGTCTCTCTTTGTGATGGATGAGAACGACAATGCACCCACTGTTACCTTCCCCAGCAACAGCTCCTACACCGTGCTGCCACCCTCCAGCAACATGCGCACTGTGGTGGCCACAGTGGTCGCCACCGATGCTGACACCGGTCTCAACGCTGACCTCAACTACAGCATTGTTGGGGGTAACCCCTTCAAACTCTTTGAAATAGACCCGGCCAGTGGTGTGGTGTCACTGGTGGGCAAGTTGGCCCCCAAGCACTATGGCTTGCACCGCCTGGTTGTGCAGGTGAATGACAGTGGGCAGCCACCCCAGTCCACTACTGCCCTGCTCCATGTCTTTGTCAATGAGAGCCTGTCCAATGCAACTGTGGTGGAGAGCCAGGTGGCCCGCAGCCTTCATACCCCTCTGGCCCAGGACATTGCTGGTGATCCCAGCTACGAGCTGAGCAAGCAGCGGCTTAGCATAGTCATTGGTGTGGTGGCTGGTATCATGACCGTCATCCTTCTTATCCTGGTGGTGGTCATGGCCCGCTACTGCCGATCCAAGGGAAAGCATGGCTATGAGGCTGGCAAGAAGGACCATGAGGATTTCTTCACTCCCCAGCAGCACGACAAGGCCAAGAAGCCCAAAAAGGACAAGAAAGGCAAGAAGGGTAAGCAGCCCCTCTATAGCAGCATCGTTACCGTTGAGGCTTCCAAGCCCAATGGGCAGCGCTATGACAGTGTCAATGAGAAGCTCTCGGACAGCCCCGGCATGGGCCGATATCGTTCGGTCAATGGTGGCCCAGGCAGCCCCGACCTGGCCAGGCACTACAAGTCGAGCTCACCACTGCCCACCGTCCAGCTGCACCCGCAGTCCCCTACCGCTGGCAAAAAGCACCAGGCTGTGCAGGACCTGCCCCCAGCCAACACCTTCGTGGGCGCTGGCGACAACATCTCCATCGGCTCGGACCATTGCTCCGAGTACAGCTGCCAGGCCAGCAGCAAGTACAGCAAGCAGGTAAGAGCGCTGCACCCCGCGGGCCCCAACACGCACACACACGCACACAGAGCGGGTGGGGGAGCCGGGATGCCCGTCCCCCATCCTCCCACACTGGCACATTCACACACCCCGTCAGGTTCAGTGACCCGTTCAGTCTGGTGCCCCCGCCCCCCTCCCTCCAGGCAGTCAGGTGCACAGACCAACACGCAGCACGGAGGAAGGACAGTCAGACATCTTTATTGCTATCACTGTAATTTTTATCATTCCCTCCGTTTATCAGATCCGGCAGCCAACCAGCCCGCCCGTGCAGCCGGACAGCTTTGCCCCGCCGCAGGCGCAGCAGCAGCCGGCCGCGGTGGCCGGGGTTCTGTCGCCAGTCCCCACAGCGAGCTGTAAGGCAGCCTGAGATGCCTTTATCAGCCGCACGCCCGGAGGCCAAACCCGGCGGCTTTGGGGGAGGTCGAGGGGAGATCAGGACCCCCCACCAGGCGGAGCCGCCGTCCCCCTCCGCCCCCCGGCCCCGCCTCCATCAGCCGGTCCCGGCGCTTCCCCCACCGTGGTGCTTTCCCAGCCTCCGGGACGCGTCAGCTCCGGCTGACGAGGAAAGTTTCGCCTCGGCAGCCAGTTATTTCGGAGAAAGGGGGGTGCTACCTGCCTGACACTTCCTAAAGCTGTGGGTGAGAGTGGATTTGCAGCCGCCGCACTGAAGCGTTAATGGCTGTAATTACCGGGACTTTCATTTGGACCAAAATGCTTAAATAATCTACACAGCCTATCTGCGCTCTAATTTACACTACAGAGATTTGCACTCATTGCAGCAGTTGCTCTGAATACACATAAGCGCTAGTGAGTTTAGAATCGCACCTCAGTGTCTTATGTACTCATTTCATTGTGTTTTTTTTTTTTTTTTTTTCTGATGCCCCTCTTGCCTATCTCAGGAAATTTCATTCACGCTGAGAGGCCCTAATTTGCTCGCCCAGCTGCCGCATAGCTCTGTTTGTAGTGTGACTGTCGTGAGACCTCATGGAGCGAAATGTGCCTTCAGGGGTGCCACGAGTGAGTGGCTCTGGTCTCGACTGTGTTGGCAGGGCTCGGTTCAGTGAAGCTTCAATAGTCTAAAACTGGTGATGGTAGGGACAGTCTTTACAGTTCTTGAAATAAGATAGGGATAGCACAGAGGGGAATCAAGCTTCTTAAGTGAAGGCTTCCGTTGATTTTATAAGACACATGCATACCCTGAGCAAAGGTCCCTCTTGTTTTGTGGGAATACTTTTTGGTTGATAATACATATAAGATAATCCTGAGCGTTTTCTCAACTACAATGCACGTTGCACAGGAAGCTAGAGGCAAATGAATGCTGAATCATGTAACTACACATCCAAGTCTGGAACAGGGGAATTCTGAGTAGTTTGACAAAAATGCTTTCTTTTCCACCTATTAAAATGCAAATATGGTACAGGATGACTTTTTTTATACTTTGAAATATTTGCTAGCTTATTAAAATTGAAGCTTTACAAGAGGTGCTGGTATTTGCATTCTGCTCAGAAATACTTAAAATACAGTAGCGTAAAACTAATTGTATGTGCCACCCCCTCCAGTTTTTCAGGTCACCAAAAGAGTGTGATTGTACTATCCAGAAGTGCTTTTTGTGTATGTAGTTTTGCAAGCGATACAGAATTGTAGAATGTTTGACACAGTGGTTTCTGTGAGATACATTTCATTACCCATCTCCTATAGAGTACATCATAATTTCAGTTTGAGAATAGTCTGTATAAAATACAAATTACTAAATTCTTTATCTTTCATCTCCTAAGGCTTCTTAGGCACAGAGTAGATGATGCCATTTTAGCAAACACTGGAATAAATGTAGCAGTGGAATATATGCTAATCAAATACCACTTCTTTCTTGATGCTGCAATTCATCTAAATGTATGGATTATAACCTGTTAAAGTGTAATTTAGTTTCAGTGTAAAAGAAAGATTTGCATTCTATGAGTAGGAATTGTAAAGGAATACACATTGCAAATTACTATTTTGCTTGATACCCCCCCCCCCCAAACTTATTTAAGATTATAATGCAAAAATGTATTTTGACTTACTTACTATTTTCAAAGGGGTTTTTTATATATAAAATATACAAGAAAACGTAGTAGAAGAAAATGGCTTTATTTCACTTTTACAAAAAAGTGCACCTTGAATTGCTCCATTACTTATGTAGTTTGCTGCAAACCAGTTTCTCAGTTGTTAGTTCTCTTGTGTTAAATATTTAGCCTGTTATGAATGTTCACTTATTCAAGTAGTTTATAGCCAGTATTCTAATGTATTATATATCTATTTTTAAATATGTAGAGTATTTTCACACTTTTAAAGCAAGCATATAAATTGGAAATTGTCCAAGCAAACAGTAAAGGTAGTATTAAATAACAGACTTTATGGGAGAGCCTATCAGTCACAAACCCTCTGTTGCCACTTTCCTATCTATACTTGCCAGATTGTTGCTGAGTGACTTTTGTATACATTTGTTCATTTTAAACAGTAGTGAGGATATTAAGGCTTACTTGGATAAACAATATGTACACTTTACACTTCTTGACAGTGCAGTATTTCTCAGTTTAGCAGGCAAAACACCTAAGGATTTTTAACACCCAAACCACTTGGAGCTCACAAGTTCAGCACAACTTTTTAGAGAGAAATGTGAAGCAGATTCAGATAAAGGGTTCTGATGGGGTGTATATCGGATTGTTTCATAGTTCTGCTGTACCTGTGGAACAGAACCAGTAGCATAATGGTGTGATGGTTACTTGAAATCTCTAAGACTGTCTTTTTTTACTCATTGTCAGTTCCTGTTGTTCTAATGAGACATTAGACAGTGTATAAAATTTTAGAACAAATAAGTGGACACAGCAGAGCATACCTGCTCTAAGTTACTGAAGATGAGAGTGATGCTAATTTCCCATTAGTGTAATTAGAATTGGTAACTGATACTTTGCTGTATCTACAATACAGCAGTCAGGAAATAAAGTATCTTCTTACATGACTGACTGGTGTACCCCAGGGAACACAAGTTGTTTTCTTTCCAATGAGTTGATACTTCATTTTTAACGTGATTAATTGAATTCTTATATGAGTTTTGAAATACATTGTGTTTGTGAGAGAACTTAATTGGAGAAAACTGCAAACACTTTGTAACTCTCCTCCTTCTGACATCATGCCTTTATATAAAGTTTAAAATAAAATTCTGTATTCAGTAGATTTCTGACATTTCACAGTCACTATTTTTTTAGGAAATCTTTAACATGTTTAACTCTTATCTTTGTCTTACTTAGCCTGGTATTACTCTGAAATATTCTTTTAGCCTCTCACTTATCAATTCTCTCCTTTTCAGTAGAGCACTACAAATGTTTAAAACACTTAGTATTCTACAGGTCTTAATCGCCTGCCAAAAGTTAAAGCTGTACAGAACTGTTTTACTGAATGGGGATGAGTTTAAGTAAGTGTTTTTCTGGATCATGAATTTAAAATTTGAAACCTCCAGGTGCTGCACATTGCCTGTGAGGAGCCTAGATTTTGGGATTTCCAGCAAAGACAGCCAAAGATAATGAAAGCTCAGTGCCTAAGGGGAATCACTTAACAGCTTTTACATACTTAATCATAGATCTCATAATGAATTTTAAATGTAAATAATTGTTTATTTTATCATTTAGTTACAGATATATTTTTATAATATATGCTTCTCCACCTCTTTGTTTCACAGTGCAAAATAGTGTCATATAAGCAGTTTTATTTCAGTGAAACTTTTAATCATGGATCAGCATGTTGCAAACTGCTCTTTGAAGAACAGGCCTTTTAAATACTCTCATATATTTCTTGGCCATCATCTATCTTGGTTTCTTTTTTATTTGCTCTACTAAACAATGATTACTGGTTCTTTAAAACTTCAGTTATGATGCTGAGGGGTTTTCTCAGGTACCGCTTTTTAAGAGGTACTTGTCACTATCAGTGGAACTTGTAGAAGCAGTAAAGGAATTTCTGAGCAGAATTATTTCTGTACTACAGTACTGGCTTCTTAGCCAACTCTGTAATTCTTTAGGAAAAATCCCAATGCCTTTTCTCATTGAAAATATACTGTTTCATGAAGAAAAATGTTTAGCAAACCAGTGTGCTGATATTCTAATCAAAACTATATGCATTTCCTATAAAGTCTTACTCCCTTAAAGTGAAATACATAGAAATTAATTTATGAAAAAAAAATTCCTTGTTTAGTAGCCAGTTCATTTATTTCATAAAATTTCAAACATTAATCAGTCTGCTGCAATATTGCAAAAGCATTTTGACTATTTGGTTATCATGTATGTCAGTTGTATCTATAAACTAAATGGATCAATTTCCTCATAAACCTACACATATCCCAGCATCCCAAATTCATCCATTAAGGAGGCAATCAGTTTAACCATACAGGAAGGCATCATCTTTCCTCTTGTTTATGTACAGACACACGCATACACAAAGAGGCTTATATCAAAGACTATTTTTTATATTCCCAAACATCTCTAAAGAATAAAATTTTTCACAACTTTAAGCTAAGCAAATATAGTACAGTATAATAATCATAAAAATAACAATGTCATGGTGGTACTAACTGCCATGTCAAAAAAAGAGAACATTGTTATTGAGTATAGACATTTACATTGGTGACTTCTTTCATACATTTAACTTTCATATTGTTTAGTGAAAAGTGTACAGAAATATTTTCAATTTTCTGTTCTCATTTTGCTTTATGTTAAATATTTTACAATTAGTTTTGAAAAATGACCCACATTTGACCTTCAGTAGCAAATTATGATGAGAGAGGGGCTAATTAAACATGAAATGAATGTATCATTGATGCTTTAATTATCTTTATTTAACAGAAAGCGTTCCAATGATAAGTGCAGCTTTTATTTTTTTAACTCTCCAGTAAAATCATCTTATACAGTGTGCAAATGACTAAGTTACCACTGAATCATTCTGCACTCCCAAGAGATGTACAGAGCCAAAAGGGACAGGATCTGAGTAAAGGAGGATACATGCTCTGAATAAGTAAAGAACAGTACTATTATAGGCAAAGGGTAGCAAGAAACATCTTTAAGGATAGAATCTGATTTATCAACTCAGACAGCTCTTGTGTTGTACATAGCGAGCTTGGGTTATAACCATGGTTAGCAGCTTTACTATTGCTGCCAGTCTTTATGTTTCTGAGTGTATTTCTTCCTCTTTCTCTCACTATTTTGTTGTTGTTGTTGTTGTTGTTGTTTTTTTTAGTTTTTGTTTCGTTGTCTGTTTTTCTGGTATTTGGGATGGTTGCTAGTTTGACCATCAGTACAGCTTTGTTTCATATCCGGAGCTTCAAACTCATTTTCCTTTAAGTATTTTCTTTCAAAAGTTTTAGAAGGTTCATGTACTTAGTAATGTGCTGGGCTACTTTGAGATACAAAACTAATCAATTCAGGTTTGCATTAGAACATAAAAGAAAATCAACAAACCTTAGAAGTAGTTAGTATCATAAGTCAACTAAATCTTTGACAAGCACTGTAAACTCTTTGCTATAATTTCAAAACATTTTAGTACTTAATTGTTAATTTTACAAAGATTAAAAGAATTTTGACTATATATATAGGAAATACTGATGGAAGCATATGAGCAATCCAGTAAGCCTTTGGCAGGCAGATTTTCTAAGCAAGTGTGCTTCCAACAGATCCTTAGAAACTGTTAAAGCTGCAAAATATACTTTTTTCAGTCTTAGGCCATATTACATATAGTATGTTCAATGTAATTTATGTTTTACATCTCTCCATTAAAAAAAAATATTGCCTTTTTAGATGGTTTTATCTCAGCATGTGCTGAGAAGAAGGTATTTTTGTTTTTTTTCTGCCTGATTTTTCTTTTCTGGAAGAGCTTTCTCTTATCAGAGTTTGGACTTTTCTATCATATACTATACATTAATTTTAATCATTGAAATAACTAAAACAGGCCAACAGCTACTCTCAAGGACCAAAAAACCCTTTTAAATTGTTGTTATTTTTATATATGAATTTACATTATTTATTTTAATTAATTTTTTAAATAAAAATTCTGACATGCATAAAGGTATATTTCAAGCTAGGGCTGACTTCCATGTATTTCAGGAAAAAGACTTCCCAAGGTCACTTGTATTTTGTTGCTGTGGATAGCAAAGTATCACAGTAATGCTGGAGTAACTAACATTAAGTGGAGCATCTGAAATTGGTGACAAGAATAAGAATGGAACAAGACCAGAATAATCCATAGGAGATTTTAAACTTTTTAATTTCTTATTTTAATGCAATTCCCTCTATAAATATTTAACTGAGAACAGGTCATGAACACAAGTCAAAATCTCAAAATGTGATTATACTGAAGTACCAGTTACTCAAGTTCCTGAACTATGTCAGTGATACAAACTGAAGTTGTCCAACCCTGTGGGGACGTGCTTAGCATGAGTCATTTGCTCACTCTTATGAGGCCATTTTCACTGACGAGATCTAAAATTAAAATTAAGAACAACTTTTGAAGGTATTAAATTAAGGGATTAGCTGTATATATAGCACATATAAGCACTGTAGAGGAATCCCTTACTTTTTTTGAAAGAAGAATATAGAAAAAAGTAAATATTGGAGTTTAGAAGTTTGAACAAAAGCAATGGTCTGTTCCCATTTAAAATTGTAAGGTAGGTAAATGTGATTTTTTTTTTGTTTGTTTGTTTGTTTGTTTTTTTTATTGTTTGTTTGTTATACCAGTCAAAAAAATTCCTCTCATTTAGGCAAAAAGTTATTTTGAAATCGTTAGTTTGTAAAATGGTGCGTCATAACCCCAGAAGTTCAGTTTTACTCAGAGTGGATCACAAACAGCACAATTATTCAAAGCTGAAGAAAAATATTATCTCTGTCTTTCAAAGCCTAATTTACCTTATTAGCTACTGACAAGAGTAAGTATATTTTTTAAAGGCAAACATTTTTCTGTCAGATGAATTTTTGCTAGGGATTTAATGTTCTAATGTCTGAGTTTGTAACTGAATGAAAGGACTGTGTGCTTGCAAATAGCATTCTTGCAGTATTAGGAAACAATAAAATTGGTATTTATCAAAGTGTTCAATATAAGGTCTTTTATTATCTACAGATAATTATGGATAATGTAAAGCTAGTTTTTTTAAGGCTAGGTACAGAAAGTAGGTACTAGCTAATGCTGAAAATTGCTCATAGATAGAACCAGAATACAGAAATACTGATTCCACCTGCCAAAAATTCAGAGACTATATTATCTTGCAGTCATGTCTGAACAAATTCCCTTATGGTACCACCTTGGAAGTAAAAAATCCTGAATTACATGGTCACATGACTATTATGCAGAATCTTCCATAAACTCCATTAAAATTAGATCCTTGACTGGTGTTGTGCCCAAGAAATGTATTGTGTGTTATCTGTCAAATGTTTTGTCTGTTGCAGTACTTCTCAAAGAGAAATGGAAGGGGCTACTGTAATTTTTTCTGTCTATCCATGTATAAATGTCAAGATCCCTTCAGCTCTGGAGCAGTATAAAATATGTTAAGTAGCCCCTATGTCCTTTGGATACCAAATCCTGAGAAGCAGAATTACTTTAACACAGAGACTTATCCTTGGGTAAGGAAAGACCCTTCATCAGATCAATGCTTTTAAAGGGATACAGTTTGGGGTAGAATTATGTTTCTGACTTCAGTGTTGTGCTGGAAAATGAAGGAAAAGAAGTTATAGAGACTGTCATGGCATTCTGGTTATGATCCAGCTATCTAAGGGTGTGCATCCTAATGTCAGTTTAGGAACCTGGAAATTCTTGAGCTATCTGCACACACAGGGTGAATGACGCAAGACCTGTGTGTCTTCTGTGACACTCTGCTGTAGCTGCAGCTCAAGGCAGAAAAGCAATCACTAAATCCTTTGGTTTACTTAAACTAGCAATATTTAAAACAAAATTAAGCACTCTGTGCATGTAGTGCACTTTGGCAGGGCTGAAAATTATTTTCCCTGTGAGAACTTCAGCACTATTTTCAAAAGTGTGTGCCATACACATGCCAATTGATAGAACAGAATCTGCATGTGCAGATACTGGATTACATAAAAAGAATTAACTGAATTTCTCTTCATTGACAGGCCTCTCAGGTTGAGGTTTATCTCAGGTGAAACTATAGGTAATTCCACTAAAGTCAATCAAATTTAACTAATATTAATTGCAGTAAATTGTATAAGATGTTGTAGTACTCAGAAAATGCTTCATATTAAAATACAGATCAGGAACACAAATTTATCAGTTTGGGTATTCATCCCCCACATTTAAGTTATCAGCATGTATATAAGTATAATTTACAATATAACAGAGTAGCTTTTCATCATGTATTGTATCCAAATGCAAAATTGTCTTTCCAGAAGGGTATGGAAATGATGTGGCTTTAATGACATGTCAAAAAAGTAGGATTTTAATATTGAACACATTCTTGCTCAAACTAATGGCACAGCAAGACTACATATGACAAACTACCTTTGTTGGTCCCCAGACAGGTCATGATATTTGTTCATGGAGCTGTGTGTTACCTCTTGTAGGCATATTTACAGGAAAGGCTTGGCCTAAAAGTTCCTATCAATTTCAGAATGCAAAACTTTGCTTCAGATGAGATCTGGTCGTTTACTTATGAAAATCTGCTTAGTTTATTGAAATTCCTACTTAAAACACTATATTTAACAAGAGAAATTACGTCTGTACTTTTCAGTCTATTAAAGGTGAAGGACAAAATTGAAATATAGGCAATAAACCAACAGAAAACAAAAGCATTAGTTCATCTGCTCCTAATATTTCACAGTGATATTTTAAGCTCCTATTTTACACCTTTGCTATTCACAACTTTTACTGTTTTGCTGGTTTTAACATACATCTGATCTCACCAGGTCACACCTGCTCTAAGTAAAGTTACATTGTCATAAAATTTGAGTAATGAAATATTTCCTTATCTGCATCCAAATTGGTTATAATGATGTAATGTGTGCCTTGTGTGATAGTGAGAGAGGATATCCATCATTCTGCTGGATTAGAAAAGTGCTATTTTCAGAGAGCATGTAATTATATTCCAATTGAAGTACAAGTTTACAGAAGGACAGTAATTGATTTACTTGAGAGAGAAATATTTGTTGGATTTTCAAGTAATGTTTTGAGTTCTTATATGGAGGGAATAATGGCACTGGAAACTAGAAATATCTACTTAACAGGACACTACATGCTCAGCCTCTGAACCTCAGCCCAGATCTTCCGTAAGATCCGTCACACTTTAGTGAATTTAGAAAATTCACTCAGACAGCTCCTCTGACTATATACTGAATGTTTTACTTCCTGCAATTTAAGGGCCTGAATGTTACTTGTATTCAGAAAAATGATATTTTATTTTAATGGAATTTTTCTGAATACTAGTAAAATTCAGCTATTTCTAGAGCAGGTGTTAATTCAGATGAGTAAAAGTGACGGCAGGATGAAACAGAGCAGTACCTGTTTTCATAGAGTCTTTAAAATATGAGTGTTTTTCCAAGGAATTGAACCACTGGGTCATGTATGTTGCTCAATTTGTTACTATATGCATATGAAACAGAATATTATGACATATCCGAACTAACTACAGTGCAGATGTGAGTAGTACTTTATAGACTGACAGTGAATTACCAGAATTGCTGGTATTTCACCAGCACATGTGTTTGTGTAATGGGTGGGTTCACTCAGTAACTTCAGTCCTAGCACTGGCAGATCCTTGAGCAGACGTGAAATCACTAGGGCTTGGTGAACCTCTGTAATTCATTCTCTTTAAATTCACCAGTTTAATAGGTAGAAATAATAGGTACGCTACTAAAATACTTGCTACTTGCAGTGGTTTTCTGTGCTTTTATACAAGAATTAAAAAAAAGAAACCAAAACACAAGAGAGCTTTAGTTTAGAAGTAAAGGAAACTCGTGCAAGTGTTTACAAATGACTGCCTTTGCCATCCTGTTTTTTCAGAGATCACTGGACACTTATATAATTTATCTTTTTTTGTGTAACATTGGTTCTTTAAATAATTATTTCGAGTGTTGCTAGCATTCTGGATCTTTCTGTTCTTTAATGCAGATGAGAAGATAAGCAGCAGTGTGAAATCCCTCTGTGCAGCATAAATTAAGAAGATTTTGTTTTCATTATATTGCAAAATGTTTTATCACTTATGGTCTCATATTCAAGGAGACTGGGTGATGGTTTATTCAGTTGGTCCTGAATGAATTGAAAAATTTATCTTGTACTTTCTAATACTGCACATTAATGCACCTTTCTAGGGATCTTGAATACTAAAGTTATGTATTTTTTCTATAGTAGATCTTAATTAAATATATGAAGGACAGAACTCTTTAAATTATATGGTAAACTTCCTGGAAAATTAATGTTATAGAAATATGAAGGGGCTGGCTAAAGCATCACTCCACCAAATGTTTCTAAAAGGCTTTATATATTTATAAGACTTCATGATCTACTATTGATGCAAATTACTAAGGATAAAAGAAAATCCATCTGTTATCAAAGAAAAAAATAAATTAAATAAGTCCAAGGATTTGAAAGACTTAGCATTAAGGACTAAGTATTCATACTTTGTGATGGGTTTATAGTAATTGACAGTAGAAAAGACTTCCTTTTAGCATTTACAATGTGGGTTATTTTTTTTAAACTAAAGAAAATGACTTTGCCATAAAAGCTTCTCATGTAACATATCCTGTCTCATTTCATAATTTCCTATCCTTCACTAAAATGGCTCTATTGAAATGTGACCTGCACCATTTCATGTTGTGTTGGACATTACTAGTTTTATTATTGCCCTTACATTTAATCAAATTGTCAGTAGCTAAATAAATAGCATTTCATCAAGAGCTGTTGGTATTCAATCAGCTAGGAAACAGATTATGGGCCTGAGAACAGATCTAAGGCTAGTGTTTCCAATCTACAACTAATTGTGGACTGATAATAGCACTGCCCACAGGCAAATCTTACTTGCTGTCCTGATCTATGATAGATTTTCCCGCATGTTAATATTATATCAGATGGAGTAATTTTGCTGCAGTTGCCATATTTAACCTTTTCTTTTTTATAATTGGAAATATATATTGTTTAGAGATACTACCTTCATATTTGATTTCTGAGAAGAAATACATAAAAATCTCAAGGGAAACATTATAGCCATGCTTTTTCCTTCATCTTCTCCTGCTAAGTCAGTTGCTTCTTTAGAAGATATAGTACTGCTGATACTTACAGAAGTATTTACATGTAATATTACATATTCTATGGCTAATTTCAGGGACTGAGGAACGTGTCTTACAAACTGCAGCAGGAAGTAGTGCTTCTCTCTCTCTTATTGTGTGTGGACTAGTTGGTGGGAGTGTGGGTGCCAGAGTTCTCTGGAGCAATTGCAGATCACTTACTGACCATATATAGCATATGTACAGATTGTATCCTTAAGACATTACCAATATTCACGTTTTTCCAGTGTGAAGTTGATGAGGGTGATTAAATACACAGCAGCCCCAGTGCTGTACCAAGATTCCATCATTTCAGGTGCTTCACAAATAGAAAACTCACTGTAAAAGCTGCTTTTAAACAAGGCATACATAGAGGGTAGAATAGCAAATACTGTCTGTAGTCAGCATATTATGGTGTTCTGGAAGAAAACTGTCTTCTGGGCTGTGTACATTGTTCTTGTGAAATGATTCCAACAGTTTTGAATCCTTTTTTTTTCACCTTGCTAGCTATGCAAACAGCTCTTCACTTTTTTCACTAAAGCAAGTGGGAATTGTTCACTGTCACAAATAATAAATAACAAGAGTACCTGATCTGCAGAGCATGGAAGTGATAAAAACACATGCTTATGAGTGCTTGAGATTTCACAGCTATTAATTTTGAACTTTTTGATTGCAATTCTGTTCTACACGAGTGGATGCTGTTAGGGCAGCAGTACACAGTGACAGTGAAGGATTATGACAACATGCATTTATCACTGTAAGCTTGATAAATTCAGGGTAAGAGATGGTCAGAAAATGCCCCTAAACCTGAAGTCATAAAATATATTTTGCCTTTACTGAAAGTTAAAATAGTGAACTTTTTTTTCTATTACTGCCAATGATCTTTTCAATTAGTAATTTAATACTGAGTATTCTTGAGAAGGTTTCTTTGTGCGTAATGAACTGTGTAGCTCTTACCAACATCTGTGAGTTTCTTAACATGTACACTGAGGGAATCTAGGAGTTTTGTGCAGAATGCTATTGTATATACAACATGTAATCACATACAGAAAGGTCCTTTACAAAAGGTCAAAGGTCCTCTACAAAAGCATTAATAAAAGTCAGAAGGACTCTTCAGACTTTCAAGAATGCTTTAAAACATTTTTTAAAGGCACCTAGGACTTGAAGTCTAAATTGCAATTTTGTCTAAAAGTATACTCCCTGACTACTTCTAAGTAAATCAAAATGTGTTATATCATGGTACACCAAATTGAGATTGAAGCATTCACAGGTAATAGAAGGGTTTTAAATCAGAAACAATATTTTTGGATTATGGAATGTCAGTAATAATTGGACATAGATCTGAAGTTGTATACTGTAAGAAATTAGAACACAATCCAAATATTTAATCTGTAATATTTATACTCAATTTCCAAAGTGATAACAGAAAAAATAAGTCCTAAATTATACAGTAGAAAGTCTTGAATAAGGGAAGCAATTGAGTAAGAGCATGTGTAGAAATGTTAGTACTTCATTTTTTTAATCTTTATCATTCTAGGGAATTAATCTTCAACCTTTCTGAAATCCTCACTGAGCTGGTAATTTTTTTCACATTTTCAGATATCATCAAAGCCATGCTAATCTGGACCAAGGGCATGTCTCAGAGTCCTTGAATCTCTGAACAAAACATTTGCCGTCTTTCCTATTTTTAACATAATCGAAATTCACGTCAAACTTTTACAAAACCTATAGAGAGGACAGTTTGATTATTTACAATACAGGTGTTATAGGATGCAATCAACAGCTTACAGTTCATCACAAGATTAACAAGAAAAAATTGCAAATCCAGGAGGCATATGTTCTCACTGAGTGTCTGGCTCAGTAATTAGAAAATCTGGCTACTGAGTGAAGTATGTTTGTGATAGGTTGTAATGCACATCCCATGTTTAAGGCTTTGTAAGCCTGTAATCTGGAGGAGGAAAAGGGAAGATCTCATGAGAAAAGGAAATCCAGATTTTTTTTTTTTTCCTGTAACATGAATCTAGGTATTTGTTTTGCCTCCCAAGGGAAAGGCCTAGCATTTGAGCAAGACTTTTCTCATAGAAAATGAGAACAGTTGGAGTTCTATAATTTTTATTTTTCTTTAACTCTAGAATTTTCTTTGTAACTAAGAAAATCTAGTTTTTAATCATTCAACACTCTAGGTTCCGGCAAAGTCTTTCATTATTTAATATTTGTGTATAACTTTGTCAAGCAAAACTTATGCTCCCTACCTTCCTCCATCACCTTCATCAAAAGCAGTGAATTTTTAAGACATTAGGACAGATAGGAAAATTGCATCTTCCTATATTTGTAGGACTGCCTACTTATTTTTTCTAGGCTTATATTTGGAATGATTTTGAAGGGACTTTACGGGAAGCATAGACTAGATAAAGAGTGCTAAGACATAAAAGAATAAAATGAAGAGAACCTGTGATGGAAAAATTGCTTTCAAAATCTTTTTCCTCAGGTTAAGTTTTGTTTAAACATAAAGATTCTGGTTTAAAAAATCAACCTAGTGAACCTTAAAATATTTACTTATATGTTGGCTTTATAGAGACAAAAGCAATCTGTAAAATCGTTTGATGTTTTGGACAGAGAACTTTTATTGAGGAAGCAGGAGAATACATATGCTGACATATATGAGAATTTCACTCACATCTAACATATCATGGACTCCTATACTATGTGTCATCTAATCCCAGATTTGTGCTCTACATTTATAGTCTTATCTTCCTAGTAGAAATCTGAAGATTTTTCGATTTTCATTTCAGTCTCCATTCTTCCCACCAAGCCAGGTTATTTTTCTAATACTGTAAGAGTCAGATACCACAATAAGAGATCAAATATTATGAAAATGTGGAGATTGAAAAATATTTCAATTATTTCAATTTGTTTCTTCTGCAGGATTGCAGAAAATGTTGTAGATCTGTAAATATGTTGCTATTAGTTTTTTGTTGTTGGTTTTGCTTTCGTTGTTTTTGGAGTTCTTTATTTTTAATAATTAAATTCTATTCTAAAACCAAATATTTGAAGAACTGAGTATATATGACAAAAGGTAAGAAAGTGAAGACAGTAAAGATTTTCATTTACAGATTTTCTTGTCCCATGGAATAATAACATGTCTGTATGACTTCTTAGATACTTTTTCCCAAAGAGGGGATTTCTTTCTATTATAATAATAAAACCAAAGGAACAACAACAAAATATATCAAAATTGAAAAAAACTTCGAATACAAAAAGAACCAAGAAGACAAATACCAAAAAAAAAAACCCAAATCAACCCAAACTTGCAAAAATGTTCCCCAACTCAGGCTGATTTCTGTTTCCATGAATCAATACCCCTAGTCAAATTCAGTCTGACAAACACCTATGGCTGACCTATGCTGTAGAGAATAAACAGAAGCAATGCCAGTGTTATGACTAATCCTCTGTCTTTCATGAAACCTTTTCTTTCCAAAAGAGGCTTAAGTATTTTGAGCATAAATGAAATAGTGCCCATGTTCTCTACTTTTCCATAATTCAAGAGCTAGGAAGCCTGATTTGTGAGAAGCTTATTCTGTGACTTTGTGTGTAATTGACAGTGAAGGGGGAAAATGAGGCAATGTTACGCCTTTGCCAGTTCTTTTTAAAGGAAGGAATATACTTACTCATTAATGATCCAAGCTATGAATAGATTCATGGTTTATAGCACAGCCTTAGAGTGGGTTAAGAGAATTTAAGGGTTTATCACACAGTCTTAAAAGAGGCTAAGAGAATTTAAAAGGAAGCTATTCAGACTGGAAAATTCTGGGTAAACATTTACCTATCTTCTTGGCAGTTCATTATTAAATTATATGTTGGCATTTTGCAGGCATAGAAAGAAAAGAGAGGTACAGACAAAGTAATAGAAACACTCTGATGACCTATTATTAGAGTTTAAGCTGAATAAATATTTAGCATCTAAAGTATGGAGCAGAAGTAATAAAAATCATTGCAAACTACTATCCACAGTGCATAATATCCAGTAATACAATTTAGTTCATCACATTAATATATGATGTATATGCAGTATTATCACACTCTTTCCATGCCCTGGGCTTAAATTTGTTCAATGCCTTAGAGTAGTTCTAAATAGTAGATGTTTCATGATGACTGGCAGATAAATGCAATAATATAACTCTAAAATAATGAAATCACATCAAGGTATGGAAGGGGTTAATTTTTATTTTTTTTCTTTTTAAAATCAAATATTCTTACTTGTGTTTAAGTGGAGCAGAGGAAGAATCTGCAGGAGAAAGAATCCATGTGAGAAATAGAGAACCTTATTTAACAGAGTGCTGTCATAATTGTCCTTTACATATGTTCTTGTCTGTCTAATTCTAGACATGCCCTTAATGTTTTCTTGTCCTTCGGAAGTAGATAATAACATTTTTTTGCTTCATTGTCATGTTACAAGCTTGGAGAGAGATCAGTAAATGAGCCAGTGTTCTTGTTGCATGCAGGATTTTGTCCACACTTTGGATTCTAGTCTGCAAGTGAGAGCCCAAAATGTTGTGAGAGTCAGGTTCTATGATCAGGCTGTGCTATACATCCTAAGGGAAGTGCAAACAAGCACAAATTATAGTTTTACTGTATTCAGCTCTTAGAAATGTTGGGACACTTTTTGTAGGACAGTTTTAAATTACCCTGATGAGATCATGTATCTTATGTATGTTTATAGAGATGGCATGCCATACACTAAAGTATGAATTGTAATGGATTTCAGAATCTTAACAGAGTTTAAATTTGGGTTTCTTGAGAACATAGTGTCTTGTTAAATTTTTTATACATTTTACTTCATTTTAGTACATCAGAATTAAATTCCTATTTACTGATGTTGATAGTAGGTTAACAGATCTCTACATTCTTTATATGTTTAGTTCATGTTTAATTATTGGAATATAGTAGATATTTTATGCTAATATTAGAATATACTGGCCTTATTTGCACTATGGAAATAAGCTTAACTTCATACATATTGACTGTAGAGAGATAAGGTTTTCAAAATTTCTCTTTATTAGTCTAACTCTGTGTTCTCTTGAAAGATTTAAATAACTGGGATAGAATTATGTTTAACTCATTTCTATGAAAGTATTCCAAACAACAGAACTATTGTTACATTCCTATATGTATATCAGATTGAGTTCTCCTGGTAAGAATGAGGTACAAATGCCAGTGTCAATGAAGAACATATTTTTTAGAGTTTGTCACTTAAAGGTGTACTTTGGCCCTTAGGCTAATTTACCTCACCTCAGCTTGCTGGTCATCTAGCCCAAGTTACTTATCTAGGGCAGTTCACGTGAAGAGAGATGAAGATGCCTTAAGGAGCCAAGCTGTTCTCTCTACTCCAGCTATGTACTGTCCCCTGGACCTCTGTCTCCATTGATCATAGCAGAGAGTCATTTAGGTGGATCTTCTAGGTCACCGATGGGTTGAGATTCCAGCTGCCCTGTGGTTTGTCAAAAGCAGATATAAGTTTTGACTGTTTTGGTGGTATATTTCATCCACACAAATGGTGGCAAAGACCTATAATAAAAATATTTTAGGTATTTCTGCATGTTTTGACTGTTAGAGCATAGACAAATGCATTTAGTAGTGGAAGCAGGTGATAAGAACACAGGGACTAGGCCTGCTGAAGGAGTGTAGCAATGCATCTTTCTGCCCTCTCCCCTGTTACCTGTATGTACTGTCTGGAAATGTGGAAAATGACTGGGGGAAAGCAAGCAAAAAAGCAGATACTCTGTGGATATTCTCTCCAAATACCAGTCATAAAAATTGTAATACGCTCTTTACGTTAGTTATTTTAAGTAAAAAATATAAATGATGGAAATGCAAGCACTTCTGTGATGGCGGTACATGAGATTGTGAGTTCATCACCACCAGGATATATGCATGCTTTATTTTCACCTTGCATTTACAGAGAATTTTGACGCTTTGTTTTGTCCTCTTGCCCTAGGCAATTTTTATTGTCAGTAAACATCAAAGTTAATTAAAAAGAAAAAAAGACTTGTAGTGTTCATCACATGTCGTAAATAACATTGATGGATTCTGTTCTCTCTGTATCTAAGCCTAGAAAATGAGGAATATGCAAACTGATATACTAGAAAGTATTTATAGTCTTCCTAATAACTAAGATAACATTCAGCAGCCAGTGTCCTAAAGTGTTTTATGTTTTGTCCTCTATTTGGAATTTATCTAACAAATACAGCTTGAACTGTAATAGTCAAGAGAAAATAGCAAGTAGATAAATTTTATATCATGATACAGACATAGAAGTTGTATATGAATGTGACAAAGACAGGGATTTTATTTTGTTTGGATTGTAGGAACATCAGATTTTAATAATGCACTGTTTTATTCTTCATCATAGTGTTGGTACTGAAGATTATGAAAGAGGTTTTGTAAATGTTCCTCTGAGTTGAGCCTTTTAAGGAAGAAAAAGGAAAACAATATTGTATTAGAAATGTTAGCAATGGTCATATCCAAAACTTAATAATAACAACAACTACAAACTCAAAGAAATTGGAAAGGTAATCTAAGGAAGTTCAAAGAATTAAAATTCCTGTTCACAAGATTAAGCCTGTTTTCTTGAAAAATACTTTGTGACAACTGTCTGTTAGAAAAAATCATACTATTTTGTCTTTGTGATAACACAATCTAGTGTTTTGTTACAATTGCTTCAGTGGTATTTATATGGTGACTTTATAAAAACTGTTTCTGTCAGATCTTTCTTTACCCTTAAAATACATAACATTCTTGTAGAAATACAATATAAAGTAAAAATAGTAATGCAGTTGTTCTAACAAAGTTTTAGTCTTGAAAACAGAAGAACTGTAGTGTTCTAAGTGTCAGATGAATATATTTCCAAAATCTGTGTCCGTACAAAGTTATGTCCTGTTCTTTCGTTGCTGAGAAACAGCTGATGTTTATGAGGCAGAGAAAGTCATGAGGCAGATCAAGGAGATTCAAGTGAGAAGATGAAAAGTATGCATTTTTTTCCCTAGGATGAAAAAAACACAAATTAACTTGGAAATATTTGCACACAGGAATATAGTGTCGGGGAGACAGTTGCAGCTGGAACTTTAGCTGAAATGGTTCAGAGAGATCCATCCCACTGGGATGGATTTGTATGTCCTTGATAAGTGTCTGCCTTGCTGCAGATGAGGGCTATACAGGCTGTCAATGGATATGTCTTTGTGAAGAACAAGATGCTGTGACAGAGAGGTCCTTACAGACTCTTGCAGTGTCTAAGATAAGGAGAAGTGACTCGTGGGTTCTTCTTAGATTCTATGACCATTTTATTTCATATAATTTATATGTAGGATTCCAGGGTGTGGTTGTTGTATTAGAATTGCTTGTACATGACCTATAGACTCTTCATGCCCAATCAACATAATATATAGGTTGCCTGGACTTTGAATAATCAATTTTAATTTTATTAACCCTTTGTTCAGATGCATTTCTCACACAGGCATGGTTATATTACACAAATCAAGCTCCTCTTATTGGTCAGCTTTTGCAAATGTTTTAGGCCTAGACTATGAATTTTTAAGGGTCTTATACAAGTCAGACTGATAGAAAGAATTTTATAAGCTGTGCAACTACTTCCTGTGACTGGTATCGCTAACATTACAGGATGTTAATGTCAATCACTGCAAAAAAATTTGTAAGGCTGTATCTTGGTTCCTGTTCTTCTGGATTTGTCATCTATAGAGACATAAAACAGGCAAAAAGCCAGACTGAGCACATAATTAGAAATGTCATCACTCTTATGTTATTAGTCCCTGGTTTAGTGGATTTTGGAGAAGTCATTGAAGATTTAGCTGTGCCTGTCTCCAAGCTATTGCCTTAATGAAGGCTTGACTTCTGTTCTACCAGAAAACCATTTGGGGAGCTGAGCCTTGCTGGTATAGAACCACTTCTGTCATTCAGACTGGGGGGAGGTGACCTGTAAAGTGAAGATGATGATTTTTTAAAATATTTTGAAGATATATTTTTTATCCCTTTCTCTGATCTTGAACTGCACATATTTTGAAAGGAAACAACTGTGTATCAGTGGCTTAATGTTTTTATCTCCCAGTTTAAAAAACAAAGAAACAAGAGTTCGCATGTGAAACAAAAACCAAAAAGGCACTGTCCTACATACTCTGATGAATATTGTGTTTACAGGACCTCAGGTTGATATTTTTATATGCTGTTTATTCTCAGATTTACTGTTAAACCAACAGAGTTATTTTCAATACCTAAACCCCTGGTTTTTGCTATTTAATGTTTTGTCCAATAATAATCAAAAGGTGATTTTTGTTTGGCACCTCTGATGCAATTCAATAGCATTGTTTATTTTATAGGATTAATTATTATTAAGCAATGTTGAATTGATTTTCTGCATGAAAATTTAAATATTAATTATATAGAATTATAAATAAATATATTTAATTATATCAATCATTTGTTATGGTAATAATTATATTAATTAAATGAGAAAAAGAATAAAAAATATATTTTTAAAAGTTATTACCCTAGATTTTTACCAATAGCTAACAGATTAAGGCACTTCTGAGATTTAGCATCTCCACATGTATATAAGCTAGTTTGCATTTATTTTATTATAAGCTTTTAATTCATGCAGTGGATAATTTAGAGGAAAAAAAATTATGACCATATATGTTAGAAGTGTATTAGTTTTATATTTACATACATATAACAATTTTGCCATTTAAAGCTTATTTTTTAAACTCAAACATAGCATTCATGCAAAATGTGTTATTTTAAAGAAGAGTACTCCAATGATGTAAACAACAAAGTTAAATAGTTGTCTGCATTAAAAAGAGGTGTTTGAAATATCTGAGTAGAGAGAATAGGAAATCGAATGGATTTATAGTACAAATGTTTTTACAATTGTATTCAGCCTCACTTATACATTACTATTTTACAGGACTGAACATTCAGAGGATAAAATGTCACATGTAAAATGTGTTATATCACATTTTATAAAGAAATTTTATAAATATTGCATGTGTGTGTGTGTAAATTTATGTGCTAATATAGACCTTGTTCAAAAGGAGAGGCTTGACGTTACTCAATCACCAGACATGGTACTCGTTGTTTATTGGGGGGTCTTTTTTGGTTTGGTTTGGTTTAGTTTGGTATGGGTTTTTTTTTGTTTGGTTTTGGTTTTGGTTTTGGTTTGGTTTTTTAATTTGTGGTGTATTTTTGTTTTAGCAAGCATAATGTACCAGAGTACAGAACTACAATTTTATGCATTGATTGATCACTGCTGTGTTTCATTGCAGTAGTCTTAGTGCAATGCATTGAAATAATTCATTACATTTCTAGCAGCTACTGAAAAGTGTTGTTTTTTGATACTTCTCTCATGATTTAAAAATT
Source organism: Certhia americana (assembly GCA_018697195.1). Classification (NCBI taxonomy): domain Eukaryota; kingdom Metazoa; phylum Chordata; class Aves; order Passeriformes; family Certhiidae; genus Certhia; species Certhia americana. Next base: position 46,387,543 of record CM031860.1, on the reverse strand, counting down.
TTGAACATAAAAATTTGCATTGCCCTACCGAAGGAAACACTGGCAAGTCATATAATTCTATAAGTGTTTCACTCACCTGCTGTGAAAGTGATCAGGGACCAAGCACCTTATGTAAGCATCTGTCTGCTGGCTTTCAGAAATGATCGAAATTCGCTGTGATATACTCAGGAGTATCCCATTCTTCTCCAGTAATCCCAGCAGGCAAAGTCCAGCAGAAGAGAACAGCTAATAGAGTATCTGTGATAAGGAGTTACAAATGTCAGCATAGTCTCTTCCAAGTTATCACATTCCCAGAGGATGCCAGAGAAGTTAGCGTATTACTCATTGCAGTTTCAGTATTTATCCTCTCATGAGACCTACTTGAGGACAATCTTCCTTATGTGTTCTGTGTAGTACCCTGCAGTGTAATATCAGTGTAGAATTTTATTTTGGCACTATCTTGGTAGAATAAAGCTAGAGATTTTTGTTTCTTTTAAAGTAACCAGTGATATCTCTATTTTGTTTCAATTTCTTAAAAGTTGACCTTGTATGCTGTGCTTTAACTTTTTCTCTCTATGCATATGAACCATGGCATTAGCCAGTACTTTAAGGGAAAATATAGGTCACATTTTTCCCTAAATATGCACGTACATTGATAAAATACAACAATGTATACTTCCTGCTTTCATCCCTTGGTACTAGGCAAGTAGCTAATGCAGCTATGGTTGCTGCAGATATTATGAAACCATATTCCAGGAATTTTTTTTTTTAGCTTCTTACATTTTTATGCCAAAAAACATTTAACTAACATAATTTAATTCATAGTATCATACCTGTTCTATGTCAGACCAGCTACCATGCTTCTCTTACCCTTCTGAACAGAATGACTAGGTTCAAACTGTAGATTGGGAATGATTCCTGGGCAGTGGTGTCTGCTGAACTGTGGCTAAGCACTCTTGGGGACCAAGTGCTGGTTGGCATTAACCAAAATTGTACTAAAGGTCATTCAGATAATTTAGTGCTATGGATACTCACTTATCAGAAAATGAGAATGTGCCATGACCCTGCACAATTTACTACTATAAATAATGCTTTGCTGTCCTCTCAGAAAGCTTTTAGTTTATTGCAGTTATGGACTTCTTTAAAAATAAATTAAAAAAAAATGGTATTGCAGCTACATGCCAAGATGCTAATGTATAACTATATTTCCATATGGAAAATAAATTTTTATGTGATGACTGTATATAGATATACTTAAAAGATCAAGTAGACTTTTAAGTGACTGCATTTGCACATGTATTTTATGCAATATATTTTTTGCATGCACTTAGAAAAATGACTCACAAACATCAGGCTTGGTATTTTGTGCAGACTGTTACTTGTAGGATCATTGTTTTTGATTTCAAATCTCAGCTTAAAGAAAAAGTGAAAAACAGGAACAAAAAAGTAAAGCAAAGCAAAAAAAATACCTATAATATTATATGGTATGATTATTCTTAATTAAGTTTAACTTATTTTTGAGCCTCTTTTAAGAGCTTAAAAAAGTGGGTTTTTTTTTGTTTTGTTGCTTTTTAAAATTAAATCTTTCTAATGTAAATATCAGCATTTCTTCTCTGATTACAGTGCTCTACAGAATCAGGGTTCTTTTGCTCTTTCCAATATATGACTATTAAATAAAATCTCATGGGAAAAATAATGCCCACAGCATTTCCTACTAACCACTTGGAAATGCTTTTTGTAGGAATATTACCAATGGAGCTACAAACTCTAATTCTCATTTCAGCTTAGGTATAAAAGCACACTAGAAAAAATATTCTAAATTTACATTTATATAACTGAAAGTAGAATATGTCCCGTGATACTTTTACATCTATTCCTGCAAAGTGGCAATTGAAACATTCTCTCAACACTAAAAATGAAATCCCTACAGTTGTGTAGGAACTTAAATTCCTGTCATTGGGAAATACATTATCTCAGGATGGCCAAGGGTACCACAAGATGCTGAGAGCAGTCCCTGAGTAGAGTGTAAGCAGTTATCAGGAAACATCGGAGCTATTGAGTGAACCTCAGGAAATTCTTACAATGTAATGTCATGACAGGTTCTTATTCAGTTCTTGAGGCACAATTGGAATTTCCCATTGCAATAAGCTAATAAAAATACATTGGAGTTAATGCAGATATAAAAGCTCTGAAATGGCTACTACCATTGGAAAAGTATAATATAACTGCTAATATCAGGGTTTGATGCATACTTAAATACCTAAGGAAAGAACTACTAAATCATTTTTTAAGAGAAAAAGCCCACTTAAATATCATTCTTTCACACTCAGATAATTCATAGATGGCTGGAGGGGTACTACTCAAATTAGGGGGAGAAAAATTCTGCCCAAGCATGAAAGTCCTTAGAACCCAAAATACATTGAGGATTATATGAGAAATAGATGCTGGGAATAAAAGTACTATTTCAACCTCATAACGGATAAGACTCACACGAGCAGTACATGAAATACGGATAATTCCAGCTACATAAAGCAGTTCAGTGAGACTATTGTGCTATGCCATTCCAAACCCCGTGATGCTCAAATTCAAATATTTCTGGTTTCAATCAGGCTTTATTATCCACTTATGTGCTTGGGATTGATGAAAAGAGTTGGCAATGCTTGAAAAAAATATATCAGGTGTGTGTGAACTACTAGCCTTTAACATGGTTCATTAGAATATATCCTGAAATCCCTTTTGCCTTATACAGGACAGGCTGTTGTACACACACAAGTCATCCATCAAATAGCTGGTAAATTGACTGTAACATGGCAACTGCAGTAGTAATAGAAGCACAATTTTATCGCTTATTTCCTTTCTTTTTTTTCTTTTTTTTTTTTAATGGGAAAATATATTTTATTTTAAATTGCTTGAAATCTAAGAGGTTTTCTTTTTGTGAGGGTTATTCAGAATGCATTACATTGCAAGCTTTTAACAGAAGATTGTCATGCAATGTAGGAACATTTAGTCTGAACAAAAATCTTGACAAAATCGGGGTATTTTTTGACTGAAAAAAATGAAGATTACATGATAATGCCCTCCTGGAAATTATATCACATTTAAAAAGACAAGTAACAATTACTGCACACTGATAAATGTTCAGTAATGCTGGAGTTCTTAAGAGGTTTACATCTTTAACATGCATCGATTTTTGTTTCATTATAGTAAATAACTATAAATGGCCATTGTTGTAAGATGACCCCAGCCAGCAGCCAAGCACCCACATAGCTGCTTGCTCACTTTCCCCTCCATGGAGGGGGAGAAAATAAAAGGAATATAAGAAGACTGAGATTGAGATAAAGGCAGTTTTGTAGGTGAAGTGAAATCTGCACATGCAAACAAAGGAAAATAAGGAATTCATTCACTACTCCCCATTGGCAGACAGGTGTTTGGCAACTTCCTCAGAAGCATGTCTTCATCGCAAGTAGTGGTTTCTTGGGAAATCAAATGCCATAAACTCAAACTTCCCCCTTTTTATCTTCTTTCCCTGAGATTTTCTTGCTGAGCATGGCATCAATATGACATGGGATATCACTGTTGGTTGATTTAGTCTGCTGTCCTGACTCTGTTTCCTTCCAGTTTCTTGATCACCCCAGGCCTACTTGCTGGCAGAGTAGGGAAAAAGAGAAACTCAATTCTGTGCAAGCTCTGCTCACCAATACACAAAAGATTGGTGTGCTATCAACATCATTTCAGTCACAAATCTGAAACATGGTACCATATGTGCGGCTGTGAAGAAAAGTATGTCAGTCTCAGACAGACGCCACACAGCCATCTAATTATTTAATTACCTTATATTTTACAATTTTTTTCTAAGGAGGTAGGTGAACTTTGATTTTCTATCATTATTTCCTCAAGTTAATGATTCTTAATGATAATTTCATCATAATAGTAATAAAAATTCACCTTTTCAAAGCAGTAAAATAATTGACTCAAATTCATTGTTTTGGCTTGTGTCATGAGGCAGAACAGAGGATTATACAGAAACTGGTGATTCTGTCTCAGAACCTATAATGAATAGTAATGAATAGTAAAACCATTGGAAGTCTTAACATCGACCTGAAAGTCATCTGGATAAGCACATATTTATAAGTTCTCATGAACTCAGGACAGATTGTTCATAATTATATATACCTACTCATAGCAGAAAAGAGATTTATCAAACTGTTTTTATTTGGATTGCCTTGAGGTGTATTTTTTTCACATTTATTCTGTGCTAGTAGCGGCTATGTTGTGTTATATATAATACATCTGTATATATACAGATATATATATATTCACAGATGTATATCTACATCTGTAAATAGTTATTTCTGAAGTTACATCAAATGTCATGTAGTGTCAAACATAGTGATAGAATCTTTTATAAAAGAGTTCCTGAAGGCTTCTGTATAACCTACAGTTGGACAGAGAAATATGTTACAATCATACAGAATAATGACAAAGAAAATCTAGAAGCATGATGTATATACACTGGTCTGGATAGGCAACATGATGATATCTCAATACGTCACAATGCTTTCCACTATCATAGATGAAGCTAACTGCATAAGTCAGCATGATGTTGCGAAATATGTCAATATTTGATTCAGTAGAAAAGGAAAAATTTATTTACCTTCAAATGTTCCATATTTTAGCCCCTGAACATTAAAGAATGAGCCTTGGAAACCATTTGGGAAGCCTAAGTTGATTATCATTGTTTGTCATTGTTAATAGAGGCTTTGATTTCTGAACTTTAAAGATAAACTGCCTTTAGGACACATTCAGAAAAGCAATTCCACCTAAACATTTCCTAAACTAATATTTTTGTTTGGTTTATTGGGGATTTTTGATTGGTTGAGGGGTTATTTTGTTTATTTGTTTTGGTTTCTTGTGTTTGCGTTTTTTTTTTTCTGAAGGAAACCATTTTAACAGAACTGAGTTGAGAAGTAGGTGCACATATGGTTCTCCTGTCAGATGTGAGGAACTTCTTACCTCCAACAGGAAAGAGTTGGGAGAAGCAGCTGGTAAAATCAGGGAGCAGTAACTTCCTGACCCAGAACAGCATGCTTAATTGTCATCCTGTGGTAGAGATTTCAAAGTGCACATAAATGTAGAAATTGTAGAAGTTGTTCCAAAGAAAAAAGGAAAGGAAATAAGGGATTGGATTTTAACTGTGTGTCAGTTAAGTTTGCTTGTATTATAGATGACTGCAATGCCTGTTTTTGGAAGCTTATCTATGCTTCTTTTGAGTCATCTAACTGCAAAAGTAATAATCCAGTTAGGCTTCTTGGAGGAGGGATGTGAAAGAACTCTTTTTTTAGATGTTCCTAAATGGCATGTTATGAACATTGGATGAAGGTGTGGAAGAGATTTCCAAACAAAATAGCTGGCTGAAGATCATGGCAGCAAATCACGGGACTGATAGAATAAATAGACTATATTGAAAAGGTAGTAATACAAAACACGTAGTTGGACTCTTTTCCCCCAGGCTATAACTATTACCTATGAGAGATTTCTCTATTAAAACAATAACTTTACAAAACTCACAAATGAGAAGCTGTAAAAATCCATTCTGTTTATGTTTACACTACCTGAAAGGAACAAGGTGGAAAGGCTAATGGAATATGTATTAAGCACATGCTGAATGGTGTCTTTTTACATTTGATTTCCCTCATAAATGTTTCTTATTATGTGTTTTAGCTCTACTTTTTCATAAATTTAATATGAGGTAATGGATGATGCTTTAAATACTTTTTCTACTTTGTTTTTATGACAAACTTAGAAACTCAGAATGAACAGGAGAGGCACAGGAAATTTTGATGCTACCTAGCATATTATTCTTTAGACATTTTTGTGGAAGGGTACAAAACTTGCAGAAACATTAGCAGTATAGTGCTAAACATCTTGCATCTAAATTCCTCAAAACCTTTAAAAAAAGGATCATTTATTGTCTCTTTAGGCAGAGTGTACTAGAATTTATAACTGTATTTTTCTTTCCTAAAAGCTTTGCTACTCCTCTTGTGATTTTTCTGTGCTGCTTAAGAGTACTTCACCTCTGTCCCTAAGCTGCTCAAGCCTTCTTCATATCTTGAGGTCACTTCTGTTGTGTTTTCTTTTAATATTCTTTAAGTGCTTAAAACAAACAAAAAGGGTTTAATGGAAACATTTGACTGAGAGAAAAAAAATGTGAGAAATAGGAAGCATTCAACAAACAGGAGACAAAAAGGGGAGTCAGTCAATGAGGTGTGAAGAAGGCAATAAATTCCTAAATCAACAAATTGAAATGGTAATGTGGAAACCAGGGTAAGTTAGTTTCATTTTTACCTCTCTTTAGTGTATACAGAAAAAAAATGTGGGGAATCTTGTTAGTGTTTTATTATGTTTTCATAAGGTTGCATCAAGAAAGAACGTTTATGTTTCACAAGCTTCTAATTGTTGTTGTCCTCTGGGTCTTTTCTTACCTTACTCAGTATATCTGAGACCAGATGCCAATATAGTCAGAAAAATTCTAGTGCCGAGCAACGCTTTTTATTATAACCCAGGTCTTATCTGTTCTGAATAGAAAATGGGTCTCAGTGTCCTACGTACTCCCATTCCTTTTCCTGCATTCCCAGTGTTTGACTCCTTGCTACACATCTTGGCCTAATTTTCATTGTCATTCTTCTCTGTTGTTTGTTCCATTGGAACAATTCCCATCTGTGAGGCAGCATAAAATGTAATTTGTTATGTATTTGTGATTTTTTTGCCCTTTTTTCAGTTCTACTATAGGGTTGTTCTGTGGATTTGTCAAGGTCATTTGAATTGAAATTCTGCTTTCTTCCTGGTGCTCACAACTTTTCCCTGTTTTTGGTCATCCAGTTTCCACAGGAGTATACTGTTATTCAAGACCAAAGAAATATTGAGTCAAACGGAAGAAATATTCCTATAGCGTCTCGTTTCAGTCTCACCTTTTCCTGCCAGCAAAACGTAGATAGCTCCCAAATGACAATTTTTTTCAGCTAACTGAATATCAATGCTGTAAAGAACACTAATACTGTGGTCATTTCATCTGGGCAAGTTAATATTGAGCCTCTATATCCTGTTTCAGTGACTTAAGATTCTTTCAATTCTGGCTTTAGATCAGGTGGCCTTTGAATAAACTAACCCACTTACAAAGAATGACCATTAAACAAAATAAATTAAGCTAGTACAATTCCTAGAAAATCAAAATCAAAACACTTCCTAGAAAAAAATGACATGGTTTCATATTTTTGTATTTTCACTTTTAGTCAAGTGAAAATCCTCATGTTCTTTGAAAAAACGTGTGTATCAAATCTGAAAGACTATGGTTTAAAACCACACTAAATACCAAATCCTGAGACAATTATTAAATGCTGAATACATTGATTATAATGTTGTCATACTCTAAATAGGGATATAGGAATATAGCCAGTTTGTTTAGGAAGTAATGGCAGTATGGAATTCAGAATGAACTGGAAAAAAAAAAAACAAAAAAACAAGTAAAAATATGAGTTCAGTGTTTTTGTAGTTGCACACAGCCATACACACTGGAACTAAGCTAGTTTCATTAGCTACACAACCCAATCTCACTGGGCTCTGCAATGTAAGCCTACCTGTAAATCACAGAGAAAACTATGGAACTGCTGCCAAGCTTGGCAGTCACAGAGACACTAGCCTGATCCTGCAGGCCAAAACACTTGCTACTACTATGAAGTCTATTTTTTATTGATTATTAGTTCAGTCGTATGCTTTTCTGCTGCTCCAAACTCTTCTTTGTTTGTTTGTTTGTATGAATTAATTTGAGTTCTTCTAATGTTGAAATACTAACTCTGTATAAAATAGCTGATAGTGCATTTTGTGTATCAGCCACTAATCCAGTGGTCTTGACTTGCTAATTAAATCCATCTGCATTGCTGCTCTTCTAAAGTTAGGAAAGCAGGAGTAAAGTAAATCAGCTGTAGCAATTCTAGTTTCTTTTTACCGTGGAGGGAGTCACTTCACTGCTATTACCTTGGTTAATGCAAGGCTTCCTTTCAAGTTTGACTTCTTGCAATGGAAACTACAAAGAATGGATTTATTTGTTCATGGATTATGCTCATGGGATTCATGACTCTGTTGTGATTCCTAAAGGAGACATTGTATTTTATTTATTATTTTTCCATCTCCTTCCCTTCAGAAAATTTTCATTGGCTTCAGATAGAGATCTTCATGCATTTACAATTTGTTCAGTTCTTAGCAGGTAAAGAAAAGAGGAACAAGAAGGAGTTTTGCTGCTTGGTTTCCACATCATTTTTGCTTTTCCATTTATTCCATTGTCAGCCTTTATTATTCTTTGCAACTCTTTTGAGCAGGAAGAGGCTGTAGGAGAAAAATCTGACTGAGAAGACTTTAACAAAGCTGTTCAGAGAAAGAAAAGGGAAAGTAATATCTGTTTCAAGAAAGAAGAGAACCATACTATGGAAATACCTCAATCCTGTGGGTACACACATACATGATCAGGATATAACTATACAGGCTCTTATGCATCAGCTGAACCCATTGCCAAAATGAGGTCTTAATTCACATGGGCATGTGTTTGAAAAGTAGTTTTGAAAATAGATTTGTTTTTTCCAAATGACATTAACCTTTGGAAAAACATGACTTTGATTTTTAAGTTCAACAGTAGAAAAATTTTCATTTAATATACTTGATTTTTATGTTTCATTAATAAAATGTGATTTAAAAGCTGTTTTCAAGAATGATGCGTAGATATTTTCCTGTACTTTTTTTTGTTATTCTTTGAGTAAATTCAACTATGTTTCTATATTTTGTATTTCATGATCTACTGAAAAAACATGTCTAAGATTTCTTGAAAGAAATAGAAAAAATACCTACTTTGTTTCATTAAGAAGACAATACGCAAAGATTTCCTCATATTTTTCGCAATGATAATTTTCACTTACTTTTTCCACCTTATTTCTCATATTCATAAGAGTCCATAGCATATTACCTTTATTTTTACTCTATTTGATTGGACAAGTCCTTTAATAATTTTATTAAATTGTAATGTTTGTAAATGAATGAAAGCAGTTAAAATAAAATGACCAAAATCTAGAAGAATTTAAAAGACTAGACAAAAAGCTATTTTTTTTAAAAAAAGTTATTTGCTATATTGGACTCACTTATTTCTGTTATTTTGTCTGAGTATAATGTAAAATTCAAACTTAAAGTGAGATAATTGAGGAAATAAAATTTAAACTAAAATTTAAACATTTCTAGTTAAAAAAATAGTTTCTAAAATAAAGTTGCATTATGCTAGATCATTAAAAGCTTGCTTTTCAGACAGATGAATAAAGACAATTCTCAATACAATCAGTGATGAGCAGTGGGTGATTAGTGCCTCCTAAGATAACTCCTGCAGGCTAGATCAGATCCATGTTAATTGTTAAGATGAGAGAATTAGAAAAGGCAAAATATTCAGAGTTGAAGGAAGAAATGTTTACTCCAGAGGCTGTACCAGTCAGCTGCTGTGTATCCCATCCACATAAGATTTTATTGAAGGGATCTCACAGCGAATATTTTCTGTATAACATATTTTATTTTAAAGCTTTTTTTTTTTAAAAAAAAAAAAAAGGATTTTTGAGCACAACCTAAGATAGGGGTTAGATTTTAAAGTATTTTCTGTGTGGAACTGGGACTAGTTTAAATTTTCCGTCTGGGAACGTAAAAATTGCTTCTTTTTGTTAATTGAAGAAGCAGTTCAGTATGCTGGAACTGTTCCTTATGGAGGAAAAAGAAGCAAGTGCAAACTCCTGGCTGGAGCCCAGCTGCCTGTTAGAGTTCCAGAGCATGTCCTGATTCACTTCTATTTGTTCTTCTCTCACTTGTTCATTCATATCCTTTCCACTGAATCATGAAACAAGAAACTGTGAAATCTTTGGGTCAGTGGATTTTAGTATACTCTTAGATGTCTGGGCATACTGTGATTGAATGTAGTTGACAGTGGGTTTAGTACCGTGATTCCTTAGAGCTTTTTTTTTTTTTTCTAATGTAGGCAGTACTAGGTGGCAGAGTTTTTGTGTCTAGAAAAACTGAACTGAAATAGTGTCACTGATATTATCAACAGTGTTTCCAAATTACCAGCACTATAAAAGAAAGGATAAATAAATACTCCTACATAGATTTAATAATGTATGTAAATGTAATGTAAACAAGCTTAGCAAAACAAATATTTTAAAATATATTTTATGAACTAAATTCTGATCCATTACTGCATAAAAAGAGTAGCTCAATTTTCATACTGTCAACTTGTTTATTTCTCATTTGTTTGTGACAGTAGTCTGCAGGATTTGGTCTGTTGCTGGTTGTGGTGTAATGAGGACCTGTAGAACTTTGGATCTGTCTGAATCTAAAAAATAATTCCTTGGCATTGTAGCAAAAGTCTTGAATTTAGCATCTGAATGCATGTTTGAACAAAAAAGTATATGAGTTAAACAAAAAAAAGAATTGTTCTCTTAATTTTCTGGTTACTAATGAAATAAACATATAAATGTATAGAAAATAGTAAGGAAATAGTATGTTCTTAAAGTAGAAAGGAAGATAGGTGAAGAAAGTCTGCACATCTGATATTTTGAGCCTTAGGTCTAACAGGTTTCCAAAGTGTCACATTTTCTTGAATTGTCACTCTATTCGACTCTAGAAAATTTAGAAGCTAAGTGCATGTGAGTATAAGGGAGAATAAAATAGTGTAATACTGCTTTTGCTTCTTGAAAGCACATTACATTTACAGTTGCTTCATGCCCAGTCCACCTTAGAGGTCTGATTCATGGACATGAATGTCTAACTTTGTGACACTTACCACCTCTGTCTATCACTTTGTTGCTCCTGAGCAGAGGGGTTGCTCATGCAGCAGTTATAGGGTCAGTGCAAGTTGATGCCCAAATATTAAAGAATCAGTGCACTTTGGCCTCACTATACCAGGTTGTAAACTGCACCTGTTAGCTGCTGTCTCAGTTTTGTTTTTCCTGCTGTAGGTGTAGGTATCTGTGCGGAGGCAGAAATGTGGAGAGCTGAAGCAAAGATCACTTCTATTGTCTCCAGGAAAGCTGTTCTTTTTCTTGCAGCAGAACCCATCAGTTCAAACCCACATCAGTTGGAGAGCATTGCTTGCTACTTGGATTTTCCAATTAATTTTAAGACAATGTATTCACTACACACATGCAATAAGATACAAAGAGAAAGTCTGAAAGAATGTTGAAAGTAACATGTTTGCAGCCATAGAACAGACTTTCCTGTTTATCCCTCTGGAAGATACTTAGTGCCAGTGCAGAGAATCACCTTTCCTTATCTCTTCTGCATCAGTTTAACTCCCTTGTAATGTCTAACATGTAGCTCACAGTGGCTAGCATAGCAGTGATCTCATGAATTCAGGTTAGGGTTGAAAACAGTGTTCCAGTTTTGAGTTTACACTTGCGTTACTCTGAAATCAAAATTGGTTTTATTTTAGTTCAAAGGTTCAAAGGCATTGAAATCAAAACTATAAGAATTTTCCAATATATTTAGACTTTAGGTTTGGTTTTTTGGTTTTTTTTTCCAGTTGGTTTGTATTTTGTTTGTTTTGTTTTGAATTTTTTTAATTTTGTTTTGTTTTGCTTTTTCCAGAGTGAGTGGGACAATTATAAGAAATTCCAAATGCTCTTGGAAGGCTCTAGAGGTCTTTTGAGGAGTTCAAAGAATCCCTTGGGTATTTCAATAAACTCTTGCTTTAGAAACTTCAGGGTGTTTAATTAGTGCTCCTTTCTTTGTTCCTGGTTTACAACAAAGACTCTTTGTCAGCTTTGGGTTAAAGTATTAATGAAAAGGGTGTGTTAATTAAACAACTTGCTTATTTCTAATTGGCAAAAGTACTCTACCCCTCCCGAGACTTACAGCCAAGCACAGCAATGGCTGCTAAGAGATACTCATGAGCTGGTGAAAGATGCTGTAGAAAATATTAAAGCACCCAGGAAAAGCAGCAATAGTAACAATCTTGTGTGGGGAATGCTTCAAAAGAGACAAAACATGCATATTCATATTCTTGGGGATTGTCCTTTTTTTTTTTTTTTCCCCTTTTTTTTTCTTCTTCATGGTATGGAATTTGCATGAATTTAAAACCTATTATTTCATGGCAGATTTACAAAGTAATTTGAAATTTTCAAGTTCTATTGCAGCATGTAGAAACAATATTCAGTTCTTCTTTTTGTTATTTTGGGGTGTTTTTGGGGTTGCTATTTCTGCTGTTAGGTTTTTCTTAATCTTTGCTTGTTCTAGATGTCATTGATTGAGGGAAACAGCCTCTGAGATGGAATGCAATGATTTCATATAGCGACGTTGCAGCATTGCCTCTTTTGAGGTTTATTTGTGTCTATGGCCAATTATGTATTTATTTATTGTATTTTAATGTATCATTAGGAAAGCCCTAATGATAATCCCCTCAATTTAGTTAGTATTATGGTAGATAACCAGCAGTTGGGTTGTCAGAATGGCACACAATCATTCTATCACAGTATGTTGTGTCAGTATAAAGAAAAATTTCATGAGATGTGATAGATTTTAGTTTACATTTCTTTGAAGAGAAAAGTTACCTCAGTGACATGGCCCATGCTACTACCTACCTTAGAAACATATTAGATATTTGTGTGTCCTATTGTTGTTTGATTGTACAAACAGTTTTATTTTATTTTAATTTTTTTTTTATCCTATCCTGAAAGAATATTTCATCAAGGGCTGTGTGTGTGATGATCTGGGTGAGAAAGAGCTGTCAAAAAAAACTTGAAAATGAGGAGTAGAATTTAGAGTGATGTGCACATGCAAGTGTCCTTATTCAGAAGGGGATGTCTAAATGACTTTTAACTTCTTTGTTTACTTCCTATGTTTGATTGAGTGAAATTTGAAAAAAAATCATTTATTTACCTAGGACTATTTCCTTCTTAGTAAAAAACTTGAAATTGATTTTAACTTGACACATTTCTTCCCTGAAGTAATACAAAATCTTTGTCTAATAAATGCATACAGAGGCTTTGTGGCTCATCAGGGTGCCATGACATTCCAGTGTATTGATCCTGTGGTGTTAAAGGGTGACATATTTGGTGTTAACAGGACATCAGAGTATTGGGATTTAAACTGTACACTGTAAGAAGCACTGACTTTCCTGTAACATGGCAGGCTTTCTAAAGCAGTTGGAGTAACATTAGCCTTATGTATATACATTACATATTTCCTCATGTATAAACTTCAAGCATTAATAAGATTTTTGTGCAATTAAATTTATAAAATCAGAAAATATCTTTTAAATTCCAAAAATAAAATTTAATATTTACTGTTTTGTAAGACCCATCACCATTCTACATTTTTTTCATTTGTAAAATTTCTTAGCATCCAGAGTTTAAAATTCACTCTTGAAAGAAACATTTTTTTTATATATATACTGTGGTTTGGGGTTTTTTCTTATTTTTTTTTCTTCTGCAAAATGTAATCTCTCTTAGGTAAAGATCTTAACTTTTTTTTTTTTTTTGTGTAGTTTTTATCAGCATACAGGATTTCATGCAATGGCTGCTCCCTTTATATTGGAGATTAAAGACACCTAAGTGCAAAGTTGTTCCATTTTTATGTTATCTTGCTGGGCATCAAATACAGACCAAAAGATCATGTGAACCACAAAAGGTTAAAACTGAGAATCTTCTGGTTTTCTCTCTTTCAGATGAAGTGATTTTTTTTTTTTTTTTTTTTTTTTTTTTTTTTTTTTTTTTTTTTTTTACGACCTGGAGTGTTTTCTGTTTGGAAATAACATTTTGATTATTTTTTTTATTTTAAAACATTGATTATAATTATTGTGAAAAAGATAAAATCAGCTAAGTCAAAAAGAGTGAGCTAATTCCATCATCTTTGGAAATTAATCAGATTTATGGTTTAAAAGAGTCTATAGGATCAAACTACAGATGTTTACATATTCATTCTGTTTTGTGTTTGAATACCAGTTGTCCTGCAAAGAAATGTAGAATGTATTTTATATCATATGTTTGCTCTGTTTTCCAACATAAGTATTTTGCTTAAGCAGATTTGCTAGGAAATGACAGCTCTGAAAAATTGGACACAGTGACTGCTGGAAGTATTTCAGTTCCCAGCAATCTAAATAGTGCAGAAGGGAGAAGATGAAATATTACCATATTTTAAAGATGACAGTTTTGTCAAAGACTGCTTTTCACTCTTAAGAAAAGTTGAGTAAATCAAGTAGATCTAAAATGTCTGCACTCATTGAAGACGCAACAGCCTTTTAGTTCCTTTATGTTTTTTTCCTTCCCTCCTCTCTCTTTATAAGCATATGGTAGAACAATGACTTATTAAATGTAAAACACTCTGTGAGTAGCATAATTCTTCTGGTTTAATTGTTGTCTTTAGATAGTTTTGGATCATAACAGGCTTTCATGAAACATAGTTACATAAAGATAATCTATGTAAAATTTGGTAAAACAAAAGTGAAATGAAGTCTTATAGACTTCAGAATTTTATTTTGTAAATAATTCAGAAGAATATTTTTTGTCAGATCTGGTTTTCTAAACACTCAGTTTCATGGGTTCCTGCTGCACTTCTGTGGATTGTGAATCGGGAACTTGATCTGGCCTGCTTGTCTGAATTGTATTGAGTATTAGCAAGCATCTACAAAGACAGGTTTTGTAAGTATGTTTTTTAAAATAGGAGAGGGTGAAATCTTTATTGAGCATGGCTCTCGACTTGAGCAGATATAAATCCTCATGATGAAATCCTTGTTTATCTTGCTCATAGTAGCAGTGGGGTAAATGTCCAGTGTATGTTTCTTTTCTGCTATTTTTAAATGTGACATAAGACTTGCTGCAATTGTACTTTCTTTTCCCATTTGCTCAAAAGAAATAATTTGCAGAAAGGCTTTACTGAGGTTTAAAGTTCTGTTGAGAGTTGAACACACTGTATATAAAGTAAAAGCCCTGTGTGCTACCCACAGTCTGTGCAGATACTGACAAGAAGACACCAGAGTTCATGTGCTGCTGTTTTCATGTTTTCTTCATGTTCTACAATAAATTAGTCTTATTTGGCAATCTGCTCCAACACAGCTGAGCTGTAGTATTATACTAAAACCTGTCAAGATATTTTCCTTCTTTTTAGTCCCCTCTACAATATTGCAAAATGAATTTGTATTACTTTAAATGTAGCAGATCCAAACGAAAAATCTACAGCCTTGGATTTCTCAAGTTCTTGCCAGATATACAGCAGGGACTCAAGTATTTTTCATCCTACAAAGCAGAGGGTGTTTATGGACCTACACCATGTATTTGTTTTTTTTCAAGGAAAGCCAGAAGTTGGAGTAAAGCATTAATGGTTTTACCCTCAGATATGTTACAGGAAGCCTTTAAGAAAATGTCTTTGAAGGCCTCTCAATTTCTTGAAAAACTCAATTTCTCAAAAAAAAACCCTGTTTGTGGGCATCCAAAGGACTGAAGTTACAAGAAATAACTATTGAAAAGGCATCAAGAAAAATTTCATGCAAATTTTAAGATGAAATCAGCTCAGAAGTCTTGCCATTTGAAGAGAGGCCTTTCTTTCATTTATAAAATGCTCTACAGTGATGCAGAAACCCAGTCAAAATACACATGAAGTATACACTCATTTTTAATTTCTGAGACATCCTTCCATTTGAAATAGAAACCCTCACAAATAAATATCTAGAATTGTAACCTATCAGTCTTGAGTGGTGTACTCTGCTTGCTGGCCAGGCTAGGCACAGTTTCATTGGTGTCTCCTGCAGCTTAATTGGAAAAATATCTTTTGTTGCTCATAACCCCTCCAAGATATAGGGCAGCCACTTTAATGTGCCTTACTCCTCAGTACTACAGCTGGTAACATTCTGAGTAGGGGCAGCCATGTGAAAATAATCTGCAGTATCCTTCTGTAACTTGCTTGGACAGAGAAAAGCCTTTTCCCTCTGCATATTAGATGTAATTTAATGCAAAATGAGTGGAGACACGCTTAAGACTGATTTTGGGTGCTGTAATAAAAATTTCGCTACTTCTCTGGAAAAAGATGGTTCTTTATTTTTGATCAAATGTGAGGAAAAACCCAACCCTAAATGCTGAACTAAACCAGTTTATAGTGTTAATTTAGTACTCCCATGTGCGAATTAGGTAGCTTATTAATTTGCCATGAGGAATTTATGAGTAAAAGGATTAGTAGTTACCTAAACTCTGTAAGTGTGTAAACTATGCTATGTTTGAATCATCACCAGCATGCAATCTAATGTTCAACTGACCTTACGAACATTTGTTGCTTTCCACTGTTCAGATATTACATGTGAACTCTTAGCCTCATGACAGGCTAATTTTTATATGTGACATTATTTCACACATATAACTGTTGTCAAATCTAGCTTAATTTTGGTAATTTTAGGCTAAATTTAAAAGTGTGTCTAAGAAATTAAAGGTCACATTGTTAACTGTTTTTTTTTTTTCTTATTTTTTTTTCCTCAGTCTACATCATATATTAAAGATAGAAATAACTTTCTCCATTTCCATTAACAAGAAGTGAATAGAGAAGAAAAAACAATTATTTGCAAAATTTAAAAAAACCCTTATGATAATTAGACAGATTTTAGCTAAACCAATCTACCTTAGTGTACTCATAAGGCACACTATAAAATAAGTTCTTATTTTGTTAGGAAACACCTAACTTCTCCTTGATAAATGACTTCAAAATTTGCAAGTGGTTTAAAAGCATGTTTCCTTTGAAAGGGAAGGCATAGATACAAGAAAAAACTTCTTCCTTTGAACTTAATTTTAAGAAAGTGAAGAGTTGACATTACAGACAGGTTTATAGTATTGTTACAACAATTTAGTGTTTTGCATACATATAACTTAGCATCTAAGAATAGCTCTATTCTTTATAAAGTTAGTTCAACATTATGATGTTTCCATAATATAAGTGATTATTTAGATGAATGTACAGGCTAACCGAGAATTTGTACCTTTTAAAATTCTTTTGATTGTAACTTGGAGATATACTTGAGAGGGATTCTGGAAGCCTAATTTTATGCTTTGTTTACTGAACAACTCTCCTTTAATGCTGCTTTTTGAATCTATTTTACATCCATGTTTTCTGTGATCTGTTCAAACAGTGGGCTCAACCTATGCCTATAGTGGCATTTATTTTCAAATGGCTGTGAAAGTGCTTTCTTTCATCTTCCAACATTTTCTTCATAGCGTGTTTTTTTGTTTGTTTGCTTGTTTTTTGTTTTGTTTTTTTTTTTTAAAAAAAAAACCCCAAAACTTACTTACCAGAAGAGGCATTGCTGTGATCAGTGAGTTTTCTAGGTGAGAGTGATACCTACTTGTACTTTTGAATTTGATAGAAAGGCGGAAAGTTTGTCATTTCCTTCCTAAGGATCCTGTATAGAACAGTTAAATCAACTTCCCTACATCTTTCATTCTGCTTCCCATAACTTCTTTTAGTTTTGGCTGCTTGTGTAAATCTCTACCTTTAGAGCCTTACTGTGCCTTTGGGATAATCTTCTTTGCTGCCTGATGGAGTTTTATTCACCCGAGAAGGAGCAGCAGGTCTCTGCTTGACACATGAATTAGAGCATTTTGGCTAGGGAGGAGAATAAATGCTGCTTTCAGTCAAGGGCAGGCAGGGGGCCTGAGGAGAACTGGTGGGGCAAGAGAAGCCCCTGAAGTCTGTTATACCCCAGGTAGAGTAGGAGTGTCTGTGTTGAACAGGGATTACAGGTACAGTGACTCCAGAGGTCTGAAGTATACAGCTTTCCTGTGAAGTCTGTTGTGCCCATGAGATGAAAAGTAAGACTTTACTTAACAAGTAAGCAATAAATGTATCAGCTTGCTATTTTTACCACATCACAGTGATATGTTTTAAATATATCTGTAAAGTATTTAATTCCTGTAGTAATTTTTCTGCCTCTCATGAACATTTCACTAAAAGTACTTTCTGGCCTTGTATGTGCAAATGGAAATCGGAGTAAGCAACAAATTTTATTGACAGCTACCATTCTGTGTAGATTATATATTAGGCAATGATTTTAAAAGTCTCCTTTAAAACAACCAAATATTAATGCCTCTAAAAAATAATATTCTATTAAAACCCCTACATTTGTCTTTTACCTCAGCTTTTTTATACTTTATAATGCTGAAGTCTTGCCATTATTAATTTTCTTTCTGTCTTGATGAGTACAGTATGATGTCTAGAGAAATTATAAATAAATATAATACTATGATTGAAGTGACAAAGGATCATTAACAGAGAACACAGATGTTTTGCCTCTAGGCAGATTAATTCTGGGACTTGGAAAAGTACATCCCCTGGTCAATCAATACAGTTTATTATCTTCAGCGTTGGCCTTCAGTAGTAGGGATAGACAATGATTTTATATACACTGAGAGATAGGAGGAAAGTGGGGATTTTGATACAGAAATATCTTTCATACTTTTCTGCGAAGTAAAATATCTCAAATTCCTTCTCAGAGTCTCAGCTGCACAGGTGTCTATCCCATGCAGATGCATGAGAAGATTTTTTTTTTTTTTTAATGGGATAAATTACAAGATCTGGAAATTGCAATGAGTGGGAAAAGGAGGGAGATGGGAAATCAGATAATCAGAGAGATGTACATTGTAGGGGTGTGGTCATCATCAGGATAAAGTGCTGACAAATGTCAACTGGTTAGATATTAAAGAAATGATTAAAAGAAAACTTTATTAGGGTATAAGAGCAAGGGAAAGAATCAGGACAATTATTACATTATTACATTACAATTAGAGAAAGGTTATGTAGATGTGATAGAGATATACATGGGAGGCAAAAGCTGGAACCATCTGAGACAAAAGCAAAACCAGAGTCTGATGTACGTAAGTCAAGCAGGACCAGATAGGTGTCACCACATAATTTAAGTGATATAGAGCAAAGCATGCCACGTCTTCTTTTAAATAAATATGTTAGGAAAAAAAAAGGTACTGTTTTGTTGGAGAATAGCAATTACAGTATTTATATTCAAGTAGTGGAGAAGATGGAAAAGAAGGGATAAAGGTCTAAAAGTGTGACTTCATCTTTTATCCAACAGTAGAGCAGAGTTTATATGAAAAAAAAAATAAGTTACTGACATAAAGAACAAGGGAAGATAGCATGAAAATTGAAAATGCCTTTACTGAAAAGAGTTTATACAAACCAATCTGGTAACTTTCTTTGAAAGTTATCTTTTCTTTGAAAAGATAACCAATTTTCTAGACAAAGAAAATTTAGTAATCTCTCTCCTTGGACTTCAGCAATCAGTTGATACTCTGCCACCTGGGAAATTATTTGTGCACCTGAGGACGACGGGTACTACTAAAGGAATCAAAAAATATGTAAGAAATTCACTTAAATGAGATGACAATTGTCTTTCTTGCAAAGGTAAGCATTTTAAGAAGTTACTGTAGTCAAAATTCAGTCTTAAGAGCATTTTTGCTTTATATTTTAAAGCAAAATTAGTGCAAATGTAATAATAATAAGATTATGGAACAAATATAATACACAAAATGAATTTGCGTGAGAATTATGTTATATCAGATGAAGGACTAGAAAACATTCTAGACTTTAGGAGTTAAAACAAAGAATGAGTTGTAAATTCAGATAGGAAATAATGATATGGGAGCAGCAGAAAAAGAGAAGAATTTAATAAATTAGGCAAGAGTTATTAGGACTACAAGTGACACAAGCAAATTTATTTTTTCATTATGAGGCTTCATCAGTTTGGGTACTGCTGTGAGAGAAACAGATGTAGTCAGGTCATTTGAGAAGTCTTTCATGACACTTTCTCTGAAAAATTGTTCTGTTATTCTAGTTGACAATTTTTAGGAAGAAGTAAGCTTACTTTTAAACATTCAAAAAATGCTGTTAAATAACCAGGGAATATAAACTTAGCTGTGGAAGAGAAGACTAAAAGGGCTTTGCTTATTCAGACTTAAGGCTCTGAGAGACATGCTGTGGCAAGCTGAAATTGGACAGCAGAAGTTACTATCCTGAAGGCATAAATACTTGAAGCTCCTTTGAACCACTTTGTGAACCACTGCTTTGTATAAAAGGGTAAACCAAACTAGAATTCTTTTACTTTAATACACCTAGCTGAAGACTGTAAATAGTACATGAGTTCTTTCATAGGCATGTCATATAACCCTGCCCTGAATGCTTTAGTGCCCATCAGAAGGGTGGAGCAGATGGTAACTATTCCTGCCATCTGGTTTTAAGCTACATTTACCTCAGAGCCTTAAGAAAGTAAGTGGGGAGAGGAGATGCAATTGCTTTTCATAAATATATTGGGAATAAATATCAGCAAAACTT
The DNA here is from genome assembly GCA_018697195.1 of Certhia americana. Classification (NCBI taxonomy): domain Eukaryota; kingdom Metazoa; phylum Chordata; class Aves; order Passeriformes; family Certhiidae; genus Certhia; species Certhia americana. The sequence goes on along the minus strand of CM031860.1, from coordinate 46,367,176 downwards.
ATTAAAGAACAATATTGTCATAGCAACAAATATGTGCCATTATATGTTTAGTTTAGAAACTAGAAAAAAAAAAATTTCAGCTCTCTGAGATTGAGGTAACATAAAAATATCTCAATAGTTTTGAAATGGGACTTCAGCGGTTTAGAATGATAGCATTACACAGATATTTTCCTTCCAGTAAGTTTGTGCATTCCTAAGAAAAGGAAAAAGAAAACAAAAGCAAAATGTGGGCCATGCTTTTAAGGTCTTAGTTCCATAATGATGAGTTAAACTGTTAGTAGCACCATCTACACCAAGATCAAGCTATGTTCTGTAAGCTGTTTAAGGAACAGCACAAACTTCTCAGTGTGAGGTTTGCAGCAACAGAGGCATCTAAGGATATTGGTACTTGCGCTTCTGTTTTTCCATGAACCTTTTTTTCCTTGACACAGCAGTATTGTTTAGTTTTTAAGGAGGTCCAGAGTTTCTGTGGATTGATTATAATAAATAACTTAAATGGGTATCATTCTTATCATTACAGTTCTTCTTAATGCAGTACATCAATAAGCAAGGTGTCTGAATGTTGATAAATGATAAGTTGAATGCAAACCGTATGGAAGTTTTCATTACTGAGACTTTTTAGGTAGATTAATACTATGTTATTCCACCCTGTGCGTTCAAAATATCGTTAACAAGTTATATTTGTGAATATGGTCTATTTGACATATGCATATGTACTGAAAATAGAACCATGATATCTTTATAGTTTATTGTAATGAAGACAGTTCTGTGCTTCAGGAATGGCGAGTCATTCTAGTAAATAGTATTAAATAGGCAATTTTTAAAATATTGTACTGCTTCTGTGAGAGTGGATTCTAGAGTTAAATGAGATATGTTTTATTTTGGTTTTCATTCCTACCTACTACTAATAGAAGGTATATGCTTATCATTAATTTACAACACTTAGGGTTTGTTTAGAAAGAACTGATTCCTAAACATTTAAGTGGATGTGATCTTTTTTTTTTTAATGTCTAAATTATAAATTCTTTATTTTGTGGAGATGAGTTAATAAATTTCAAGTCAATGGCATGTTCACAGTTCTTCCATCTATAAGCACTGTCTTTGTCAGCCAGTAGTCTTCTAGTGTTTAACATCATGAGTGGTCGATATGTCACCACATTATTGCAAAGTGTGACTGTGAAAATAACATAAGTGGTGGGATTTGATACTGTCCTGGTTTGGCCTTGATTTATTATTTTGGTATAGATTTGTTCCCTGTTAGGTCTTGTTAGCTTCCTCTGGGGCTGACAGAGAACCAGTCAGTGGCCAATTTTTGAATATTGACGCATGATTAAACCAATGAAAAAGGTGGATATGTCTTTGTGAACACACATTTTAAGACAAAGTCCTAAGGAATAGCTCTTTCTTTTCTGGTTTGAGCACAGGTAACTGGCCAGCCCGGTCCCTCTGTGGTGCTGGGCCGGGCTGGGTTGGGCTGGCAGAGTTCTGCGGCGGGGCCGGGCCCCTTCCCAGGGAGTGCTGGCAGAGCTGGGCTTCCCCCACCCCAGCCCCACTCCACTGCAGCTTGTGCGGACTGGCAGGGGCCAGGCCAGGCCAGGCCCTGGTGGCTGCTGGGCAGAGGAAGGGGAAGCCATCAGGCCTGCTGATGAGATCCTAGCCATTCCCCCCATCCTTCTTGCGCAGCTGCTGCAGAAACTTCCCAGCGCGGCTGCAAGTGGCCAAGGGGATGTCCTGGAGCCACGGGAGATCATGAGGTTGAGACTAAGGGGTGGCTCTGCAGTTCCCAGGTGAGATGTTAAGTCTTTCACTGCACAGATGAAACCTGCAGACCCCAAATCCTCTCTCGAGTGAGAGAAATAAGAGGAGTGAGCACATGTAGAGAAACAACCTAAAGACACCAAGGTCAGTAATGAAGGAGTCACTTCTGAGATGAGAGGCAATTGAGGAGGTGCCTTATTTTAGGCAGGAATTCTCTTGTAAGCCATGGTGATAGATTATGATATATTGAATATCCCTTTGAAATATGGAGAAGTATGGGGGAAATGGAATGTTCAAATTGTGGACCTCAGCAAACACATTCAGTGCTAAAGTAAGCAGATGTTGAAGTGGTTGTGATTCCATGAGAAGTTTGAACAGAGCATGAAGCAATAAAGACTCTGCCCTGAGAGAAGAAGAAGCAGAAGAAGAAGAAGAAGAAGAAGAAGAAGAAGAGAATCTCTGTTCCTTGAGATGATGTTAGAAATAGATGAGAGAACTTTTGCTTTGAACAGTTCATCCTTAAAATAATACCCCCTAACTTGAAATGGCCCAGGAGCACCACTATGGAAAAGCTGTTGAAGATGGGAGGAACTTAATGAATGCAGATTCCTGGGCTGCTGTTCATGGAAATTGAAGCCATGAGAGAATTGTTTTCTTGTGGAGATTTCTCCATAGCATAATGAGAGATACTCCTCTCCCTAAGTGAAGTGAAGAAAGACTGTTCTAGAGGTGGAAAACTGACTGAGGTTTCTGGGTGTTGTTTCTGTATGTTGTCAGTGGGAAGGAAAGAAGGTGTGGGGGGGGGGGGAGGAGAAGTGTTCTGAGGTTTTATCCTAATTTTTATGATGCTTCTTTTACTTCTGTTAATCAAATTTTCTTTATGCCTTTCAAAGTTTAAGCTTGGTTTTCTCTTCCCTAATCCTATCTCAAAGTGGTGAACCAAAACCACTGCATACAGATTCTTAAATGTTCAAAAGTCCTTTATAAATATAGTATGAGAAAGAAACCAATAAGCCAGGAAATTTGTAAAGACAATGGATGATAGATGTTTATTTTATCAATTTTATGCTTGCAATGATGGGTTAAGAGGATAATTTCTTTGTGTTTTTTTGTTTTGTTTTTGTTTTGCTAAGAACTAATAAAATTAGTTTTGATAAACTTGATTTACATGACATGCAGGACTCAGAAGTAGTCACAGAAAAAAATCTGACAGATATAATTTAAATGAAGTTAGATGAGAATAAAATCATGTTAAATTGTGTAGTAACTCAGGTGTGTTGCCCTGTAAAACTCTTTTCTTTAATTTTTCTTTTTTTAAAATCTTATTTTCAAGATAATTAAATTTTTATATTTATTTAGAACATATCTATTACAAAAATTTTAATTATCAAAATCTCTGCATCCCTTTTTTGATCATGTGTAGAAGTCCTCATTAATTTCTTATTTAGAAAAAACTGTTCTTGAGTTCCATTTTGCCTATTTTTTGCCCTATATGTGGCCTTTACATGTGTATACAAATGGCACAACATAAAGATAATGAGTATTTTATTTACTGATTAATTTTCTTTTGTTTATTTAAGAATATGAGAATTAGCTTTCCTTATGCAACACATACTAAGGGAACATATTCAATATACTTTCTGTAGTTCCCCATATCCTATTTTTATTTCTGCCACAAACTGAATATGAAGTTACATGTGTGTAAGAAGTTTAAAAATAGGTTGGAAGTATCTTGTGAAAAGTAACAGGAAATCTACGGAGATATATTTTTATCTGGCTTTTTTTGTAGTGGGCAAAAATGAGCGTGTTGTGCCTTTCAGTTCCGTTTAAGAATGTTGCAGAAACTTGTAATCTGTCACATTTTTAGTCATATGCACATGTCAATCAAATGAATATATAATATATATTGCAATCATAACATATTTACAGACAGAGATATAGTTCTAAGAATAAAGTGAAATGAGTGGCACATTCCCCCCTCCCCATAAAACTGTACTTGCAGAAGTTAATAATTCTGAGTTTGCAGCAATATGTTATGGCTGGGATCACTGTACTCTGTTAAAGTGTAAATTCCACTTATTTAATAAAAAATAATTGTAATTAATAGCAAATATATATCACCAATACTAAAGGGTCACTTCCCAATGACAATGAAGATGCAAGTTAAGGAAAAAGGAGAAACAGAAATAATGATCTATGAATTAATTTGTGGTAACTTTTATAATAATTTTTTTTGTACTGCAACATTGAAATTCTGGAAGCAATTTCCCATTGAAATATTTAGGAAAAATAATTGTAACCGATCAAGAAATTATGTGAAATTATACCTATGATAAACAAGTGTACTCAGTATGTAATAAGAAACTTCCAGGCCTATATTTTAGTATTATGGACTGGATTAGTGGAGAACTGCAAACATCTTGCTCATGACAACTGATGTATTAACTCTGAAATCTTCATTTAACTCTGGTGTATTTTTGTGCAAGGAAATGGAAGGAGGAACAAGACAGTGGTATCAATTTCATGGAAATTACCAAGATTCTTCAGCTGCCATAGAAAAATGGGGAAAACAGCACCCAGAATTTAACATAAATTTGGGGAGAAAAGATGATTTTCTAATTATTTTCTGACAGTTATTATGTATGTTTGCATCTACAAGTGACACAGAGCATGGGAATGTGATTTGGGTCTGAATTTGTCTTCAGTCTATGTTTGGAGTCCTTCTGTACGTATTTCTGAACACCACTGACCATTTTGAAACATTGATTTTTCCAGTGTTGTCTTATAGATTGTCATGTAGTGTGCAGCATTTGCAGTGCAGGTGCAAGGCCTTCCATCAGTTTGCTCTCTATGCCTGCACAGTGTGTGCCAAAGACTGGCAGGTGATGCAGACTTTGTTGCTCATTAGGATGTAATGTAAAGAGGCACAACAAATTACACTGCCATCCTTCCCTTTGTATGCTGCAACAGGTGTACTGCAGGTAATATATATATAGAGAGAGAGACAAACACAGACTGAAGCTTCCATGACTGCTTGAGATTTAATGATATAACATGTTGCATTTGTGATAAAAAAGGTTCAGCATTTGGTCTAGTATGTGCCAGGTAATTTATTTTGCTTGTTTTAGATTTTCACTCACAATTTATGATTTGATTTGTTAACCAAAAAAATAATAGAATCAGTATCTGTCATACAAGAAAGTTCTAATTATAGCAGGTATGTGTTACATCTGTGAACATTTTTACCTCAGAAATATCTTATGAATTCACCGAATGCTCTCAGTTGTGTTTATATTTTGGAGAAAGATATTTAAAATACATGTTAACAAATCCCTGTTGATTGCATACTGGACAAGCCTACTATTACAGTGAATGTACTCTCCTTAAAGTTATCAAAACTTAATTTTTATATGAATTTGAATAACTGTTAAGTTAGGAATTTGAGTGAAAATTTTTATTTTTAACCTTTTAAATGAAAGGTACAGATAGATTAATAAAAATAGGTAGGTAAGTAGGTAGGTAGGTAGGTAGGTAGGTAGATAGATAGATAGATAGATAGATAGATAGATAGATAGATAGATAG
>CM031860.1:46313328-46361825 GCA_018697195.1 Certhia americana | reverse complement strand
TAGATAGATAGATAGATAGATAGATAGATAGATAGATAGATAGATAGATAGATAGATAGATAACTTGTATTTTTATTGAATGTTTTTGCCTATTTACTATTTTTGCTGTTTTATCAAGTTAAGTCAGTGTAAATTTAACAAAGATATTTGTATATAATTTGGTTGGTGATTATGAAGAATTTTACTGAGGTGTAAATATATTTCTTCTGCAACCAAAACAGAATGTTTTACTAGCTTCTCCCAGATGGCTTCCTGTAAGAAGATCATATTTAGATTGAGGAGCAGACGTTATTATTTGAGGACATTTGGGAGTCTTTTATGGATTATGTTCATAGAGTAAAAGATGTTTTATAGAGATGGTTGACATTGCTATCCTACTTTTGTGTAATTCAGTTTTAAATTTACATATGTGTAACAGATTAGAAGAAATGATTCATTAAAATAAGGATGTGGTAGTCAGTGATTAATGATTCAACACTTCTGGAAAAGCTGAAAAGACTGATGAAGGCCAACAAAGCATGTTATGTAACCAACAATAATGGGTTAATATTTTTTGTATGGATGACCCAATTCCAAGTGATATTTTAAGTCCTGTTTCTGAAGAATATATTGGACAGAAACCTCCATTGTTTATCACTAGACGTGAATGTCTCTTTAATGTCTCATTTCCTTCACAAGCATATTGATCACAGTGATTCAAAGGAAGAAGATTCTTCCCTAGTTCTACATTTTCTTTATGCCACCTTAGAGTCAGATAGTTGATACCTGGCATTTTGAAGAATGTAGATGTTCATAGAATTGTCATTGCATACTGTATGTTGCCCTTCAAACCTGGCTTGCTCACTACATTTTATCTGGTGTTGGGTGAGAGAAATGAAGGAAAAGAGGAGTTGCCTGTTTGTTTTCTTGTAAAATTCCTATTTTTGGCTTATTTCAACTCTCTGTACAGCACTATCAATTATCCCATCAATTAATGGAGAACAGTTAACGCTCATCACTGATACCTGAGACATCCATGTTATATTGTACTCTGTCTGCAGTAACTCTGAGTAAGAAAGGGAAGGATTTATAAATTACTCCAATTTGTCTATAATTTAAAACCAGCCTGTTTCTGGGCATAGTTCATTAGTTCCTTCTTTTTCTTAAGAAATATGAAACAGTATGTTTTTGTACATGTCTGTACAAAACAGACAATTCTAACTCTCTTTGCTACCAAAATAGTTATTCTATGGAATATGTTTGGACCTAAGGCACAGAAGAGAAATTTTTGGCTCACTAGTAAGATCTGTGGTAGAGGATTAAGTTAGCCAAACCCTACTCACATCCTGGTAAGCAGACATGTATTTCTGTATTTTTTGTAGGTGGATACAGTGCAGACTACGCAGCACCCTGGCCACATTGAGGAATCATGTAAAATGAATGTATGTGCTCGTAAGTGAATTATTTATGAAATGACACTCCAACTCTAAGGGATGTTGGATCACAAAATCCATGAACTCTCTTTACTCTTATGTTAAGACATTGATTCCCAGGGGACAGGGTTACTGCAGAACTAAGTGGACCTTTAAAGCAAAGCTGTTAGGAAAAACAAATCAAAATGTGATAAATCATAATAAAAAACCTACTGAAAACAAGAGCTTCAGATTACATTTTGGATGCATTTGGAGAGATATTAAATGGAGTCAAGGATCCAAAACAGGAAAACAAATGGTACATGAGAAAGTTTTGGTAAGCAGAAACTGATCGTAATGGGAGGAAGAGGATCAAATTCCATCTAATTCAGGAATATGAACAGGATGAAAACACCATTTTCTTCTTTGTTCCATCTTTGAAAGGACTGAAATTTGGTCAGATGATTTGTTGAATTAGTAACTGGGAGATGAATGTGAACAAGGTTGAATTTTCAGTATTTTAATCAATGAAGTGTTTGTGATTTGCTGAAAAAACAACAAAAAAAAAAACCAAACCACTGATGATATGCTAGATAAACAAAGAAAAAAATATACCTCAGGACTGAAATTCTGGAAATCCAGAAAGAGTCTTAGTATTTGAAAATTTTTTTTCCTGCTTGGGGACATGAGAGAGAGTGTGGAAGAGGATTCAAGTCAAGCAGCATTGGGTCCTTCAGATTTTGCTGAGAGAAATGGCTCGACAAGGAAATTGATGTAGATACAAGGAAGAAGCCAAACATGCTAAATGACTGTCAGCAAATAGGGAAATCAACAGTCACTCACATGATACACATTCAGTTTGGTTGTTAAAGACAACTGAATTCACTTGGCTAGAGCGCTACAGACTAGAATAATTGTATCAAGGATTGTACAACTGCCAGTATCAAAACTATATATACAGAAAACCTCTGACTCTGCAGTCACTACTAAGCTATATACATCACATAAAAACAAAGACCATAGTGCCAACTCCAATTTTATATATATATATGTGCACCAATTTTTATATTCATTTTATATATCCATTTGGATATTACTCTATATGTCAGTTTATGATTTAGAGAAAGGCTGAATATTTTCTCCTAAATAATTTAATTAGTAATATCCTTCATCATAAGAAGGAACAAAAGAGGATATTTAAATAATAATTTTCCAACAAGGTCTTTATCTTAGGAATAAAGCATAACTTCAGTCCATTGAAGTTTGTGATATTAATCTGGTATAACCGTGTGAGAAAACTACATTATATTTGTAACAAGATGGTATATTGTGACTTGCCTTCATAGTATGGCTTTTCAACTGTTTGAACAAAAATGCTGAAAAATACTTTTTCTCTCCAGATTGTTTTGCATTTATGTCTGAATTAGCTCATCCTTTGTGCTTATCCCTTCACAACTGTTAGTCTGCCACTTTTTCCCATTTGGAGTAATTAGTTCTGAGTGGAGGAATTTATGATACAGTAGGGTCTTTGATCTCTTTATTGTACTGAGATATATTATCAAACTTCAAAGCCAGTAGGCTGCTATCGTATTGATTTTGTTTTCTGTGAAAAAAATCAATGAGCAAAATTAAAATAAAAAAATCAATTCTTTCATTTTTGAATTGATTCAGGTTTTCCATGTGTACATTGTTTATTTAAACTTGATTGCTAGTCTGGAACTTTAGTAATCCAGCACCAGCATAAAAAAATTAAGAGAATACACAAAGAAAGAAAATTGAAGTTAAGACATATAAGAATGAGAAGGGAAAAATTGCAAAAGAGATCAAGAAAAGCACAGTTTTCTATTGGAATGCATTGTTTAGGAATACCAGAAAACTATAAAGATTGGTACCAGCAGCTTTGTAAAAAATGTTCAGCACACAGGTTGTTTCTTTTGCATTTCCATCCCTTTTCTTTAGTTCAATTGATGCTTAGAAATGGTGTATGAAATACCTGCAGCCCATGGACCATAATTTGTGAGTTCAGAGCATTTGCAAATTTTACCTAAAGTTAAAAAAAAAAAAAAAAAAAAAAAAAAAAAGGAAAAAAAACCCATGTAAATATTTAAGACATAACATTTTGAAGTAATGGATGCACTAAGCATGCAAATATATTTGTGAATTTTTCAGCCTTTTTCTGCATACAGACATTATCTTAGAAAAGAAATTTAACCCAGAACACATAAAGGCATTCTTAAGTACCTCCGATCAGTTTCTTATCTCAAATATAGCAATTTTATTTAAATAAAAAATTATTCTTCAACTGGAAATGAAATCAAAATTGTGTATTCTGTGTTCATTGCAATTTCATTCTTCTGTATTTAATTTTCTGGTCAGAAGCAATTGCTAAGTAAGAATCCTTAAAAAAAACCTGTGCAACTACTGTAATTTTCAGATTTCAGAGAGTTTAGCAGTCAAGCAATTTCTGTGGAATAAAAGCACTTTTATATTGCCTCCTGCTACAATACCAGTGGGGAAAGGGCAGCAAAACAGTGGGAGATCAAATGAAGAGTTTTTTCTTCTGTTACATCAACTTGCAAGATACTGGGAGCTTCAGAATTGCAAGTGGTAATATAGCTTTTATGAACTATTTCTTTCCTCTTTGCCTCCTACGGCTGCTTCATTGTTGGGTAGTGTCTTTTTTATGTCAGAATGAGGGAGTGAAAGATATTTGTAACAAGTGAAATTCTAGTTGCTGTTTGCCGTTGTCCTGCTTGGATGAGAGGAAAGATACATCCATCTAACTCTTATTTTCCTATCTTTCATGAAGAGGTTAATTTAGACCTTTTAAAGCCAAATCTTAATTGTTTTACTCATATGACCAGGCCAAATATATTCAGAGATTTGTATAAGTAAAGACCACTCTTTTTTCAGTATCACTTTATTTTCAATTGTTTTATACAAGAATACTAAAGAACAAGAAATGTCAGTAGAAAACTACCAGGGAGGTTGGGATATGCAATTTTTTTTTAGCTAGTTACAAAACAAATTAGATAAATTATTAGTATGAATATTATATGAAGTGGCAACCAGTGGGAAAGGGAGCTGTATGGCACAAGATCTCTTTTCCCTTCCTAATGGTTCTACTTCTGGTGAATGTGTACTGTCACAATTTGTACAGGCACTTTCAATGATGCCAAATGCAATTTTACATATAAATGGAGAAGTAGATATGGTCTTTGAAGTAGTACTCAGCCTGCTAAACTATCTGTCAAACCTAGACTAAAGGATTAAATTGAGTAAATTTGCACCACCCAGATCACACTTTAGTATCAGGGTGAACAGTACAATTCAATTCAAGTAAATAGTTTTTGCAAAGGCTCATAAACAATTTAAAACCTTCACCTGAGATTTTCAAGCTTATAAAACTCTCTATCTCTACTCTTCCTGCAAGCTTCGTTTAGGCCCATAAGCACAGACTCTTGGGTTCACCTACTCATCATTTAAAAAGTCTGGACAATCCATGCTTTAACCCATTACTAATTTTACTCTTTGAGAGTCATTCAATAGGCTGAATTTTGCTGAGTTAGTAAAAGATAGCTTTGTGCTCTCAAATGCACTGGCTATATTTAAATTTCTAATGTATACTTAATTATGCATTCTTACAAACTCAGTATTATCTCCCATTTCATTGGGGAAAAATTAAGCTATTGTGCTTGCAGACATTATATCTGACTTTTGACATTTCATTTAGGGAAATCTACAAATATATGAAATGCTGTTCCATCTTCTATGTTGTTCTCAATATTTTACCAGAATCTACATTAAGAGCAAATATGATGAATGTGACAAATGTTTTAAATCCTTCTTATCAATCTGGACATGCCTACAATTTCATTGTTTAGCATTAAGCATTTTGTTTTTGTTGGAATGTGTTCCTGAAATACCAAGAAGCTACAATCTAATTCTATTTTCCATCATACCCCAGTAGATTACTATTTCAGCAGTGAGTTTTCCTCTGCTCTGTAGTTCCTAGGAATGGCATCTATCACAGGAAACCAGTTTGTTGCCCTTTCTAAGGAATTTATGGTGTTAATGAGGAAAAAAAAGAAAAGGTTTGTTATGACCCCTGGCAGTTACAGAGCTCTCAATATTTTTCAGTGGTGGAATTCACGAAAGGCATTAATGTTTCTACATTTAGTTTAAAATTCATTTTCTTCCAAATCAAAATAATTTTCACATTTAAACAGTCTTAGTCTAGCCCAGTAATACTATTTTGAATAGTAAGTGCCAACCAAGCCAATTAAAAGAAAATTCAATTTTTTATATTTTACACATATAAATACTATATTTATTTATATATTATCTATGAGAAATACAACAGACAAAAATGTTCTACGGACTTTAATAAACCTGATTATACTCTATAGCCTATTTTATCAAACTTAATTACCTGTTTATGTTGCATTTTTCAGAGTTTTTATACAGGAAAGCAGGATTTTCAATTGGCTTTTGACACAAAATAACCTTTCTTTAAACTGTGAAACTGTGTGCAGACAATTGTTCCTTCATAAAAGGTATCACTTCTTGAATAATGCCTAGAGCAAATTTTTTTTAGCAAATATTTAGCAAATATACGAGTGGTATATAAACTAATTAACCTCATAAAAAGTGTGTGCAGAGTTTGGTATCATAAATATCCGTCTGATTTTCCTTTTACTCTTAAAAAAATGATCCTTTTCTTCTTCTATCCAGCCCTGTACTGTGAGAGTGGTAGAAGCATAGAGGCAGTAAAGATAACTAGCCAGTCTCATCTTTCACCTCTACAAAGGGAGTTAGCATGTAGCCAGTTCCACAGGCATAACTTTAACAGGGGAATTATGATTATTGTAAAGTTTGGTATCTCAGCTAGCTGCATAGTGTCACAATCAGTAGGAAGCAGGCAGATGTGGGCACCCTTTCATTCAGCCTAAGTTTTTTTTCTAATATTTAGGATGAAATCTTTCTGATGCTTCTCTGAGAGCCTACAAAGAGACCCAGTCTCAGAGGAATTTTATGTGTTCAAGCTCAAAATCTTTCTGCATTTAATGTCAGTTTACATGGAACACTTTTTAAGTAGAAATGTCTCATCATACTTGGTATGTTTTGGTATACATATAATGATAGAAGACAGTTTGTATATTTGACTTTACTGACATTACAACACCATTTCAATGGAGGGGCAAAAAATCAGTCTACGTGTTGAAGGGCTAGAAAACAGGAAATTTTATCTGTTCCTAGATCTGCCATTAGTATCCACTTCTTTGGGGTTACACCTGTGAAAAGGGTAATTTTCATTGTCTCAGTAAGAGAAAATTCTTTGATCCATTTTGTTTTGTGAATTACTTACAAGGTGTAGTGATGAGATCCATAGAAATATCTGTAAAGTATAGTATGATATTGTAGAAATGCTTCAATGTCTTCTGTTTTACTGAAGATGGGAGAAGTGTTTTTCAGAGCAAATCCTTTTTCTGCTTAACAGCTATAAACTGCCTCCTGACCAAAGTGTTCAAAAGATATGTTTATATACACACTTCAATGCACTTTTGTCAAAAATGCTTTAGATTTAACAATGCTGCAATTAAGAAAAAAAAAATACAGATTACATTTTTTTGTGTGTTTAAAATTTTTAATATGTTTTTATACAATTATTTCATGACTGTGAAGTATGAATATATATTGACATGGTTAGTAGATAAAGTCTTTTAACATATTGGAGAAAAGACATGGAAGTAATTAATTCAATAGTATTGTGAAAATATTGATTATATACTCAAGCTGGCAGTGACACAAGGATACATGAGCTTTGTCCTGAGAAGCTGACATTATAAAGAGAAAACTAGACAAGCTGTGGGAGACTCAGTGTTTTTCTTGTTGCCTTCATCCTGCTTCCATCCCTCATTTTGAAATACTCCCCGTGGAGGGCATTAAAAAGTTGTGAATTAAAGCTCCAGGGAGCCTGAAAGAAGCAGCTATAGGCAGTGTTGTGGAATAAAAAGGGTAGACTTCCTGATGCAATTAGTCAGGTGTTTCCTATGCATGATGAAGAGTTTATAGTACAAAGAAGAACGCAAATAGTACAGTGTCTGTAAAATTTATGTCATGTCATGACACCATGTCATGCTCACCTTGTTTTTCAGATGCTTAAAAGTATGTGAAGTCTGAGCATCTTGCAGTGATAAGGAGTTGATAATTGCTGATTACCTATTGAGTTAGTTTTTGATCTGTCAGGGAAGATCACTTTGAATATTTCTATGAATCTGACCATAGCTCTTGAGCAAAGCTTGTGTATTTCTCATGTACAGACATTGGATCATTCCTAAAGGACTTAAAGTGTATGCAGAGAGCTAAACCAAATAAAATCTTTCAAAGCAGCCTCTAGTTTCCATCTATTTTTCTTACATAGATGGTGTTGATTTCTGGCATTATTCTGAAATAATGAAAAGGTAAATACATAGGGGCAGTATTAATAAACATTTTAAATTTTTTACGCTCACATTTTAAAAAGTAAATTTAATTTTTAAATATAGCATTAGATTTTTAATACAACACAATTTCATTTTGTATTGTGGTGTGGAGCACTTCCATTCAACCTTCTGCACTTTGCTTTTAATCATTCTCACTGAAATTAGAACTGTCAGTGAGCAACACCAGACAGATTTTGATTTTACTTGAAAAGTTATTTTGCATAGGATAACTTTTGAAAAATATGTAGTATTTTTATACATGTTTTTAGGTTGATTTTTATATTAATTTTTTGTACCTTTGATTGAGTTTGTGGCATATTGTAATACATTTCAAAGTAAAAAGTTCTGTCAGAAAAATTATAACTATGAGAGGTAAGATAGTAATGTCAGAATCTCTTTACAGAATTCATTACTGTAAGTAATGATACAGTAGCTAGACTTGAAACAAGGCAGAAGATTTTTGAACTGCCCTTTAGTCCAGTAACTTTCTAGAATCCCCTTGATACATTTTTTAGATTTCTGCTTATATATCAAACATTCCTACAACAGGAGATATTTCTGTCTTATTGGCTACATCAGTCGAGGATGCATTTATACCATGAGCTGTATTAATTTCATATGAAAAATCTGTTTACTACATAGAACTGGGAATTGGGAACTGGGGATTTTGTTAATGATACTGACCTAGTATCCTGGGATGAAAGAAGCCACCTTGGATCTCTGTGCCTTGGCTGTCTGGTGCATTAAATACATATAGGACAGCTTACATTACAGTACATGATAAGAATTACTCAAGTCAATTCTATCCATGACACAAGTGTCAATGGGAATTTGCTGATTTGTGCCCTAATATAAAATTTAGGAAAACTCTACATCTGCACATGTGCAGTGTTTTATATGTTGAAGTTAAATTTAGAATCATGAAGTCTGCCAAAATGGTCTCCAGCTTTGCTGCTGTCAGAATAATACTTTTTTTCTCCTATCAATACAATGGGGAAAAAAAAAAAAAAAAAAAAAAAAGCAGAGAGTTGTCCTTAAAATGTAACCATTTCATTTTTTGCATAATTTATTGGAAATACACTAAAAAATTTTTTTTATAGTTCACCAACTCTGTTGGATTTCTGGTATTCTGGCAATGCTGAACTGCACAAGTAAAGGCCTTTAATTGCTGTTATAGTTTATGCAGGAAATAACGCTGAATTTTCAAAAATCTTTCCTATTGCTTACTCACTTCAGAGATTAACTCTTTGAAGCAATATGACCTTTAAAGTGTAGCTAGCAAACAGATGGACAGATGGTAATCCACATCTTGCAATAACCAGTGTGAACTCAGCCAGGTGTCAGGTAGGAAGGTTCTGTACACCTGTATCATCTCTGGCTTGTTCATCTCTCTCTCAGGGCTGTACCGATGCACTAGCTGTTTCCCTACATGCCATAACCCAGAAAGATAAGGCAGATGGAATTCTTGTCCTCAGACATGGATATCAACGGCTGGAACTTAAGACTGGATTCATAACTCACTGTGTGCACTCCATGATTTTTGCACATCAACAGACTTTATGTTGCACATTGCCAATACCTCGGTGTACATATCCAAACTTTCATACTTTCAAACTTTGCAATACTACATTTTAGGACAGAATATAAATACATCGAATCTCTACTTTTAGGAAAAAGTAGAGTGAATAACATTACCTGGAGAAGTACTACTATTTTAAAAAATGGAAGATCAAATTATCACTAGATCTTTTGATACTTAGTTCTGCAATCCATTGAAATTCTGCTGAAGAGTTTTGTACTTTGTGTGGATGGAATGGCTGCCAATCATTCTTCCCTCATCTATTATCTTATTCAAATTAATACCGGTAAGCTTGAAAAAATCATAAGTAGCTTTAGCCACTCTAATCTGCTTTTAATAGGAATAGGAATGGAATATAGTCCATATGGTAACCTGGATGATCTATCTTGAATTATTTCTGGGATAAGATCAAATACATACCTGAGTTTTGGTTACATATCCAATCTCAAATTATTTTCATTAAAAAATAAAATCTCCTTTAAATACACTTAGGCTGAGGCCATCTGTTAATTTCATAAACCCTAGAGCCTCATCCTAAGTTTTTATACTGAATAAACCTTTCCTACACTATCTTACCATGGAGGTCATAACATCAGAGGAGGCAGCTGTGAGATGAGCTTGGAGTGCTGCATATTGGAATGAAAAGATGAACAGCATTTGACTTTTAAAAGACTTCTGACTCAAGAAAATAAAAGGAAAATATGAGTCAGTGACTTCAAGAGGGTTTGAATCAGGTTTTAGTGTGGTAAACTGTCAAATTGTCTGATGTTATATATGACTACATGGGGAATAACAGTAGGCTACTTCATAGTAAAGACTTTTCTAAATAATGTTATCAACCCATAGTAGAATTATACAATAACTTGTATTTCTGTTATTTCTGTTAATTGAAAGAGTAGGTGATTTCAGAGAGACAGAAAAAAAGGTGATTTAAAATAAAATCTAGTATTAATCTAAGCCTCTTGGGGTTTCAAGCTTTAAAAGTGTTAAAAGTGTTTAAAGTAACAGTCCTATGTTCCTGTTTCTGAACTAGTCATTAAGAAGAATATACAGCAGAGAAACCATAATTTTGACTTCCCTTTATAATTATAGATCCATATCTGTATTACACTGTCAAGAGACTACTATAGCTGCTTAAAAAGAAGCCTTGCTTCAGCAGTGAAAAAGCAGCACATCATGTATTAAAGCTAACAGCAAGCATGCAAATCTTAAAATGATTTATCACCAGGGTGGTGTTGGGGCACTTCTAAAACAGAGGGTTCCAATCAAGCTGTGTGAAGTATGCAGCGAAACAAAGGAACATTTTTCTGATTATCAGAAGGTGCTATGGGCTCAAAGATTGCTTCTGCATTTCAATGGCAATATGAAATGCTTTGAAAATATGGACTCTTAATATGGATGAAAATTCCTTATATTAATTTTTTTTTCCATGTAGACTCCAGTCAGTTTAAAATACAAGAAAAAATTACATTTCCTTAAACTGTTTTATTAAACTTGATTGATTTCCCAGAGATATTGCTACCTGACACTGAGAGCTGTTGCTGTGACAATTGTTTATTGTGGTGTAACAATAGCATCACATTCCTTAGAGTAATATGCGAGAATTGGATAACATAATGGACTTCCAGAGCCTTTGTGAAACACTTTTTTTTTTTGCTGATTTTGTATTAAATAAGTACCAGCTTGTGTTTGTGGGTTAATATATGCATACCATTTGGAATGCACTTAGTGACATTATGTAATTCACAGATGTTTTATTATTCATAGTACTGTGCATTCATTGCTCTCTGTAGTCACTATTGTGCAAAAAATCTAATGAGGGAGAGTCTGTGTGTGTTTTGCTGGTCCTTTAGTCTTTTTAAATTCTCATTCACTCAATTCACAGACAGAGGAATTTGGTACCCTTTCCTGCATTTTGACTCGTAGAGTGGAAAGGATTAAAAATATGGATTTCTCATAACTTGTGCATGTTTATTTCCAATTGTAAAAATACAGGGTAAGACACAAAATCCCAAGACCTCTTCTTTCCGCTGTATTTGGCTTATGCTGTAATTTACCCCTTTGAGAGAAAGTGGTTAGTCTAACAACCATATAAGGATTTTATGCACACTTTTTTATGGGCATAAATGAAATCACACTATTACAGACAGAAGTAAACTAAAGAAAAATGAGAAAACTCCTCTGTTAAGTCATATTAAAAATACTTTCTCCAGCTGGTTTACCAATTCACTTTCCTTGATTTCATCTTCTGATCAGCACCAGACCACTAGCTGATGAAAGAGAAAGTCATTGTTACTGATTGCAGTGGCATTAATCATTTTCTATTAATAAAAAAAACATAGTGTCTCAGTACAGTAGTTCTACTGAAGAACTAATAAATAATAAGAATTAAATGATCTTCAAAAATCCTTATCCTTGCTGGAACCAGAATTTTTATTCAGAATTTTTGTAGCCTTTTCTTTCTTTGGTTTCTTATGAGCTATCTTTTTTTTTTTTTTTTTTTCTCTGACTAATGCATTTTTTGTCGCACATTTTCGAACCAGCTTTTATCTTTATCTGAGCTTGGCTGGACTTTTTGGACTGTATAACCCTAAACCCATTAACTGTTTTTTTTTCTATCACCATATTCATCATTATATTATTGCATGTTATATTATCATTTTGATTATTACCATGAAACGTAGTAATTAATTTGCCAAAAAATTCTCACTTAAACATTCAGTTCTTTAGATTTAGCTTGCATGTTTTTTATATACAGCGGCAAGTTCTTGGGATAGTGGTTTTTTTCCTTTTTTTCCTGTTTCTCCATGGGGAATTCTTTCCTGGAAACCCTTTTGGTTAAAATTGAATCTCCCAGTGTTTAAGTTCCCTGGTGTACAGGTCAGTCATCTCTGACTACCTGACTTTGCAAAAAAAGGTGTTGTCCCATGTAGTTTACTCTATCTCTGTCTAATATCTTGCAGGAAAAACAAAGCTTTTTGCAATATTCCAACTTTCTTAGTTGGGCTAGTGATAGCCTTGCCTTTGCAGAGTCTGGGATCAGTATTAGGAAAATAAATACATTGAATAAAAAATCTGACAACTTTGTAAGTGTAGCACTTTTCCTCTTTCAGTGTTTTGAAACTATGCTTTTGATTTATTTAATATTCAGTCTTTCACTTTGAGGTTCTATTCATTTATATACCACTGCAGTAAATACACCTGTAAAGCCCTGTAGAGCAAAACAGACTTCAGTCAAAATACTGATAAGGAGAGCGCTGACAAACCCAAGGAACACAAGGACTAATGTAAAATCTGAGGCAGAGATGGAAATGTTGAGCTTTCTGTCACATTTAAGAAGAGTTAGTGTAAGAAGCCATTAGGAATGTGACTTCTTTTTTTTAATCACCTATGGGCAGTGAATTTTATTAATGTAAAATATGATCCTGAAAACATCCTTTGTTCTGTGTTACTATTCTGTCTTCCCATGACTGTGTTAGTGATTGGCAAGCTGCAGTCTTCATTCTGGATGTAGTTACAATATTCCAACTTGGTTATCAGAGCTGTATCATCTTTGTAGTATTTTCTGATACAACTTTGATAATGGGATTGTTGGGTCCAAGGCCCCACTTTGAAATCTAGCAGTGATCCATGTTTAAAATTTTTAGGATGTTCCTGATTGCTGAACAGAAGGGGTAGAAAACATAAAGCATACGCTGTTCATTTTGATTAAACTTTCAAAATTTATGGAATGTCAAATGAATGATGTTTTTAGCAAAATAGCTTACGTAAGTTCCCCCAAATGGTGAAAAAGGCCTTTATTGGAGCTCCAGTGGATATTTCATAACTCCTCCTGAGAGCAGGCAATGCAATTAATTCTAATTATGTGCTCTGCTTCAGTCTATGTTTACAAGAAAAGTCAACATAAAAGTCTTTTCTTTGTGGACACTGGTATTTTCCAGCTGTTTAGTTCAGTCCCCCTCATGTCAGAGTTGGAAACTGAATGGATGTTGCAAATCTTAGGCAGATTGATACCATCTTCACAGTGTACAAGGGTACCAAGTAAATTTTCGGTCATGGAGATCATATTATCATACACAGGAGCAACATAGGAGTTAGATTCTGTCTCTGGTTCTTTGTCGGCATGATAGCAGTTTCCAGATTTAGGTCTGATGAATATAAATGGACAAGAATATGTATTCTACACAATGTAGAAAGTAAAATGCCCAGGGCAAACTAGCTGCTGTTTGGTTTTATGTGGAGGAAAATATAAAAAGCAGCAGTTAGCTTCTGCCTGTGTTTGTCCCTCTAGAGTTTCTTCTTCATTCACTAAGATCATCTATTGGAGACAGTTTGGGATTTTTCTGTTTCAGATTTTTGTTTTTATATATGTAGAGAACACTACTGCAAGGAAGGAATACAAAGAGAATGATGAGACAGCTAATATCTTGAAACAGGACTGCTTGCTGCAATGCCAAAGGAAGATATGTGGAAAAATACAAATAATGAAAAATGCTGAACACAGAGTTCTTTAAAAGGAATATTTTTATTTTTTTTAATAACTAGGTTCCAGTTACAGAATCAGACAATCACAGAATAGTTAGAGTTGTGAGTGATGTCTGGAGATCACAGGGACACTTAGAGCAGGTAACACAGGAACTTGTCCAGGTGGGGTTTGAATGCCTCCAGAGAAGGAGACTCCACAACCACCCTGGGCAGCCTGTTCCAGTGCTCTGCCACCCTCAGTATAAAGCAGGTCTTCCAGCTGCTGAGATGGAACTTCCTGTGTTTTATTTTATGACCATTGTTCCTTGTCCTTTCACTGGCACCACTGAAAGGAGTCTGGCACCATCCTCTTGATATCCAATTTTAAAATATTTGTATATATTGTTGAGGTCCCCTCTCAGACTGCTTGAAACTAATCAGGCCCAGTTCCCGTAGTCTATCCCCAAAGGAGAAATGCTCCAGACCCCTCATCACCTTTGTGGCCTCTGCTGGACCCTTGCCAGTAACAATTTGTTTTTCTTGGACTGTGGAGGTCAGCATTAAGCCCAATACATCAGATGTAGCCTGTAGGGCAGAGTAGAGTGGGAGGATAATATCCCTAGTCCTGCTGGCCACACTCTTCCTGATGTACCTGATTTGCTCTCCTGGCTGTAACAGCGTTGTCAGCTCATGGTGACCTTATCATCCACCAAGACTCTCAGGTTCTTCTCTGCAGAGCTGCTCTTTTGTAGATGTCCCCTAACCTGTGCTGGCACTTGGAGTTGTTCATCCCCAGGTTCAGGACTCTGTGCTTGCTTTTGTTGGACTTCATTAGGTTTCTCTCCACCCAGCTCTCCATCCATTCAAGGTCCTGCTGAACAGCAGCACAGCCTTCAGGTGTATCAGCCACCACCGCAGTTTTGAATTGTCAGCAAACTTGTTTAGGCTACACTCTATTTAGTCCAGGTTGCTGATAAACAAATTGAATATGGCTGAACACAGCACGGATCCCTGGGGAACAACACTGGTTATGGGTCTCCAGATGGCTTCTACTCCACTGATCATGACCCTCTAAGCTCTGCCATTCAACCAGTAATATCACTTAAATGGAGGATGCTGAAAGAAACCTACCTGATTTGAAATACATAATTAGATCTTTCACATAAATATTCCATTTGCCTGCATGTTTGAGAGGGGAAGATGGAAAGACCCTCTTCTCTGGCACAAAACCAATCACAACATAAAAAATTAGATTTAAAAACTAAGCACAAAAGATTTTACTCATTTTTATGCAGCATAATTTTTAATATGTGTTAAATTAAAAATCTAAGACAGTAAATACCCTGAAGTGAGCACAAAGCTAGAATTCCTTGACTGCTCTTCACTGTTGATGCTACACATTGCAGGTGGACAATGTTGTTGTACTCTCATTTAAGGTGTTGGGAAGAAGCCCAATACTTGAATAGAATGAATAACAAATTGCTCCGTTTTGGTATAATATATTTATCCTCCAATAGAAACAAAAAATGTAAGCAATGTGTTTGTTTAGAGAGATGCCTGGAGAGATAAAATATTCTATAGATTTATGACTTGCCTAATGTCTCTTTCCAATTACTTAGTGTCCTCATTTGTCTGAGGCTAGAAACACCATTCTCTTCCCAGTACTGCTAAGGCAGGCAATTTCTAATGTGTTCATATTTTTAATCCTGAACTGAATTCCAGCCTATAAATCCAAACATATACACAATGTGATGTATGAGGGTTAAGGGGATGAAGCCCCTTTAGTGTACATTCAGATATACAGCAGAAGAAAACAGCAGAAAAGAACTAAGGAAGACTTGGTTTACAGGAACTCATTGATGCACGTTCTACAAATATTTCTTACTTAATTCTTCCAGTGTTTGCTGTGTTTGGCTGTGATTTCTACCCACAAGAAAAAAAATAAAGCAGCTATTCTAATTGTTAGGAATACTTTAACTTTTTGGTTCAAAAGCACTGATATTTGTTCTTCAGGAAAAAAATAAAAGGAAAAAATGTGCTTTTAAAGAAATGGTAAGCAGAATACTTTCATAGTCCTTATGATGAAATATTCCCTGTTTGCTGCTTACATGACAGCTCTGGCAACATTATAAATCTTTCTAACCTTCCTCTTCCAATTTAGCTATACTCGTGAGGACATATGTTGAGGGCATCTTAATCATAAAGAAAACAAAGATGCTAAGATATAAAACAAATATGACAACTAGCATTTTTAACCTGTGTGGATTTGGAAAGGATTGATACTGTAAATCAAAGGGTAATTTCTTTGTGCCTCTCTGCTGTTTAAGAAATTCACCTATGTTTCTCAGTGTCAAGATTGTTCTATTCTCTTTCTCAACATTTATAGTCTAGAAATGCACTGATAAATTGTTTTTTTAAGAAATTAAAAATATTGTCCAGCTTGGTACACATACGCTCTCAAAGTACTTGGCAATTAGATTTATGCACTAGTGTAGTGAAACAGAAGAATCTCAGTCTCATCACTTTCATTATGGAGCACCAGGGAAAGCTATGGAAATAGCATATATAGTCACCCTTTCTTTGCATTTAACTGCAGCCATGCTGGTGAGCCTGTAAGTATGCTTAAGTCATCCTTTATGACTTGATGCTGGACTTCTAGAAATTAGAAGGGGTTTTGGTTGTAGGAGGCAAAGAAGTCTGAATAGATACAGGGAAAAAGAGAAATAGAACTTGAAGTGAAG
The DNA here is from genome assembly GCA_018697195.1 of Certhia americana. Classification (NCBI taxonomy): domain Eukaryota; kingdom Metazoa; phylum Chordata; class Aves; order Passeriformes; family Certhiidae; genus Certhia; species Certhia americana. The sequence goes on along the minus strand of CM031860.1, from coordinate 46,345,165 downwards.
AAAGAAAATATTATCCACTCTCCATGATGAGGTAAAAGACATAAATGCACAAACAAATAAGTTAATAAAGGTGTATACTGTGACAAAAAAAGGTTATTTTTTCCTATATTTTATTTAAATGACTTTGCAAAAGAAAAAACTCACATTAACTGGTAACGAAATGAGACAAGGACAGTCCTGCTGTCACAACACAGTATCATCCCTTTTTAGTTTTTAGTTTATTGCTTGTTGTTCTGGATTTGTTTACTTTGAATTTTAAAATTAAATTAATGAGTAACAGTAAAAACTTAGATGTTATTTTTGGTCAGAATAATAAAAGTGAAGTATGAAACAGCCTCCTATATGATGATGCAAGCACAAACCAAGGAACACAAAAAGGCTTCAAAGGGTCCGTAACTTATGGAGCAAAGGAGGTAGTGTATTTGTTGATGTTTCTCCTTACCCCACAGAAACTCTTCTGTATATATACCTCATAATTAGGGCTTCATGTGCCTGCGGGGAGGATACATACCCAGGGAGCAGCCTTGATGCACAGAATGCTATCCTAGCAACCTGATAGATTTCCAGCAGAAATTTGTGTGGGAGTTAATGCTGATCTTTGCAGAGTTAACCCATTTTTGGAGAGAGAAGTATGCACAGCTGTTGTGGACTAGTCAGCATAGTTTGCCTTCTTAAATCTATAAGAAAATAACTTAGTATGTTCATAATTGGATACTTACCTGGGATTTCCTCACTCATCTGCCAAATCCCTCTGTGAAGAGTAATGTGGGATCAGCTCCATAGGATGATGCTCACTATCTCTGCTATTGACGCCTCTTAAGTTTGGCATTTATATGTCACCAAAGCATGATATGTGTTTTGAGTCTGTATTGTGCTCAGTTATACCAGAATAGGCTTTAAAAAAGCGAAATTACCATCTGAAGCTGAGCTCTGTCAGTCCTAGCCAGAGCCCTAGGACTAATATATGAGAAAATGTAAATGAATACACAGGTGAATGAGAATGATGAGGAGAGGAATTGTTTCACTGAGTACTCCAACATCAATAGATCTTTGGGACCAGAACATTTATATGTCTTGTCTTTGCAATTTCCTCAGGTCAGAGCTAGAAAAAAAATTTTTACTACAGAATGAATAGCATATATGTATCTTGTGGCTGTGTTATTCTCATGCAGTATTTTAAGAGCATAGAGAAGAATTTCCCTTTTGGGTTTGCAGAGAGTGGGAAATAGCCTAATGGTCAATGTGAAAGAGTAAGGCTGTGGAAGAGACAGATTTCTGAATCTCTGACAGGCTATTAGGGACTATTTGCAGCTTGTAAAATTGAATTTTGAACCACTGGAAGAAGAATTTATGTGCAAAATTTCTGCTGCTTCCCATCACCAAAGGAGAATTTCAGTGCATCATAGTCTATCTAATCATCTGATATCCTCATTACTCAGCAGAAAAAAGATGTGTGTGGTAGGAACTGTGTATGTTTGCATAAAGTCTCAATGACATTAAGCTGTAAAAATTATGATATTAGCTGTCAATTTTATTATTAGGGTAAGGAAGAGACTTTCACCTTTAATACTCAAGTACAAAGCTAAGAGTCACATACAACAGGGAGCTAAGATTCCAGCTTTTCTAAAGATTTACTTCATTGGGTTTATCAGAAGTAAGTTGAGACCCTCTCACTGAAAGTTTCATCTTTCCTTTTACTAGTGTGTAAAATCTTAAAATGCTGACTATGCATCTGTGCATTCCTATTAGGACTGCTGCATGGTTTCCTTGGATTTACTAATCTAAGTGAAAATTGTTGAAGGAAATTTGACCTTATATCCTCTGGTATTTTCACTGAGAAAGTTTGAAATCGGCTTATACATTAAGCTTTTTTGGAGCTCCAAACCCTTTTTGTTTGGTAATTGACTTCTTAGTATTAGTTAAAATAACAGGGCAGAGTTGTAAAACCTGAATAGGTTGAATGGAAGTAGACTAGTCTGTAAGAAGTTTTCTGTACATTTTCCTCATATCCTTGGGATACCAAACTCTTCTCCTCACACAAGAATTTCACAAATAATACAAGTAATTACACAAGTAATACACATAACTGATGTGTAAAGGACTGCTTATTCGGTCAAAACCAAAATGAAGCAGAGGATGAAAAGTCCTTGTGATGTACCAATCTGCCACAATGTATATCTATTGTATTTAGAGAAGTGTAAGGTGTTCTGTCTCTTATGCTGAACTGGAAAAGAGGTTGTTCTATGTCACTTTAAGCCAAGAATGCTGTAAGCAATACAGTAGATTTTCAGTTGTTTTATAGTATATTAACCACAATTTTATTTTACCCACATGGCAGTGTGGGATTGGTTTGAACTATTACAATCAGCTTTATAGATAAACACATCTCTTTTTTCATTCTCTAGTTCCCTATCAGTCTTTCTACCCACTTTGAAACTTTATATTGATACCCTTGAACACTACTATATATTTTATCATTTTCCACAATAAAATCAACAGCTTTACTGAAATCCCTGCTAGAACTGAAGGCCCACTCACTGGAATAGCAAAAAGGAAGGCTTTGCAAGGTTTTCTGAAGTTATCTGTCTGGAATTGCTGGATTCATTGTGGAGTATTTGTAGGATTCATAAAAATATCTTATCACTTGGACTACACTACAAAGGAACCATAATATTTTTTAATTTTGCACCTTAAATACTTAAAAATAACATTCTAAGTGATATTTTCATCTTCTAAATTTTAAACTTCCATGAACAGGTTCTAATGAATTTTATACTAGCAGAGGGAGGCCTTTTGTGTGGTATTCATCAGCTGCTATTCTGGTTCCAAACATTAATGAATAAGAATGCAGTCATTACTATTTTGACTAGTTCTGGCCCCTTGAAAACAACACAATAAAACAAAAACTCTTCATCTCAGACCTGGATAAGTTCACCAGACAATTAATCATGGAGATACAATTAATCTTTTGCCTCTTCATCATGATTTAACTTTTTAAATAATTTCCTTTTTTTCAAAATTAGGACAGATATCTTAATAATTTGAAGTTAATTCTGTATGTTTCTGAACTGGACACCTATGTGTTTGTTCACATTAGGCTTAAAGTCATCCATGCCCACAATAATTAATATATAAAAAGAGAAAATTTTACTATTTGGCAAAGGGGGCCTAGCAGGCCTGCATTCCTTCTGGCTCAAAATTTATGCTGGTATGATATCTGAATATATCATATATCATATAACACTAAACTGAATTATTCCTCATATATTCTGTATATTACAGCCAAATTTTCACCAGAGTTGTTCCATTTCTCATATATACCCCTAGGAAATACTGCTTTACCTCTTTCCCAGTTAATACCATCTTAAGAAATTGATTTCTGAGTCAAAACTTTGACAAAAGGTTTCTGTATTTCACAAGCATCAGTAATAACCACTAAAATTCATTAATTACCACTATGGAAATGGTAGCTGGATGCTCATGCTTTTCCACCATTTCCCCTTCAAATTCCAAATATTTTAAAAGCTTTTCAAACACTCATCTATCTTCATTTGCTTTGCTTCTCATCCAGTTCCTCTGCCACCTGCCCCATCCTTCCTACAGAGTCATGCCTGCTGGTGTGAAAATATGTTCTTTTGCATAGTTCTGTGAAGCAGCCTACTTGCATTTTTCCTTCTGATCTAGCCTTAATTGCCTTTCTAAACTTAAAAAACTGCATTCTTTCTAATTTTTTTTTTTTTTGGTAATTATTATTTCATTGGTCTTTTCTTTACACACACTTGCTTTCTGTAATGCTGTTACAGGGCTATGCTACATTGCACATACTCCTGTCTGCTTTGCTTTTGTAATACATGTATTTTTAATGGTGCAGAAAATATGTGTGATACAAACTTTGTTTTGACTCTGTCTGTGTATTCTAGTATGGCTGGACTTATTTAAGTCTTTTGTAAATACTTACAATGCTATCTATGCTTCTATTCTGCATGGATATAGGAGTTAGCATGACAGGGTATGTACCATATTTTGGCATGAGTGTGTCCACTGTGGCAGCAATGCTGTGTGTGTTCATGTCTTTTCAAACTTATGTTTCACAAGCCAATAATGCAACAGGAGAAGAGATAATGGGATAGAGTTTGAGAGCACTTTAGGACACTGAATAAATCACTGAACCACTTCAGCCAAGGCTGCTGATGCAATCTACCAAAATTCATGATTTTGTCCCTCTACTTTGCTGTGGTGACATCCCACCTGGAGTATTGAGCCCAGCTCTGAGATCCCCAGTACTGGAAGGAACTGTTGGATTCAGTCCAAAGGAGGGCCACAAAGTTGATCAGAGATTTAGAACGTAGTAGTAACTTTAATGACAGCATGATTCTGTGGACAGAAGAAGAGGAATAAAAGCATTCAAAATGGATCCAATTTGCTTTTTCAGTCGTATTTAGCCAGTAAAATGTTCATCATACATATATGGGCACTGTGAAAGAATCACAAATGTATTTGTGAAAGTACATTCAGTACTTTCTTGACAGGCATTTGCAGCAAGCTTGTCAGGTTTCCTGTAGGACCTGTTTTCTCTAAAATTGGTGTGTTCCTTCACTTATCGCAGACTTTTTCAGAGTGGCAATATCCTTCTCCTTGCCCATACCTACTTTTATTCAAATGATGTCCTGCATGTCTCATTTTACAAAGAATGGGGATCAGGGTATCCCTGTCATAAGACATTTGAAATTCTTCATGCAATCTGCGCTATGAAGCAACATACTGTGAACTGGAGGGATCGCCCTGTTGTATGTCTTTCAGCTGGTGGCATACTTCCCTGTTGTTAGGAGGGCTGACAGTTCTTGCCCTAAATCAAGACTTGTTCTGCTGCTGAATAATGACACTGCAGTACTTTGGATGTTTGGCTCCCCTAGAACTGAGGTAACCTTTCTGTGACAGGTTATGTAAATGCAGTTGGCTTCTGTTGCTTTTTCATCAATTATGAAAACCATAGTTCTTTTATAAAAGTTAATATCATTTGCAATTAGTTCTTATTTTTTGTTGTTTATTTTTCCCCCCAGTTGTGTTCCAAAGTCTGTTACCGTTTAGCCTTTGTTGAGAATACAGATCTTCTTGTCAGGTGTAGTTTCTATCCTGTACTCCATCAATATCAAATACAGTGGTTTTCAGTGTGTTATGGGATTTTCAGGACAGAAAGAGACTGTGTATACTGGTATTTTTTTCATATGACAAAGTATCAGGATGGTGCTCTTAATTGGTTTAGAATTTTTCAATAAAAATTTATTTAATATTATAAAATTCGTAAATGAGGTTCTTTAAAATAATTTTCTGTGTGAAGATTTCTATAATGCTCTGAAGTATTATAAGCTTTTTATATCATATGCACTCTAGGGTTTTCATACAGGTTTAAAACCTTTAAGTATTATATTGCCAATGATGTATATGCATCTGATTGTTAATGTTTCTGCTGGCAGCAAGATGAAATGCAGAATCCTTTTCTTAAGAGTCCATGAAGAGAGAGCACACAGGCAGCTGTTATTATAATGTGACCTCACTGACTTTAAGCAGACATTTAGATCCACATAGAGAGGAAAAGGCCTGTAAAACCAGTTGTGTTCAAGAAAATGAAATTGTCATTTATGGTTCTTTTACTGTGTTATCATTTCTACTGTACTCTGCTTACAGATCTGAGACACTCACTGCTCTTTTCAGTAATGAGTAACTGAAAGAAAAATTTAAAAGCTGAAAGAACTAGTTATGGTACTTAATTTGGGATTGAGATAATCCAAGATAAAAAAGACTAATAAATTAGACTTTAAAAAAATTGAAAAAGTAAAATAAGCTTTTTTTTTTTTTTTTTTACCTTTCATTGAAAGTGATAAAATATAATTGTGTCAGCAGAAAATACCCACTTGGTCTTTTGGATTTATGTCTTTTCTATTGACTTGAATGCAACAGTATGAAAACCACTTGCTTCCTTAAGGAAAATGGCATTAAAGCCCACTTTTTACTTTATCAAACCCCTACCTTCTTGGGTATTGAATTAAATATTTAAATCTGTGTTTGGCTCTGTTTGTTTCCATGTGGTTGTTCACTCTCAGTGAATTTAGTATATGTGTAGTACTGGGTCCCTGTAATAGATTTTTCATGGATTAACAAGGAGATGTTTTACTTGATTTCTCAAATTTAATAAACCTTCCCATACAAAATGATCCTAACTGTTATAAATTTAATCATACTTTTGATTTGGAAATGAAAAAGATGTTAATAAGTAATAAATTAATAATGCAAGGTTCACAAAAACAAGCAAAATAATGAAAACTAATTGCAGTGTTGTGAAAGTAGAAAACCTGCTTTATATTGATAAGTATGTCCTGGAATGTAAATAATTTTGCCTTTTAAGCATTAAGTAAATATTGGGTTAGGAACTTTTATTTCCATAGGGATGACATTAAATTGTCATCTAAAATATTGCTTGTCTAAAATGCAACTAATTTTTTTCATCAAATGATGGGGGGAAATCTTCCAGGTCTTCTAAGGAATATAACCTGCAGACTGACCTGGCTAACTAACTATGTGCATTTCAGTACCAGCGAGAGATGTATAGTTTTACAGTAATAGAAAAGCAGATATTATATGAAGGTATAAACTATGATGCTTAATGAGGTATTAAGGCACGTCTTGATTTCAAGGACATCATGAGTCACTGAAATGTTGCAAAGGATTCAAAAACAAAATCAATTGTTTATTTTACATATACTGAGAATATGTTTTGTTGAGTATACATTTATCTTCTTGTAGCTTTCTTTTCCTCTGTAACTTGAAGAAAAGAAAATTTTACAGTACCAGTTCTTGCTTCCTGCTCGAAGAATGAAATAAAGTTGAATTTTCATCTAGCCTGTCCCTTCTTCTCTGATAATAATAATGATAATATTCAATTTTTACTTTTTCTACATTATCTTTTGCTCAGTTAAGATTTTCTATTTTGCATTTTTTTGGGCTTATATATGAAAACAGACACTTTGCAGTTGATTATCACAGTAAAAATGGTTTTGTTTTTGTGGTTTTTTTTTTTTTTTTTCATCATGAAGATGAGGCATGTTTTCAATGTATAACATTTGTTTTTACAAATACATGTATATGCTAAAAATTATTTGAATGTATACTGTTTATGTAGAATTTCTGTAAAATATATAATACAAATATTTCAGTAAACTTAAAAACATTTTAGTCATGGATTCCTATTTTCTTAGGAATTTTTTTGTTGCTTTCTTTCTAGAAAACTAAGAAAAAATGTTTTTCAAGTACAAAAAGTGAAACCAGAAAAATTTTGCATACAGTCAAAATGAATGAAAGTAATTTCAGAATATATTTATAAAATTACCTATCTATATAATAACTAAAGAATCCCTAGGAATAAATAAGAATTATGAACATATTCAACAGGTGTTACTGAATAATTTTTTATCTTCTTTTTCATTATGTTTTAATTCTTTTTTTACCTTTCTTTCCTTATCTTTTATTCCACATTTTTGAAATCTTCAATGCATGTCATATTTACTTGACATTCAAGGAGCAGTTTCAACAAGCTCTTTTGACATCTTTTAATATGGTTTCAGCAAAAAACCTTTTGAATGTAAAAGGTGTTTTGGGGGTATGGAAGGTATTTTAAATAAATAGCTACATAGGTTTAATTTTCATCTTCTCAAGTGGGTGAGATGACATTTGCTAGTTAATATGCAGATTTCTAGCTGTCAGGATTCTACCAACAGACAAGCAAACATGAATCCTAAATACCTGATACTTCACTCATTTGTGCAAATAGAATTATTACAAAGCTGTGTGGATTTAAATAAGAAAGCAAGATTTAATATAAGATTAAAATAAGATTTATGTACATTTAAATTTTAAAAAAAGTTTAAATAATAGAATTTTTAGCCTTTTTAAATGTTAATAAATCACATACACACTGCTGTACTCTGTCTGCATTGTAGCAGACATAGCCAAAATAGTCAAAGCAAGAAATATCTTTTATTTACAGATGAATGAGGGACAACTGTACACAGCTGAAGAGAGTTTTATAAAGTGCACTATTCCAAGAGAACATTAGTTTATATACTACAGATTTATGAATTATAGGAATGGAAACAGTACAATTTGTAAACCTACATTTTCACGTACAAGCTTAGAACCCATTTTAAAACCTGTGTTTAAATCCCTGTTACTTCCCTATCCTGGGTAATTCTTTCATTTAGTGTAACATTCAATGAGGTCATTTTTACCATTTTTCTTGATTTGGAAGTATTCAGTCATAGAGCAGCAGCTATTATTGTAGACATACTAAAACCAAGTGCCTTGTGGGTAATGAAGACATTTGACACTGAGAAATTAGGACCATAACTTAATATTTTTTTTCTAATATATTTATCACTAAAACTTGACATGGATTAGGAAAATTAAAAGATTCAAAACATTAAACAGACCATTTAAGAAAAATTGTTCTATTTTTTTAATAGTAGTTTGGGGTTTTTTCCCCAATATATCTTGTGGTGACCTTAAAACGGACATTCTTTATGCTCCTTAAATGTGTGTAGAGGTCTTTCCTGAAGAAGTTACTCAACTAAAACTGGTGTTAGTATTAGGCTGTATGTGTAGACCTCCATTCAGTTTAAAGACTCTAGATAGTTTTTGGGTCATTACAAAAAGATGTTAGAGGTGTGGTTTGGTTTATATAAATCAATGTTTTGTGTGAACAAGTATATGAATCAATTCTGACTGCACTTAAGGTCCAGAAATTAATTAAGTTAATTCAAAAGCTTATGAATTCTGTTGAAAATTATTCATTTCTCCACCCCAGCAAATGGATACATTACAATAGGGAGAACAGCACAGATTTTTTTACTAATGGTAAATACATCAGCCTTTGGTTGACAATATAGTACTCCATCTAATATGTGTTTTTAAAAAAAGTATAGAAGTATGCACATTTTGACTGGAAGACTTGTAATGAACCTTTTAATATAGCAACACATCAATATACATTGAAAATTAGTTTTAATTGGAATGGTAATTGAACTCTTAGCAGTAAAAATGCCTTTTATATTAATTTTTGGAGACTGGAAATCTGGCTGAATTGCCTTGTAAAACTAATCAGGAATACAAAGGAATAATTCATGATAGCAATTTCACTCATTTTTGGTCTTGAATGTTTTAATATTTTTTCTTTGTATTTGTGATTTTTTTTTAAGAAATAGCTATAGATTTCACCCTCACAAGTAACTTTTCTAAAAGAGAAATATTTTTATTTCCTGTGCTCTTGGCTTGCCTTATCCCTATGTACTCAAAAAGGGAGTCAAGTGTAACATCAGTGAGAGTATGTAGCAGTAGATTTAAGAATTTTTATAACTGGCATTTTAAAATTGAATTTTTAAATGTAAACCATACATTGATAATACACCAGTTAATACACCCATCTTCAAAAATCTTTGGCTTTCACCATAAACATTATTTCAAACTCTACAGTACCAAATCCTACACTTCAGCATAGCAGATCAATCTCTGACCTCAAAATCTTGTCTTTAAAGAACAATTCATGGGTAAGGGCAGCTTCCTTCAGCAATATATACCCATTAGATTAGCATTTTTCCATAATTGTTACTGATTTCCACAAAATGATAGATCCAGTTCATTTTTCAGATTTGGAATTGTGTTGGTCTGATGATGATGTGGGGATGGAGTACGTGAGGAAATAAATGCTTATGTTTGATGGTAATATTAGAGTTTCCCCTTGTTCAAATGTAATTTAAATAGACAAAAATAGAATTCTGTGCCTTTTCTAACAAGGACAAATGAAATGATTCATCTGCAAATTGCCTGTACCCAAAGTAACTGAAGAAAGAAGTTATGTTCTATGAATAAATAAGTTCAGTGTGGTTACAAAGTTTTTCTTTTCAAAGGCAAATTGTAAAAATTTGAGAAAATTTTCTCTGATAAATAATGATAGCCAAATACAGAGGGAAATACTGTATACATTTTTTTTGGTTTGTTTTTTGTAAAATTCTTTATATGAACCCTGAAAATTTTAATTTCATCTTCATTTGTCAGTGTACTTCACTATGTCAGAGGGCTTTCCTGACTAATTTTGGTCACTGGATGACTCTTCATGAGCACCTTCCCTCTCAGATACCATCATCTGCAGTGGTTTGTACAGCTGTAAGTCCATTTGATATACCCTGGTTAGTGCTGCAGATCAATGTGCACTTCTCCACACTGGTGTGGTGCTCCAGTATGCAGTTTGAAAGAGTGCAGCCTAGTCAGCAATCCTGTGGTGTTAGTTACCTCCTCCTTCATTCATCACTGTTCAAGTAAAAATGAAGTATTCATAGGCAGCACAGTGACAAGGACATATAAGGACATATTTACACAGAGGTGTGACACTAAGCACTCCTTTATATGCCTTGTCTTTTAATTAATTCCCAAGGTCAGTTGGATGAAGATTGAGTTCTTTTGCCTTCTTATGCCTTAAATGTCAAATCTTCACTTTCACAGATTTCAGACCTGCACTTTCTTTGGTACATCAGCTCCATCATTGACGGTTATTCAGTTATCCTTGTAATTCTCTATTTTCCATACTTCTCTACAAAACATGATTATAACATGACCAGATTTGCATAAATACTCAGGCTTAATTTTGGAGAATATTATGCCTGTATCAAAAAAGGCAATCAGGTGGTTTCAAGCATTTTGGATAAGCTGACTTGGAAGGAACCTTCATGAAAACAAAGAAAACAGAAAAGTAAAAATATAATCAAAATGTGTTTCTCTAAAATATTAGGTATTTTTTTCTGACAGCATTTCCAAGAACAGGAAAGATAAATACTCTGATAGATTAGCAAGTTTATTGTTATTTTTATTACGCAGAATGAGAAAGGGATGGCAAATATTTTAAACTAATTCAGTTAAGATCTATGTATTTTCCAAGCTACTTCATAATGGTGAGGGATAGTATTTTCATCATGACATTTGTTCTTGTGGCTGTTGCTCTGAAGTGCTTTTGTTGTCTCTTGTACATACTGAAGTAAGCAGCTGTTTGCGACTCTTTAGCGACTGTGATTGAAACATTATTTTACAGGAAAGCAGGAGAAATTCTCCTCCCATGGAATGAAAAGTGAAGTTCGTGCATTTTAACTGTCTTGAGGGACTATTTCCAGTTCTTTCTCATCTGTCTCATTGTAGTAACGATTTAATGTTATAATAACACAATGCAATATGACAACCATAAAGTCTTAACAACAGGCTTTATTGTGAGCCTTCTCTATGGCTGGAAAGTTTGAAAATGAAGATAACACTGTGATGGCCTTATCTATGTTTCAAATCTTCATGGAGGGTGGATATTTACTGATTTTTATACAGATTTTATGTCAGTTAAATTATTTTATATAGGAGCACGATGTTTTTTTCCCAATGGAGTTGTATAGCATTAACATGCATGCAGTTATATCAGCTTGAAATAATTGCTTTGGTGATTCACATCAAAAGATCTTGTCCCTTTCTTTACAGCTGTAAGGAAACCTGAACTAGATCTGGTTTCTAATACTAGTATATCTGCATCTACACTCTAGGTAAGCATTTAAGTACACAGGTATTATTAAAGGGGCCAAGCTTTGTGTATAAACAAAACCAGAGTTTTTATCAGGAAGGAGAATTTTCACCCATAACTGTGTCACACCACCTCTCTGACAGAAGAGCTCACTCCATGAAGGTGCACTTCAGAAACAACCAGTGCATCCTCAGAAACAGAGATTTGCTCTCTGCAGTACAATAGACATTTTTTGATTTCTGATAATATATAATTTTTCACACCCCTCTGGCTTGATCTAAAGACTGAGACAAAATGGAGCCCTGAACATTGTTTCTCAGTGACTAGCTTAAAATGATGATAAATTACTTCCCCCTGATTCAATTCATCTAGAGATTGATAATATGATAACACTCATTTTAATTAAAACCATTTCCTTTTTCTTTTTTTTTTCCTCAAATCTATTAAGAAAACAAGAAAGACAGAATTTCTGTTGTGAAGATGCATTCATTAATATATTTAAGAAAATCTCTTAAAATTTTCTCATTGCTTCTAAGCAACCTTGGTAGCTTAACAGCCCATTTCCTAAATGATCCCCTGGCCTGGACAACATAACAGCACAAGTGTGTTGATGAAACAGAGCATGAAGACCTTTTCAGATTTACTTGTCTTTAGGTAAAGCATGTATTTGTAGAAGTCAGTAGCATACTGAAGTGCCAGTTAAACCTCAGTGAAGGACTTGGTGTTTTGCAGAGGGTGAGGTTTGCTCCCTGTATACAACTGCTGGTATCTCAGAAGTGGCAGTAAATAATCACAGCCATTTTTACAGCCTGAAAATATTTTCCAGAGGAGGCAAGTTCTCCTCCACAGACTTGCTATGTAATCTACATGCAGAAAATGACAAACAGAAGCAGATGGCAGCCTCTCCTACTTTCTTCTGGAGCCACAAGCTGGAGTACAACAGGCATGCTGTCTAAAGGCTACACCTTTTGGCAGATGGCAGTAACATTGTTTAGCCTGTATATATGACAGAGTTATAACAGAAGCCTGTCCAGTTAAGAGAATATTTTATGTGCCAATGATGGGGGTTGCAGTACATTCCTAATGTTCTCTGGCACCTCTATTTTCTCTATAGCTGACACAAACAAGGGAAAAAACCCTAACTATTTAATACAACTTCCTTTTCTCTGACACATGCTGTATCATAACCTTACTCAAAAACGCATGAGTAGATCAGTCCCTGTAGAAGTACAAGAGTTATTGAAACAACAATATTAACAAAATCTTAATTTTTTTTTCAATGAAAAATCTTCAATAGGAAACCTAAAAGGATGAAATGATACCTGTACAGAATCTGTTAATTTCTGTGGTATTACAATCATGTCTGGAGTTAAAAGCCTCTACTCTTCTAATACTTAACAGATTTGAGGATAAAGTGTGAGTGAGAGTATAGCATGCTGTATTTTTTGTTCTAATGGGAAGCATTGTGAAATATGGATAGCATACTGAATAAAAGCATAATATTCCACATAATACTCCTCACGCACTCTTTGCTTATCCATACAAATGAAAGAAAATACAAAAGAGTGCATTCTCAGCATCAGTGGTTTTTGACATGAGTCTCTGTTCACATGAGTACCCCCATTGACTTAATAGGTCTATTCATGTCAAAAAAAGTTTTCTCATGTGACCATGGTTTGCAGGGTTCCTCTCAAGTTCTAAAAGAGACCTTTATAGCAATTCAAATCACTAAGTAAGTGAATTATAGGTTGTTTCTTACTGCACAAGCCTTTGATTTCAACGATTTGGTAATCTGAGCCAGGTTGAAACTAATTACTTGAGGCTTACTTAGCTCAAAAATGTCTAAGTGGTAAAGAATGCACATGAATACAAGTGACTAAGCTCTTTGACAATGCACTTGCCCTCATCTTCCTTATAAATGAGATTCAGGTGTAATTATTGTTTCCTAATATAATTAATCTTTATGATGAATGACACACATTAATAGACAGAGAATAATTTCTAATTAACTTATTTCTTGTAGTGATTCTGTTTTTTTGACAGTTTTGAAGCAGGGCAGGAAGTGAAAAAAGTTGCATTATTCAGGGATATCCCACTGAAACACCCTATTAATAGTGTAAAGGGAAAAGGAAGAAAGGGGATCATAAACAGCATGTTCCAAAAGACTACTTATGAGATTTCTGATGTTTCTGAGCTGGCCTCTGATGTTCGGCTTTTATTAAGTAGCAAATTAAGAGAACAGTATAACAGCAAACTATACAAAAATGTACATTGAAACATTTTTTCATCTAATAATAAAGCTGTCAACTTTTTGGTAAGTTTTAAGGACATCAAATTGATACTTCAGAAACCCACTCTCACCCTTGATTTCCAGGATTTGGTGCTATAGATCTAACTCATCAAATTAACACCATTCTGAAAGTCAGCATCAATGGACGCCAACAGAAAGAGTCCATAGATTTAGTAGACTTTTTATTAGACACATTTCACTAACAATCCCAACTAATTAAGCCCTTTGGTAGAAAAACAAAGCATTAGCAGCATTGCAATTTCAAAGAGTGCAAAGTTAGATAGCTACTCTTGTGTCTGGCATTTGTTAGCTTGTTTTTTTCTTGAGTAGTGACTGAGCTCAGAGCCAAACTCATATTCACAGACTGGAATGAGGGAGAGGGACCTCAATGGTTTTTTTTTTCCTTAAAACCAACAAATATGCAAATGCAATGTTGTCTCTGGCAGATTAGGACACACTTTATGTTTTTGTGGAGAATTAAGAGCAACACTTAACTTTGAAAAAATGTTAGGAAAATTTCTACTAGAATTTTATCTTGAAATAAATTTTTTGATGATGTTGTAAGTCTAAATACTTATATGTACATCATTGGTTATATTTAGCATTGTATTCCTATCTGGAATTAACGATAATATTTTGGTAAGCACAATTTTAAACTGCAAATGCTATGTCAGATGGAAGCAGATTTTTATCTGTGTATAATGTGATCAGCTAGAGTGCTTCTTGCCGTAACACAGGCATGCCATGAAGGTTTCGTAATCTTAGTGCTTCTGAAGATTTCAAAGTCTTAGTGGTTCTGGACAGACTCCCAGTTTTAGAAGGAAAGAAGCTGATCAACACTTTGCCAGTGGTAACAGAAGCCTTTAATCAGAGCCTGCAAAATTAATTCTCTGTAAAAGCATCTGGATGCTTTTCCTGTCCTGTATTCATCTTCTTTAGCAGTACTTTATGTTTTACTTGTGGACTCTATCATAAACTGAAGTTTAAAAAAGAAAAGCTAAAGCAAACTTGCTGCCATCAGCAGAAGACAACGGATGCCTTAGTGGGAAATGAGTTTCAAAGTGAAAATTAATACAATGAGTGGTACAGCTACAACATGTGGAATATAGAGTGAATTACAATGGGGAAATTGCTCTTTCTACTGAGCAAGCTTTTTGCCATATTTTTATTCATGCATTTGATAACATTGTTATCTTAACATTGTTCTGCCTATAAAGCTTTTCCAACCATAATATACAAGACCTTTGTTTTTCCCTTCACTGTGATGACTCTGTCCTTTGGTATTTTTCATAGCTTGACATGAGGCAGTAATGGTTGTATTAGCTGCACTGTATCTGCTGAGCTTGCCGTTTTCAGGGAGCATGTCATCACCAGTGCCTTTCTGCAGCTTCCTTATTAGCATGTGCCCTTTACTGACTCTGCAGGAGCTATCACCTAGAATTAAATATTTTCTGCTAGACCTGTCCTTACTCTGTGCAAAAATGATTACAATCCATTACGCCACCCTTTTGCTGACAGGCAGATACCACTGAGATTGCAATAAAATTGCTCCACATTTAAATACGGCACTAACTTGCTGCACTGAATATTTTGATAGAAGGAGATGTTGGAAAAAATCCTTTCACTTCTGTAATTGGTGATGAACTTCTGAGAAGGAAAATGTGGATACTTATTAAAATTATTTTATCAGCTAAGCTGTATAGTTATAATAAAAATAAAAATGAAAAACATAAACATTTTTACTTCATTAAGTTTGCTAATAAGGTGTAGAATAGCACAGATATTTAGAAGGTACAGACAATGTAATGGAAAACAAAAGCTTTGAAATCACTCATACTTATTTTTTTCTTTAATACAAAAGGCAAATGAAGCAATATTCAGCATTTCCTAGTGTAAGTTCTTCACATGTAAAAAAAATCCTATATGCAGCCTATTTTAAATTTTTTTTCAATGGAAACACCATCATTGTCATTATTGATTTGAATATAAACATTTTTTTTTGACATATTTGTCTTCCTTTCAAACCCTATTCCAATAGAACCTCAAGGGTGTCATTGTACAGTTATCTTTATTTTTAGCAAGATACCTCCTCCAGCATTGTAGAAGATTTTGATGTGAGCTTCTCCCAGTGGGTGTTATGCTCTTGCTGCAACTTTTTTGGAGCTGGTAGGAATTGTTGCTGCTAACATAAGAGAAGGCAGCTAAGCTCCCCCAAAGTGGGTGCTTTCTATTTGGCTATTTTACTTCTAAAAATGTTGTTGCATAAGTAAAATACTTGAACTTAAATCCTCTTGCATCACTGCACTGCTTTACAGACTGGGCTATTCTTACATGGCACAGGAAAGTCCATTTTGTATGTGAAAGCCTAAGGACCCATTTTGTAATTCCAACACTCATTGCTTATATGAGAATGTTACTTTGCCTTATCTACATCTCCCACTAATCTTAACAATTTTAACTGTGATCAGACTCAGTCATTCTATTTCTGAAGAATGGTCCTTTATAGAAACAGTAATGAAAACTCCCTTTGAAGAACTTACCATATAAACATATCAGTATATTCCTAACTTACATTTTGTAAAATGTTTCACATTTTTAACCTTGAGGGCTGCCTTTCTATAGCATCCAGATGTTTTTTCATGTTTTACACATGAACCTGCATCGACCACAAGGAAAGATAGATCACTGCCACGTTAAAATTTGTGTGCCTGTTTCATAAAAGTCATATGCTTCATTTACATGGTACGATCAGCTACAAAGAAATATATTGTGTAATATATCACTTCAAAATTAATAACCATTTGGAGAACACCTGCCTTACTATGACATTGCAGCTTATGTATGGAGTGTCTGATGCCAAGAAAGGGACCAGTTTGAATAGGTCTTCAAAGGATTTGGCTATGTTTAAAGACATTTTCACCACAGCATTTTTGTATCTAAAAAGTAAAAAAAGTGCTACTTCAGAGATTGTCTGAATTATCAAAGATAATTTAATGCATGTGGTTTCTGCCATCCCATTTTGCATGTGCAGATTATCTGATGAATCACTGTATATTTCTTTATACAGTGTTTCTGATATCAGGGCCTTACCAAGACTTATTTCCCTAATTTTTCTTGAAAGTTGATTTATTTCTTGTTGAAACCACAGAACTAGAACTATTGACCACTTTATAATAATAAACACACAATAACAATTATAACAACCTATATATTATTGTCTCTCTTCTTCTGGATATACAGTATGTTTCAGGGACCCCCCATCCCATATTCACATTTAAATCAAGCTGAAATTAGGGTAAAATTAAGTTAGCCGTGCTTAACATGATTGGGTTATGAAATTAAAGTTGACAGCAAGAATACGTGAACTGCAACTGTGTAGCATAGAGCTTAAACTAATTCAAATGTGGTTTCCTCATAAGACTCATATCAGTGGTAGGAGACCTGTACTGAATCAGGGTAGTCTGAAACAAAGACAGTTATCAGCAACTTCTCATTAAAATGACATTAACAACTATTCTGGGACCACCCTGATGCTCAGGAAGTTCCATTCTGCAGGGGAGCTTCCAAGAAAGACTCTGAGGCACTGTTGTTACTGTCTGACTGTGAAATATAAGCCTCTTTGACCACTGAATATGTATCATGTGTTTCTTGGTCAAAAAGGCAGATTGGTATAGTCTGTAATGTCCTACATCCATGACACAGCATGAGATCTAGAATCTGTTAGTGCTGAAGTTCACAGAAAAAGGCCATTAAACTCAAGGATTGCATATGCAAACATTGTGTGTAATATACTTGAAAAACCTCTCGGTATCAGCTAGGATTTGGTGCCCTTTACAGAAAATAATCATATAGATCCCTGGATCTGTGTGAGCAATTCTCTTGAACTCGCATTGCTGTGAACATGCACTAAAATGGAGCTAACTGCCTGCAGGGAGGCACTGACAGAAGTTGGGACCTGCTTTCCCATTATACTCTCTGCCAGCTACCAACCCATGTCTTCCAAGTGTGTAGGAAGTTATGTGTCTGCATTTATTTATTTATTTTTCGCTGCACCTGTTTTGTAGACTGCTCTCCCTGAACTATCTGTTATCTGTAAAACAAAGCTGAGATAAGAAAGCATTAGTGGAGCCTGGTATAAGCCCAGAAAGTGGACATGTATTGTATCTTAAGTCTCAAATGACATGTATTGTATCTTAAATCTTTTCCGTTCCTTGGGAAAAGCAGTGAAATATGCTCACCATATTGAACCATTAGAGAGAAATATTTTATCGACATATTCTAGGAACCAACACTGGTCCTAAGGGCCTAAATCAGTGAGGCTTCAAGTCCTACCTTCACTGAAGGGAAGACAGGGACAAAAAATGTAGTAAGAAAAATCTATGAGACTGGAACTAGGAATAATATTTGTAGCCAGTCTGCACATAGGGAGTATGTAAGCATATGGATCCAGCATGACCCAAGCACAGATGACTATCCAAGTCAGAGAACTCCAACTGAGCTATAAGTGCCCCCAGTTATTTCTGCAAAGCTGACAGTACAAAATGTATTGACTTGTTCCTGTGATAGACTCACCTGAATCAGAAATGGTTGACAAGTCTTGTCTGACATAGAAATGAATATTTTAGCTCCAACTTTATATAACTATTCACAGGTTCCATTAGACCTACATACAGATCCTAAAGCACAGTCTTCCTGGAGAAGGAATGATGCATTGGATATTCTCAAACCTAATTGCCAAGTGACAACAGCTCTTCTGCCTTCAGTCAGTTATCTGCTTAATTTCTCCAGTTCTGATAACAAAACAAGAGTTTTTTTTCCAGAATAAAACACTTCCCAGAAACTTACCACTGCTACCTAAATGTGCACATTACTATATACCACCATGTTTATTATTTATGTTTCTCCTTTTTTAAAAAAAAAAAAGTAAAACACCACAAAAGCTGAAAAAAAAATGGACAGGGGAAAAGTCCAGGATCAGGAAGGAAGAATTTAGAAACAAGGAATGAAACTCCAGTAAAATTTTAGATATTTAAATAATTTTATTAAAATTAGCAATTAAAGAAACTGTTCGTCTGTTAGTAAGATAAGTTTTCTCTTCAGTATCTATTATATATGAATAAATAAAATCAGAATTGTACCAAAATTTTTCTACGCAAGTGAAACTACTTTGTTTTCTAGTACATTCAATTATTTAATATTCCTATACTAAACTCAGTAGTAGTGACATTCAACTACACAAAATTTTCCCGTATAGATGTATCTTTAACCAAAGGTTTACAAATCGCCATCAGCTGCTGGCAAAATTTTCAGGTGACAGGCTTGTAATGCCACATTTAGAATTAGAAAGATAATTTTCCATTTAAATCTTCTGAATGCTGTGGGGGTTCAACTCATCAATCTATTATTTTCTTTTTGTATTTAGCTGTGTTGTCCTTCCAGAAAAGAAAAATTTGACCTTCTGCACAAGAAGTGCAAAGCAGACATTGTGATTTTCTTCATATTTTTAGGAAACTTACTTACAACAATAAGGTCTAACCAGGAGATACTTTTCAACGTTACCCTAAATACTGCATCATTTACATAATAGATTAACAGTCTGTTTCACACCTTGCAATTCTCTGCATAATTTCCACTTGAAGCTTTAGAATT
This sequence comes from Certhia americana, assembly GCA_018697195.1. Lineage (NCBI taxonomy): Eukaryota > Metazoa > Chordata > Aves > Passeriformes > Certhiidae > Certhia > Certhia americana. The sequence continues at coordinate 46,325,627 of CM031860.1, read as the reverse complement.
TTAAATAGCTCATGACTTGAAATTAGATATTACTGCATTCTGGATGTGTATCCAGTGTGTATTTCCTATGGCTTAAAAAAAGAAGGCCTGCTTATGGAAATATTTCCTTTAATTTCCTACTTTTTGTAGGAAATAGTTGATAGTTGATAGTATATTCAGATAGTTTCTATTAATAGTTGATAGTTTCTATTCAGAATTTTTCACCTTTTACAGGTTAATTTCTGCTGAGCTATATCTTTCATTAAGAATAAATAAGTTGAATGGCACTTAAATAGGAAGTGAAATGAAATATGTTCTAATGACTGATATCTAACCCAGAATTTTTTTTTTTTTTTAAACAGATTCTCTTTGTAAATAAATTTCATCCTAAATATTTGGGTTGTCATTGCACATGAAATAAGGTCCAAACCATCTACACAAGAAGCAGCTTCATGGTTTCAATGAGGAAGATGTTATTGTTCTAAAACCATTAATTATTTCTAGGTCTAAAAATAAGGAATTTCTGCCTTTAGAGAATGCATTTGTAAAACGAAAAAAGCCCCGTGCAGCAATGTGTATATATGCATAATTTGCATAGTTACATGCATTTGAATTTAAAGTATGTCATTTGCTTTATGTTAAACAAACAAACAAACAGCTTACACATTTCAATTTGCAGTTTTATTTAATTTGTAAGTACCAAGGAAGAAGCACTGGAGTATTTAGAAATCCAGATTTTTGTAATACTTTTTTTTTTGTATACAAAACCCTTCCCACATTTTTTCTCCACCACTTTTCAGCATGACATTTTATGAAAGAAAATGCAAAAGAATGGGAGTGCTAGTAAAGCCAAGTTATTGGCAGAAGAGAGAGGGCAGAGCATAATTAGCTGTCTTTTGCAGTGTTCAGCAGCAAGGAAGATGCTTGGTGGCTACTGTGTATCTATGACTGCCAGTCCTGGTCCTGGGAGTAAGCAAAGCAAAAAAGGACAGTTTATTAAAGTCCTTTTCACCATATTTTGAAATCACTCTTAACATGCAAAGGAATCATTTTAATAGCTCTTATTTCTTTTTCTTACAGTATATGGAAGGTGAACATTAAAACCAAGAAATATAGAATACAGTGTGTCATGCAACAGACACGTCATTTCTGTTTTGCTCTCTCCTCAGAAAAACATGCTCTCTAAATTTATAAAAGTGTCTATTGTTTCAGCTATTTGTTTGTACTATTATCATTGGATTTGTTTAATTTGCTGAGAGCACTGGGGTTGTTTTATTACATTTGTATAGGTGTATAGTTGTTCAGGTGATCCATGAGCCTAATGAAAAAAACCCTAGCATTCCAAAATAGTGATTTTAAAAGAATGACCTCAGACTTGCTGCCAGACAGCCTTTTGTTATCTCTGTGTTATCTCAGTTGGAATATACTATTGTTGTGTACATGCAGCTCTTGCTTGTGTAGTGTGAATAATGGACATATGGAACTGTAAATACAACAGTGAAAGTGTGGAATTTTTCTGCAGTGAAGTTTTGCTCAACCCATAGATAGACACTATCAGAGATAGTGGCCTTTCCACCTTATTAGTTAAAATGCAAATTCTCTGTGTTCTGTTAGAACTGTACATTGTTTCTGCAGGTGACAAGAGTGAGGGGTAAATTGTGGCATTCCTGTGTTGTCATGTCTACTGACACCACTGATAATAATGCCACTCTGATTAATGTGTCTGTTCTAATGACTCTCTTTGAATCAGCTTCAAAAGGTCTTGGTGTTTTACTTCAGTGCTCCTTGAGGCTGATTGTATCTGACATACCTCAGGCACAGAGGGTTTGTCTGCTTCAGCACACTGGAATGCTCTTGGCTACTTGATATAAAATTGAGATCTTTAAGGTGTAGAAACAAGAATTCAGCGCAACCTATAGAGCAGGGACAGGGAAGCAGAGAGAAAAGCCTTCTTTTGCTTTTAAACGTTTTGAGAATTTCCAGCAGGAAATTCTTTGAGCATTCTTTGCATTCTATAGCATTCTTTGAGCAGAATGATCAATTTTGTGGTAAAGAAAGAGGAGCAGGAAAAAAAAAATATATATATATAAATAAAAGGGGGAAAAATCCCAAAGAAGACTTTAAATTCATATTGGTTGAGTGGATTTAGACATAATTGAAGCGCTGTTGTTGCTGGTGGCTTCCTGCAATGAAAAGAAGTTGTGCTTTTACAGCTTCGTACAAGGGCATGAGAGTCATTGTGGGGCTGCCTGTTTCACATTGGACAGTATCAAGAAGGGACAGGAATGTGGAGAAGGGGAGGATAATTATCGTGAGCTTATTGCTTGCTAAGCATAGTTTTTGAAGATTAATGATAAATTTATTTAAGTATGAGTATGAGTATCTGGATAACTTTAAAAATGTGCTAATTTTTGTTTGTTCCATCTGAATGTGCTTTGTTGAGGCTTTATGTAAGTTTTGAATGAATATGCGTTTCATATTTAGAAGCCAGAATGCTCAAATATGCTGAGGAAAGAAAACACAGCAACATAAAATTTCCAGGGAATCAAAACCAATTTTTTTTTTCATTAAGAAATCTTAGAATTTACTTTGAGACAATTTATTACAGTGAAACCTTTAAATTTTATATTTTCTTTAAAATCTATTTTCAGATTTATTTTGTTATATGACTGCTACATGTGACCTGTTACAACAAGATATTATTGGTGTATCATTATCTGAAATTATTAATTGTTCTCAGAAGTTAATAACTGAATAAGAATTGTGAATATTAAAAAAGAAAAGAACATCTATCAAAAAATTTCCTTTGTTTGATTCTCAAATTAATTTTTCCTTAAACTTGAAGTATTTTCTAGTTATTTCTAGTTTAATTCATTAAAAAAATTATTCAAACAAAAATTTCAACCTATTGCACCCAGTAAGTAGCAGAAATTAATGACTTTTAAGAGTTGACAATCTTAAATTGTATTTAATTCCTTATTACAAAAAAATAAAAATGCAGAACTGAGAAATTTATGAAAAGATGGAAAAGAAAGAATAGGTAATAAGGTCACATGCTTTCTTTCATGTCATGTCTAGTTAAACTTTTTTGAATATTTACAACATATGAGCATATTGATGACAGGAAAATCTTTTACCTATTCGGGAGCTTTGTACAGTGAAAAACTGACTAGAGTTCTCAAACCAGATCTGCTACAAAAATACTTTGATTGTAATGAGTTTTGATTAAATTCTTTCCCATTCTGCTTAAAAAAAAAGGCAAACAGATGTGTGATCACCCAGAGAGTTCTATGGTACTGAATTTACTAAATTTTAATCTGGAAGTACTACACTCTGAAAGAGTTACTGCAGAAGATTCACCATGATTAGCTCAGCTGTTGGCTTTTTTTTTTTTTTTTTTGACAACTGAATATTAAGAAAAAATGGAAGATTTTAGGAATATCACTCTCTGCAGTTTACTATCCCTAGTGTCATCACTGAAAACAATGTTTAATCATGTACTTAGTCTCCAAAAGAGCATATAAAAATGCAAGTTATCTTTATACGTAGTATGGGACAGTGCTAAAATCTGAATTTCAGGGGATCATTGCAGTTGAACGAGAAAGTTTTTGCATGAAATCTCTCAAATAGTTATTAATTAAGAATCAATTCTTACAAATAAAAAGGTTATTCTTATAAAGATGTAGTAAGAAATCAGTATTTTTAAAATATTGGTTACCTGCAACTCTTTTTCACTATCTGAGCTCTGCTAAATTGAGTTTAAATGTAGGACTTTGGCTACTCTTGTAAATAAATGCTAGGGTAGACTACCTAGATAAAGGCTCCTTAAAGATCAGTGATTAAAATGACAAGTGTTTTGGATTTTAGTCATAGCGTTCATAGTGGAAATTATCAATGTTTTTGAAATTGATATCAACAGATACTTAATTTTGGTTTTTGCATTTTCCTTATTATAAAGGGGTAATTGTTGTCCAGATATTATTCTAGCTATTTAATCTAAGTAATCCCTGGAATTTGTATAACTCCATTTATTTATCTGTATTTTAACCAGAATCATTACTTTTGGGGATTTATTTTCCCCTTGACAACAAACCACTGCTACCATTGTAACACATTTTGTGTAACATGAGCATTTTAACAAAAAAAGTCGCTGTAAACCATCATGCTCTAACTGTCAAAATCATTTGGGTTGATTCTTGCATTCTTACTCTGCATAGTATCATAGTCTTTAAAAAGTCATACTAATTTAATTGTGTAAGTATTCTGAAAGATAACAGTCTGCTGCTCAGATTTAAATTTATGGAAAGCCTGTGAGAAATTTGGAAAACAAAATGAATCATTAACACTAGGAATAGAATTATCATTCATTTAGATTTTAATCCAAAATAAGCACTCCAGAGAACACCTAAGACTTTGAGCAACCTTGGCATGTATTTTAAACTATAATGTAGAGACTGCAATAAATAAAGCTTCCAAAAAAAGCAGCAGTCTTCTGTCCTCCCACTCTCTAACACCCCATTTAATTCCTAGTCATAAGACCTGTGCACCTCCATCACACCTTCCCACGAGATATCCCACCCATTACTGCCTCAGTCAGCTCACACAGATGGACCTTGTAGAACACCCAGTATGTCAACAGTTTATGGCTATTTTAGACCTTGGCAAGGAAGAGCATTCCAGAGGAAAAGTCCCTTGAAAAAGAATGCTTTGCCAGCAGCTCTGCAGCCTTTTATAAAGAGGGGAATAGAGTTTGAGGGCATCTGCAGGTGTCACAAATCTCAATGTAAATTGTACAGACAAGTGCTGACCACAACTCACATCAGCATTTTTGCACAAAAATCTCTCTACTCTATCATTGAGTCAAGATGCTGGTTTGTTATATATTAAGAAAAATGGTCTCATTTTTTCAATGACCTTTCTACCTATGCTTTGATTGTTACCAGCTGCTTTTCATTATGTTTAATAGATCATTCAGGTTTGCCTAGCATTATTTAATAATATTTCCACATTAATGATGTTAAGAAAAAATTAATAACTGATTAAAATAATAAACTATTCCAGAAATTTGAATTTTCTTCTAGATTGCAATTGTGTCCAATGATTAGCTTCCTGTTGTTTTTTCCCCATAATACTACAACGTATATTCATCATAAAATTTTCGTAAATCTTACTCTACACCTTACTATTGTTAATTTACAATTAGACTTAAAGTTATATGATAGAAGGAAGATACTGTCCTTCAGAGATCTTTATTAAGCTTTGCTATTCATTACAGGTGAATTTAGTGCTTAAGCAGGGTAATATTTTCATGTTCACAAGTCTTTGTAGGATTTTATGTTAGTCTTACACATGTTAAGAGAAATCATTCTGATAAAAAAACTTTGTGGAAGACATCAAAGACCAAATACATGTGTAATGTGTGGGTGTGCATGCATTTTATGTCTGCTAATAAGATAAAGGTACTCAAGATTCTAGTGAGTGGTTGAGCTGGACTTTTCTCAGAGGAGTCAGTACCAAGAAAAAGGATAAGTCTCACAAACTGCAGTCAGAGAAATTTTAATTAGATATTGGGAAGGAATATTTCAGCATGAAGTTCACCAAAGAGAACAAGGGTTTGTCCAGAGAAGTTATGGAAACTCCTTTCTTGGAAACGTAACTAGACGAGGCCTTGAACCTACTGCTTTTAAGTCGTCTCAGTTTGGGGCAGGAGGATGAACCACGGAGCCTTACTCAAACCATGCTGTGATTTATTGTGTAATACAGACAGCAACTGGAAGTTAGTGTTCACTACAAACCACACACAAGCTTCCTGGAAAGGCAAAGTTTGTGGAAAAGATTCTCATTTGACATGAACTGATATTTGAAAATATTAAACCTTAAATATTTAGTGTAGGTGAGGCATTGCTCTCATATCCTTTGAAATATAATTTGTGGAGCATATTAAATTTGATTTATCTTTTGTTGGAAGTGGTTAATCTGAAGGTTTAGGAAATACTCTGTTCTCATCATGCTGTAATATTACCGTGCTGTTCCACATCAGCCTTTTAACTATAGAAGGTAGGATTTGCCTGTGAAAAGGTATGCTTACTTATGTTTTGTCCCTAAGAATTCTTGAATTTTTGAAAGAACCAGGTACTCAGATCATATTTGCTTTCTGCTTTGACATTTCCAGGCTAAATTCTCTCCTGACTTATAACCTGTTGATTTAATTCAAAGATTTAGGCCCAGAGTTTCTCAGCATCAGATGATTAAATTAATTATCCCTCTTGCCTTTTATTTTTCCTTTTCACCTCTGCCTAGATGTCAGTAAAAGCTTTTCTTCTTTAGCCTTACTCTAGTACCAAAATCAGATTAATGGTGAATCACACTATGAATTTTAGGTGTTTAAATGTGTAAACTTTTGTCTTTGGTTTCTCTGTTCCTCTCTTAGTAGGAATCTGTCCATCTAGGAAGCAAGAACTGTAAGGGAAAAATATTTCTGCAGTTGGTTTTTTGTTGAGTGTGTGTGTATTTTGGTGGCTTTTTTTTGGCTTTGTTTGGTTTTTTGGGGTTTTTTTGGTTTGGTTTGGTTTTGGATTTTTAATTGTCAATGACATATGATGAGATATGTGTTCAATCTGCAATCAGGGCAAAGAAGTACCTAAACAGTTAAAGCATTATTACTCTGTGTTAAAGCTCAGAATTTATTGCAAACTTGGGAAATAATTTAGCACCAAAATAATCAACAGTTAAAATATTTTAATTCATTCATTCAGATTTTTATTACATGATATCAGAGATCCATGAACAATTTGTGAGACTACTTTTGTGCAGGCTATTACCAGAGTGTTATCAGACATTTGTGCACATAAGTGGATATATTGTACTAATTAGCTTAGACAGTTTTACAAATGTATGGTTCACCACTGAGCATGGAAAAGCGCTCATGAAATTCAACTCTTACAGAATGAAAAGCTGATCATTAAATTATCAAGGATTAGGAATCACAACATAAAAGCAGATGTACAATTCTAGTCATTTTTCTAGTAATAGTTCCAGTCTGTCTACATAAAAAGTCATATCATAAGAAATTCAATGTAGGAAATATCTCAGTTCTCAAAACCTAATTAAAAATTAATAATAAACTGTGCAGAAACTGATGATAACAGAAAAAATGCTGGTGCCACTTCACTCCAGTCACTGATCTGGAATGACAAGAATCTCTGGAGTGATTGTATGTTTTAGCTTCTTTCCTGACACAGAAGAATATCCTTGAGGATGTCTGTAGAGGGTCTGGAGTATAAAAGGAAACCAGAGCTTTCAAACAGAGTTTTTCTGCTTAGTTAAGAGTAGGGGGATTTGTTATGACAATTCCTAGTTGTAAAAGGCAATTCAGTTCACATACATGAGAAATGGGACTGGAATAAAATATATTGTGTCACCAGATCAAGTCCCTTTTTTTGAAGTCCAACATACAATCCCATTTATCAGAGTCACCAAATGCCATCTTAAAACTAATGTTTACCCTGACTCTTCTTAGTTGACATAAGCTATTTTATTATTTTATCTGAAAATTTATAAATCTTTCTTTCTTGATTGTTAGGTTGAAATAATTTGGGTCTTTTTTGAAAAGAGCTTTGTTTGTTTTTTCATCGTTTCTTATTTGCTATTTCACTTGATAATTACAGAACAGTCCCTAACAGTTTATGCATTATCACCTTTAATATGAAGTAAGTTCTCTGACTCTGAGATATCCATTTACAATAAAAGGATGAGGTTTTTTTAAATGAACCAGCAGTGTACTTTTTATGTCTGTTTTTGAAATTCTGTGATTTTTGCCTGTTCTGGAAGTGGAATATTACTGATTTCATAAGGTTTAAGGAAGTGTGACTATATGAATTCAGGAGTTACTGTGGTTAATTTAAGGATTTTACATTGTTTTACTGGATTCAGAGTTTTGCATGTGTTGTTGCTCTTTAAGAAAAATATCAGTCTGCTCAGTACTTACAAAGATACTGAAAGAACACCTTTTCTTCACTTTGCATTAGCAAAGACTCTAGTATTCAGCCATGCATTTTAAGGGAAAATAATAAAAAAGTAAATATGATATAACCTATGAAAATTAAAGCCCAAAGCTCTTTTTTGTCAGTTTGCACATTGTTATCCATTGTAGAGAAGTACACAAATGCCAAAAACCCACAAACAAACAAAAAATCCAAACCATTTTTCTTTTTAGGAATGAGAATAAGAAGTAGTGTTCCTGTCTTCAAAAATCATTACCAGTTTTCTGGTTTAAACACATTCAATACTCTAGATTCTTTCAATTATGGTCACTTTAAGAGTGAACTATTAGTTTAAAAACCACCTTCCTTGATATAATTCCTGCTTTTTAGTAGTCGATATATATCCCCTTGAGGTAAGTGTAGACCTTACAAAGGTAAGAATCAGAACAAATGTTTTTTCCTCCTTGCAGAGCTTTGACAAAGAGAAATGTATTTTTATATTTAAGGGTAAGATAACTCATAGTAAAACATACCTAGAGATTTTTACTAGAGAAACTGTCAATTAATATTTTATGCTAACTGATTTATGGAAAATTTACCTGAGGAGTAACTAATATTTGGTTTGCTTTAAAGTATCTTTCTTGTCTTTTTTGCCACTACAAGATATTACTCAATTAAAGATTAACAAAATGATGACACTAGTACTGTATCTACAGTCTTTATAGCAGAAACCTATTGGATAAATATATAGTAAAAAATAAGTTTTAAAAAAGTGTGCATCAGAAAAACCCCCAAAATTTCCAACATTTCCATGTCTTACTGTAAAGGAACAAAATAAGTATTGGGATTTATTTTTGTGTTCTTGAGGAAAGAAACTATATATTTTTTCCTTTTCCTGAAGTCTTTCCATAGGTAGACATAGAATAATGAAATAATCCTAAACCCTCTATGTTTCTCACTTAGCTTAAGAGACCATACAGAGATCACTTTAAGGAACAGGTCCCCATTGTTTCCAATTCCTTTGTCATTAGTCCTTAGAGCCAATAATGGACCTTTCCTATTCAGGTACTACACAGGATTAGGAAATGGTTAATGCTGGTTAAAACTGTAGGCACTGGGGGAAAAAAAATCTTCTCTGTGACACAAGAAAAAAACACCAAAACTTAAAACCCCAAAACAACTGAACTATCTGATCTCTTCTTAATATTCAATTTAGGCATTAGGCTGAGGAAATAGTTTGCCATCTATGCAAGCCTTAATTTTTTAGTTGGTTACATCAGTTTCATGTGCTGTATCTCCATCGAAAATGAAAAGAGCACAGTCGACAGAAGAAATATAAACAGTTATATAAATCTAGAATTTAATGGATTTGATAATCAAGAAGCATTGATAAGTTTTATCAATTTATTACTATGTTAATTTATTTTTATATTAGTCAGAAGAGTAACTAAATGTTTGCCATTAGTGTTTATGGATGACCTAAAAATAGTGGGTAATTTGTCAGAAGGACTTTTGTAGTAGTTACTATAACTACTAATATAATTGCTTATCATAATGACATCTGTAATTCTGTTACATATTTATATAGTCCACGTTGGAACATACATTCTCAGCCATTAATTGAAATAATCAAGAACGCTTGAAACAAAATTGATTAAAAAACCCCACTAAATTCCTTGTGCTCAGGAAACATATCTATATTTCAATGATTTAACTTTTCATATTTTTTGTAGCAGTTGAATTTTCAAATCTTACTGTTTATATATTCTATACAGTCTATTTCTGTATTACTTACAAATATTTATTCATGTTCGTAAACTTGCCTCCTACATATTAGATTCTGTATTACTGATTTTACAATTTAGTCTATCTTTTGCTATTTAGTTTCAGTAGGAAGTTTCCAAATGTAAGACTCAACATGATTCTTCTCATAATTCAGTTGTATAATAATATTTATAGTATATATATATATATATGTATGTATGTATATGTAGATATGAAATGTCTCCCAGAAAGTTTAGAGAGAGATTTTGCAGATAATTTTGCAAAAAAATTTATTCACCAAATTTTTTTCCCAAGAAAAATTCAGAAATGTAGACTTAACAAAGATCTTCCCGTGGTTAAATCTCCCTAGCTAAATAGTTATGCACACACAGGGTTTTTTTTCCCCATTGTCATTTTACAATAGACAGAAAGAAAAACTTACAGAAAATTATTAAAAATAAAGAGCAATATTTTGAATGTGCTTAGAATACAGATTACCCTCTCCTATTTTAGCTCTTCTTAAAAGAGTTGAGATAGGAATTTTAGTTTTAAGAACTGTGTTAGAATATGACCAAGAGACATTCAAGACACTAAAGATAAGGTCTGTCAGCAGTTCCATTTATAACTCTTCTCTGTCTCTCCACACTGTTTTAAAAGCTTTTTGAATTGATTTTTAGATGCTTTGGCAGCATCCATCTTATCACTGGTTACGTACAACATATAAAAATAAAATTAAAACTTAATGAGGTTGGTGATAAGTGAACAAGTCCATTGAACTTCACAGAGCAATGCCTATCCTTACAGGGTATTAATAGCACCTTCTCCTCCTCAAACAGCTGTACATTCAGCCCATTAACAAAAAGTTTATCTGAGGTCAAAATTGATTCAGATATTTTTAGCTTTTATTTCAGAGATGCATATATATGTTTGTATTTGCCATAGACATCCCAGTCCTTTTTCATAAAATTAAGGTTAAACTTCATATAGGGAACTAACCCTTAAACAACTTAGTGCAGCCTCTAATAAATAGAGAGTTGTATGGATCACACCTTACTGTATTATGTTAAAGTCTCACATGAAGAACTTTTCAAATTTATCTAGGAAGACAGACATTCATGCATTTTTCTGCTTAGCTCAGAAGCGCAACAAAATGCACATTCTTAGCTACGCCCCTGTCTTCCGCCTCCCGTGGGGTTTTGGATACAATCATAATGTATCCAGCATGGTACATCAAATTAAGGCATTCAGCGCTTTGTATTGATTTTGGACACTGTCAGAAATGCTTAGCTAGTGCTAATGCTAGCAAGTAAGCAGCCTGGATCAGCACATGACATATAACAATTTGAAGCCTATCTGAAGTTCCAGGTTTATTGCAGAAGAGCTAAAATGTGACCAGTCTCATTCTAGTATCCCTATGAAACACCAAGGCAATGCTGATTTGATGTAAAATATTGTGTGATGGTTTTAGCTGGTTTTGACATGGGTTGTAAGTGCACTGGTCATTTGTGGTTGAGCCAAAAGAATTTGTTTTTTCTAAATTTTGATTTTAAAGGCACTGACAGTGAATCACTTCATATCAAAGTGCTTTAATCTACTAAGTAAAAATGGAACACAAAACAGGAAATTTCTTCTTTCATAGAACTAATTAGAAAAAAAACCCCACCCTTTAAGTCAGGTGTTCATTTAACATTTTTCCTATCTTTGTAATTAAAAATGATTTTTTTTGTGATGATTAAAATATTGTCTCTACAGAGAATAAGTAGTTTGACTTTTTCTTCACTCTTTTCCAGAAATTGTAGGGTTTTTTCAGAAGATATTGACAAAAAAATCATACTTTATCCTAAGTGTTAGTTCACTGAATTTTTCGGCAAAGCTGAGTGCAAGGTTTTTCAACAATTTTTGAGAAGGTAAATGTTTAGATGGAATTACTTTGCATTAAACATGTAAGCAAGTAGTTACTCCAGATGTGAGGAGAAATTCCAAAGGCTTAGTCAGCCTCAGAAATGTGCTAGAGGAGAATATGTTTTCCTCTGTCACTGTTCTGTCTAATCAGCTTCAATTCTGAGATATCTCTGAGTGTACTTGAAATGCAGTAAGCTTTCTGAGTACCCCAGATGCAGAATACACCAAAAGAACAGAAGGTGATCAGCCAGAAAAATTCCACTGCAGAGAATATATGAAAGATCAAAGTAGCAAAAATATTGCTTGTAGCCAAAAATACTTGGCACATATTTTCAACTACTGTTCAAAAGAATTAAATGAGTAAAGCTGGTAAAATATCATTATTGTAATCATAACCAGAAAAATTTATAAGGCAGATAAGGTGAAAGGGTAAACACACATTTTGTTAAGCTCATTCATGTTTCTTATATTTTCATTATTGTAATTATTTTAAACAAATAGAAGTTAATAAGTTTTCCAAATTTAGGGTTTTTTCAAGGTTAAAAGATTTCTTTTCAATGTATTGGAGGAAAAATTATTTCTGTCATTTGGAGATAGTTTTTCTATGGCTGTACAATACAAAAAAAAAAAAAAAGAAGAAGAAAAAAACGCAAACAACCCCCCCACCCCCCC